>JAAGVU020000129.1:5647834-5660003 GCA_011763525.2 Mormyrus iriodes
GAACCACCCAATCTCACTGAGATTGCACGGGTGGTGAATCAGCTGGGGGTAGGGAAGGCTGCAGGGATCTGTGGTATACGGGGTGAACTTCTCCAGGCTGGTGATAAGGCTGTCCTGCTGGCATTGCAGGCAATCTTCGCTTCCATTTGGGAGACAGGCTCCATCCCAACTGACTGGAAAATGGGACTTGTTGTCCCTATCTGGAAAGGGAAAGGTGATCGCCTGGATTGCAGCAACTACTGGGGGATAACCCTGCTCTCAGTGCCTAGGGTCATCCTTAACAGGATCCGTGACCACTTGCTCACCTACCAATGACCGGAGCAGTCTGGTTTTATGCCTATTAAGTCTACCATCAACCGCATTCTGGCACTGAGGGTTCTCATCGAGCGCTAGCACGAATAACGGCAGAGGTTCTTTGCAGCCTTTGTCAATTTTCATAAAGCATTTGACTTAGTTGGTTGAGTTGCCCTATGGGACATCCTGAGACTTCGCGGGATCCCCCTTAAGTTGCTGGATGTCATGGCTAGCCTGTACACTGGTCTTGGATTGCAAGTGTCCTGGATAAAAACCAAGATCCAGGCCTTTAATGACTTCTTAGGCACAGTCATCAGTAATGTTTTTGTCTGTGAGGAGAATGTCGACCTTGTCGAGAGGTTCACCTACCTCGGCAGCGACATTCATGTCTCTGATGACTCGTCTTATGAAGTGAGCAGACGGACTGGGAGAGCATGGGGGGTCATGAGGTCGCTGGAAAGGGGTGTGTGGCGCACCCGATATCTTTGCAAGAGGACTAAGGTCCAAGTCTTTACAGTCCTAGTGCTCCCTGTCTTGCTGTACGGCTGTGAGACATGGACGCTATCCAGTGAGCTGAGACGAAGAATGGACTCCTTTGGTACTGTGTCTCTTCAGAGAATCCTTGGATACCGCTGGTTTGACTTTGTCAAATGAGCAGTTGCTAGGGGAGTCCCGAATGAGGTACATTACCTGCATTGTGAGGGAGCGTCAGTTACGACACTACGGCCATGTGGCGCGTTTTCCTGAGGGTGATCCAGCTCGCAGGATCCTCATTGCTAAGGACCCAAGCGGCTGGACCAGGCCAAGGGGGCACCCACATAACACCTGGCTGCGGCAGATGGATGGCCATTTCCGGAGGGTGGGACTGGACCGTGTTTCTGCCTGGGGGGTTGCCAGCTGGGATCCCGAGCCATTTCGTCATGGGATGGGTGCGGCAACGCGCTGCATCAGCGCATGCTCCCTGACCTAACCTGACCTGACCTGTTAAACAAAGTTTCTGGCAAGAGCATTTAAACTGGTACTGTTTATTCAGATCAATCCATCAGTCCATTTTGAGCTTATAAATGTAAATGATGAATTCATAATTAAAATCAATTGAAAACAACAACAAAACAACAACAACGAGAATAACAACAACGACAATAATAATTCATACGTTTTCCCCATCTATGCATCACAGCATGCCTGTATCCAAAGCCAGGAAGCACAGATCAATGGAGGGGATGCCAGTCAATCACAGGGCGCTCTGTTACACACACAAGCACTATGGCCAGTTTAGAGAGACTGATGCATATGTCCACAGAACTGTGGGAGTAGATCAGAAAGCCCAAACGAAGCCCACAGAGCTGGGGGTGGGAGGCAAGCTCACTAAGCTGGAGGTGTGAAGGTCTACCCACCACCGCCTCCATGCTGCCGGTTACAGGGATATTTTTAAGACATTATATATTAAAGCTATTGAAATTCCATCAAACTGGCTTTAAAGAGAAGTAGTGTAGTGTCGTTAGAGAATTTTATTCTCTCACGTTCTGCAAGGCAAGATATGCCTACATATACTATACGAACAAAAGTATTGGAACACCTGGCAATTACACCCACAGGATATTTTATGACATCCCATTCTAAATCCATAGGCATCAGTATGGAGCTGGCCCCCCCTTTGCCGCTGTAACATTGTTCTGGGAAGGCTTTCCACAAGATTATTGCCCATTCATCCAGGAGAGCATTTGTGAGGTCAGGCTCTGATGTTGGACATGAAGGCCTGGCTCTCAATCTCCATTCTAGTTCATCCCAAAGGTGTTTGTTGGGGTTGAGGTCAAGGCACTGTGCGAGCCAGTCAAGTTCTTCCACACCTGGCATAATGCAATCAGCCGGGCAACGTTTTCTAGGCATCTGCCAGACCCGGACTTATCCATCAGACTGCCAGATAAAGAAGCATGATTTGTCACTCCACAGAACACGTTTCCACTGCTCCAGAGTCCAGTGTCGGCGTGCTTTACACCACTGTATCACTGTGTTGTGTGGCTTGTATGCAGTCGCATGGCTAAGGAAGCCCATTCCATGAAGCTCCTGGTACACAGTTTTTGTGCTGGGGTTAATGCCAGAGGAAGTTTGGAATTCTGCAGTTATTGAGTCAACAGACCGTTGGTGACTTTTACGCACTACGCACCTCAGCCCTCGCAACCCCACTCTGTTACTTTACACGGTCTGTCACGTTATGGCTGAGTTTCTGTTGCTCCTAAACGCTTCCATTTTGCAAAAATACCACTTACAGCTGACCGTGGAATATCTAGCAGGGAATAAATTTCACAAATTGACTTATTGCAAAGGTGACATCCTATGACAGTACCAGGCTTGAATTCTCTGAACTCTTCAGAATGACTCATTCATTCACAAATGTTTGTAAACCTGACTGCATGGCTAGGTGCTTGATTTTAGTCATATGTGGCAAGGGGTCTGAATGAAACACCTGAATTCAATGATTAAGAGGTGAGTCCCAATTCTTTTGTCCATATAGTGTATCTGTCACAGGGTGACTGCAGTGTGGATCTTCTGGACGTGAATACATAACTGGAGAATCACCAGCCGCAAACAGCCCCAACTTTTTCCATGTATGTTTCATGTTCTCTTGACTATGCAAAGAAGCATCATTTCAAATTGTCTTGCAGCTCTTATAGACTGGAGGTTGTCTGGACGGGTTTTACTAGAAAGAAGAAACCCCCTTCACAACATCCACCCAAGTGAAGAACACTCTCCAGGAGGTAGGCATATCAATATCCAAGTCTACCATAAAGAGAAGACTTCATGAAAACAAATACAGATGGTTCACCACAAGGTGCAAACCACTCATACGCCTCAAGAATAGAAAGGCTAGATTGGACTTTGCCAAAAAACATCTAGAAAAGACAGTTCAGTTCTGGAGCAGCATTCTCTAGACAGATGAAACTAACATCAACCTCTGCCAGAATGATGGCAAGAAAAAAGTGTGCAGTAGGCATGGAACAACTCATGATCCAAAGCATACTACGTCATCTGTCAAACACGGCGGAGGCAGTGTGATGGCTTGGGCATGCATGGCTGCCAGTGGTACTGGGTCAGTAGTGATTATTGATGATGTGACAGAGGACAGAAGCAGCCGGATGAATTCTGAGGTGCACAGAGACATACTGTCTGCTCAAATCCAGCCAAATTCAGCCAAGCTGATTGGACAGGGCTTCACAACGCAGATAGACAATGACCCAAAACATACAGAGAAAGGAACCCAGGAGTTTATTAAAGCAAAGAAATGGAATATCCTCCAGTGGCCTAGTCAGTCTCCTGATCTCAACCCAATCGAGCACGCATTTCACTTGAAAAATGACTGCAGTTCCTAACATTTTTATACAATATTTTTGTTCAGCCCATTGAATTAAAGCCAAAAGTCTACACTTCAACTGCATCTCAATTGTTTCATTTCAAATTCATCGTGGTGAGGCACTGAACCAAAATTATGAAAACTGTCACTGTCCAAATATTTATGGACCTAACTGTATCAGGCACAATATTTTCACATTTCCGCAAGCTTCTTTTAAGTTATATATCTTCTTTGTTTAGGGACTTTTACACATTTTTAGAGATATATATGTACTTCAAAGTCTTTTTGAAAATCTTACACGAAGGAATTACAATGGAATGTAGTAGCAGTATCAACATTTTAATCTGAAAATATTAAAAAATATCTGAAATTAACATTTGCTAAATCGGCATGTATAGATGTACTTAGAATCGTGTACAAAGTAACACTTTGAAATTTATTTGCTGTGGAAATTTGACCAAAAGCAGCCAACCTAAACACCAATGCACGCATATAAAAATAGTTTTCCCGATAACACTTTCTGGGGACAGGAATGACACATATATTGTTCCTGGGAGGCTTCCTGTCTAGCACTGCTGCTGCTGTACAACATCGGAGTCTTTATTCGTCTGGAACATTCATAGGGGAGATTTCAACAATGCATAATCCTGTTACTTCAACGTAGTTATAGAAAACAATTCAGATTGAACTACAAATCCTGCAGAAATGAACACACGCACTGCTGTCCTTCACTTCACAGCCAGCTCTTATTCTTAAAGCTTTTAAGATCTATCATGCTCCAGGGATCAACAGGATGTCTTGCACTCAGAGAGATTGATGATAGAAATTATCCACCTTGCTGATTTGGGCCCAGTGACTCCGTGCCACTGATTTGCCACCTATTATCATCTTGCGGCTGCAGTTGCCCCGTGGGAGTTTGGGAAATGCTCAGCGTTCGATACTGTGCCGCATGATAGGACAGGCGACTATTGAATGTCGTCTCCTCTGGCGAAAGCTGAACAGGAGACTGACAAGTAGTATCTAGCGTGACGGTGGGCAGTGTCATGGAGCAGGAGCCAGTAACAAGTCAACAAAAACACACCAAACAGGCGCACTGCACATAAGCAAATCAACAGCAAATCTACTTTGCCGAGAGACCTCAAATTATAAGTGTCCTGAAATTAGTGACTCACTTCTATTGTGTATAAATTCTCTATTACGACAAGGGCAAGTTTAACATTGCCTGTGTTGACAGTCCATCCATTCATTTTCTATACCTGCTTGTCCAAAACCAAATATATACTAATATTAGCATTTATTTGACATATCACTTTAGATTAGTGAATTTGAAGTGATTTTGAACTGAACAGAGCTAAGGTAGTGTAATATTGTTCGGATCGGAGTCCTTACAGCACAGATGCTTACAGCACTTAAGATACATACACTTCTTAGGGGTTAAACAGGAGCATTTCTTACTGGACAAAGTCGGGATTTTTAAGTGCTACTGAATACCACATGGTCTCCTGGAGCGCTCCGGAGGCAATTCCACACAATACTGTTTTGCAGAAGCTGAAATACATTATTCCTTCTCAGAAATCAAAATCCAACATGTAACCCAGGAATACAGAATCATTGTTGGCCCTAAGCTGGCAGCGTTGGGGCAGGTTTCATACTCATTTGGTGGCTGTGCATTCTGTCTCTGCAGGAAAAGCACACAGTATTGGAAATCTGCCTCACCAAGAGACTGTGAAAGAGCTCAAATGCTGAAATGTTCAATATCATCACTAACTAAGTGCAGACATGGCGAAGTTCACAGAATTTGTACACTACATGGGCACAACATGCACTCAGGGTCCCCAGTGATTATTTTATTTTATTATTTAATATATCATTTATATATTCAACAGCTATTATTATTAACCGTTATAGACATACACAATTTAAATTGCGATTCAGTCGACAAGTAAAAAGAATTTTCTAACAACAGATACCAAAATATTCAAATGTTAAATGTTTAACAGGAACGTTTTAATTTCAATGCATGATTTCTGCATTTGATTTTAGATTGTAACAGTTTTATCTTGAATCGTATCCATGGGAACAGATCCTTCATCCAACACATTCCCATTCTGTAATTTCGTCTCTTTTGGCCCTATTGACTTGGCTGAATTTGAACCTGCAGAATTACATTGCAGGCTTTGATCTCCTGAGCTTATTAGACAGCTTTGGAAAAGAGGTTTAGATTCCAGCGTGAGCCTTTCGCGATTGGGTCGATGTGTTTGTCAGAACTATAGAAGGAGAACTGAAGTTTCTGGAAGAACAAAAAAAATCCTTAGTAAAGCAACCGATCAGGAATCAGTCTTCCCAGAAATATTAATAAATCATTAAAATAAATGGAATTTTCTGTGCATTTTGGTTACTTGCCTGTTCTAACCATAAAATGTAAAGTCTTTAACCAAATGAATGACTGTACCTTTGACTATCTTAACTAATTCCAGTGAGGAATATGCCTGGTACTACCTGTGGTGAACCTGGCCAAGACATCTGACACAGCACCTTCTGGTCCTTAGCCCTGATGCTCTCTGACTTGTGTCAGTGAGTAGTATGACATGGAGATTCATGTTCTGCTAGGGTCTGGCCATTGTTTAAGGTAAAAATGATGAACTGAAAGGGTAATCAAAGAGAGAGGCAATGCCATAGATTTACACAGGGAGTTGAGCTTCAGAACATCCTTCCCAATAGCGAATAACAATGTTATGTATGAGTGTTATCTCTCCTCTTTACCATCACCTGAATTGTCATTAATGTGATTTTCATTGATGTTCTTTATTGACTGTTCATTGTCTCTTTATTTGTTGCAACATTGACTTTTGAATCCGTTTTCTAGTTAGTCTATATAATTATCAGTTTAACAAGATATATTGTTGTTCTTTGAAATCACTATTTCTATGCAATCTATCCATCTACCTAATCCCAGTATATGAACCATGTACGAAATTAGGCATACATTTTAATTAATTAGATTTGGGATATTTTAAGTAATTTCTGAAGATCTGTATCTGTAAATAGCGTCTGTGATGTCACTATAGGTTTTCCAGCATTTTCCAGCCATTACTACAAGCTATAATGTTTTATGTGTGCACATTGCTGCCCATTATATAGATAATTATATTCTTTTCACTGTAGATACTCTGCTAGTGTCTAGTTTTATGTAAGCTAGCACTCTGTATTCTAAGCATGAATGCACGCTTTTGCAATGTTTATCAGTAGAAAGTACTTTCCTGGATGGTAACCCAATTTGAATGTTTTCTGTTCAAGCAGTACAATTGCATTTATTTTCAGACAAAGGAACTAAATGTTTATTGAAAATGTTAACAGGAGGGTCAATGGTATTACAGTAGTTCAACAGATGCATCACAATGGCCTTCTGAAAGTTGTTGACGCTCGCTGTTTGGACTATCAAGCAGCAGCGAGAGAGGTGTGGATGAACCAGCATTTGAATGAATCTACTGGTTCCATCTGGACTCAGAAGGTCCAGTCTTAGTGCTTTGGGTGTTGGAAGTGTAGCATTGGATCAGCATGGAGCCCTCCATTTTCACACTAAACGGGACAGATGGAGAGGTGGGCGGTGGCGGGTTCCTTGTACATGCTAAGATGGTTCTGGAAGAGATCCCTCTGCAGGTTGGCAGTGAGGGTCTCTTCTAAAACCCAGGTGCCGTTTGCACATTTTTAAAATTATAGAACTGACACTAAATTATTTATCAAACCTGGTCCACGGTTCAGAACCGTGGTTACAAAACATTATCAGATCAGGCAGATTTATACTTGTTGGACTCTATCATCAATATAGATAAAGAAAATACAGAATTTCTAAAAGGAAAGACACGAGACATATATTGTTATTTTTCCTTACCAAATGTTTCTAATTTCTTCCTCTCCTAAGATTCTGTAGGAACTGTTCACATTAATGAGATGCATTCACACATATCTAGTTGGGGATTAGTGTCCGAGACTAGCAGTATATTTCTACATGTACAATTTGCTTATATAAACTACTCCTGAAATGATTGGCCGTGATCAAAGGGGATAAATTTGCTTTCCAGGCAATGTTTATGACAAAGCTTATCCTGTAATGGTTTTGTTGCTGTTTGGAAACACCAGGGAGTTTGGAATAGAACCTCAGCTTACACTCTCCTCTCTTGCCCCTTGTATGTTTCCACAGGTGTGAGAAGTTAAAATGTGATATGAGGCAAACCAGCCCTAACCCTAACCAGCCCTAACCCTAACCAGCCCTAACCCTTCAGTGAGTCTGACATTTAGCCAAGGCTGGATTTGTTCAACCAGCTCTGCCTGAAAGATCATTTTCACAATTAAACAACTCCAGTTCGCTCTGAAACTATTTGAATTTCATTATATCTTTTATTTATTATGCCTCTTTGCCGTTTCAAGGCAGCCCGAGTGAGGGCAGTGAAAATGAGCAACAGTTCACAGGATGAACTGGAGACCTTTGGGGGAAGGGGCACTTTTAGTGGCCTGACCTCTGAATTAAACAGCGTAGAAAGTAAATGTTTCTGACATTACGGAGCTTATATAAGCTTTAGTGCACTTGTTCCTCTGTGGAACATCCCTCGTTAGATGATCAGGCGGTGTTCCAGCCTGCACAGTGGTGAAATGTCAGACTGCCGAGTCGAAGGGGAGCACGAATTTCACCTCCACAGATTGGCATCTCCATGCACTCCTGCGGGGTGGAGTGTGAATGATTATGTGGTGCCAAATAGATGGTGCACCTTTGTCTTTATTACTGACATTCTGATAACCCATTTTTAGGGTTTGTTTTTAGGAAGTTACTAAAATTATATAATACTTCAAATAATAAATTAATTGATAATCCAACCATCCACCTTCTGCCCGCTTATCAGCACGAGGTGGTAGTGAGCCTGACGCCTACATTAGAAAGCACCTTGTATAGGACGCCAGTGCAAACGAGGGTGGACACACTCCTCACACGCTGCGGCTGATTTAGAGACACTAATTTGCCTACGCTTACATGTTTTAGAGTTTGGAGGGAACCGGTGTACCCATAAGAAACTCACATGAACATGGGCAGAACCTGCAAACACACACACTGCTTCACCCCCCAACACCAATGGCGTTTTGCCATCCACTGTAACACCCGGTATGAACTTCACAGCCAAACATCTTTCAAAGACCACGCATCTGACTGCTTGGCTCTTCGTGGGGTTTGGGTCTATCTTAAAAGCATGCAACTTTATTGAACTTAATTATATACCGACAGGGACCCCCCCCCCCCAATATAGCTGGGGGATTGACAGCAGGGCTGGAGCTAGGGTTAAGATGACTATTGGCTCACAGTCACCCCAGAGAGATATTACTATTATATCTATTAGATATTTTTCCACAATCAGGCGAGAGTCCCATCCTGCTGTACTACACCCCGAGCCAGAGGAGAACAGCCCTTGCACCTTGCAGACCCCAGAGGTGGCAGAGTTCTCAGCGACATCATCGCAAATAGCCGTTTTCCTCAGTAACAGCTCATAACCACCACAATACATGATATTAAGACAAATTCACTACAGTTTCATTCATGTGCTATTTATTGCCTGTAAATAAAAATGGCGCACAAACTTCTAGGCCATTTCACAGCAATTAAGAATCATCAATCTTTTGACAATCAAAAAAATCACCTTTAACTAGTATTGCAGCAGTTCAATTTCTGAACTACTTTTTTTTTTAAAAGATTAATACGCTCCATCTGGAGATCATACTTTTTTCATTTTCTTCTCCAGATGGACATTTACAGGCAGTTTCACTTATACACTGAACATTGGGAACAAGGTCTTGGTGGGCTTAGCTATGCTGTCAAGGTGGGTGGGCCCTCATTATCTTGGAATGGGTCAACTAGACTCTGTTAGTGGACATACAAAGAATGTAAGAAGCAGATATGCGAACAATAAAATAATTAATACAAATTTCACATAAACCTAAATGTATATATTAAAATTACTTATAAAATATAGAACCGAGATTATAAAACTTCATATGAACGAACCTAAACCTCTCCTGCACATCCCTCACAGATTCACAGTCACAGTCCAAAATGCACTGTAACAGGAATATAATAATAATAATAATAATAATAAACAAACAAACAAACAAACAAACAAACAAAAACAACACCAACAATCATCCAAAGTCAAAATGTCAGTTTTTAGGGAAATTATAATAGAGAGGGACAGGCTTAACGGAATTCATTTCAAGTATTACTCTTGGGAAAAAACTGTTCTGTTCTCTTCCCTGTATATCTCATCACTGAACAGGCTGATATGGTTTCTCATTTTCTTCCTTTAATAAGTGCTTTAGTTTATATAATGTATTCAGCACTATCAGTCAAAATCTGTGGAATATTCAATCACCTACAAAAGGCAAGAGGATCCAGTAGACCAATAACGCCATTACTCACTGGGAAGAGACTGATGATTACATTTAATAGCCAGTGTCAATCGTTAAAAGTGCTAGGGGACCCCCACCTCAATTCCAAAAAGGAAAACTTGAATCTGAAGAATTAGCACTGCCTGCACTTCTGATGGGGTGAGGGGAAGCTGTCTTCTGCCTGTTAAGCAGACCTCAGCTGTATTCCTCTTGGGTACAGAATAAACGTTAGCCATTAGCCTACATTAGTCTACAGTTAGACAAATGTTGGGATAAATTGAAAATAAGCAGTAATATTTCTAAGCAGTAACATTTATACCGTTTTGAACTATATTTTCATATGGTAGATGCTGTTTGCACCTATGTGCCAGTAACCAATAATGCTATTTGCACCCGGGGTGGACAGTCAATGTGACCACTTGCACCCGGGTGTATATAGCGGGCAGATGCTGTTTCCACCTGGGTGAATAGCCAGTATAAACCTAGAGGTTTATAGCAGGCAGATGTTATTTGCACCCGGGGTGGATAGCGAATGTGGCTATTTGCACCCGGGGTGGATAGTCAATGTGGCTATTTGCACCCGGGTGTATATAGCAGGCAGATGCTATTTGCACCGGGGTGTATGTAGCAGGCAGATGCTATTTGCACCCGGGGTGGATAGCGAATGTGGCTATTTGCACCCGGGGTGGATAGTCAATGTGGCTATTTGCACCCAGGTGTATATAGCAGGCAGATGCTATTTGCACCCGGGGTGGATAGCCAATGTGGCTATTTGCACCCGGAGTGGATAGCCAATGTGGCTATTTGCACCCGGGGTGGATAGCCAATGTGGCTATTTGCACCCAGGACTCAGTAACCAACAATGCTATATTATTGTTGTTGTTATTACTATGAATTCTTCTTCTTATTATTATTATTGTTATCATCACTGTCGTTGTTGTTGTTATTATGACTGTTGTCATTGTTATTATTATTACTGTTACATTATTTATATTTGTACCCCACTTCGGCTTCTTCAGCCGATGACGCGACGTGCGATCATGCAAGCAGGACAGTGCGTATGTGTTTTGTGCAGCCGGGGGGTGGAGATGGCGGAGGCCGGGTGTAGTAGCCGAACAGATCAACCCGGGTGCAAATAGACACTGTTTTTATATTTCATTTCCACTTGCTGCCATGTTCTTTCGGGTCCAGGTGAAATGCAACGACATTCACTTGTAGCACTGTGCATAAGTCATGGGCAGTTCATGGAAATCTCTGGGGTGTAAGTGCATATTTGCTCAGAAAAATCACAATTTAACATTATAATATATTCAAATGAACAGTAAAACGGTAAGAAGTAGCAAGAATTTCTTCTGTTCTCCAAAAAGTCACTGCTATCTTGTTGGATGGCTAGAAGAACATCACTACAGTTCCAAAACCTCTCCTCAGGGGCACCCCAGCCATTCCATTCAGTCGTCAATATCTCCATTTCCAACGGGACAAAGCATGGGGGTCCATACTTTTTTAGCATCTGTTTCCATGGCAAATCCTTTTTTTAGAGAGCCAGAGATAATGGCGTATTGTTGTTCAGCCAGACTGTGCTTCAGTTCGCGTTCACAGTCCGACTCAATCCCCAGAGTTGCAATTAGTGTTTCTGGAATCGATAATTATGTGTCAGGCTCATTCAAGTCGGACTTAAGGTTGAAACCCAAACCTGCTTTCTCAGATATCTCCCTGGTTTCATGCATCCTTCACTGTGTACATGATGATCAGTGTCGGCATATTTTAAGGTTCATCAGTAATGGGTGACCATGGCGCTGCTTTATTATTTTATTCTTTCTGGAAACATTAATGAATATGATATTGCCTCCAAATTGATCACGCCACCATCTACCCCTCTCTGGTCCGTAACCTTGGTGTCACCTTTGACCCAACCCTCTCATTCGACGCACACATACGTTCCACAGTAAAAACAGCTTACCTCCATCTTTTCAACATCGCCCGGTTCCTTTCTATCTCTGCTGCTGAGTCCCTAATTCATGCCTTCATCTCTAGCCGTTTAGATTACTGTAACGCTTTATTTGCTGGTATTACTAGTAAATCAATCCATAAACT
>JAAGVU020000129.1:5677103-5691090 GCA_011763525.2 Mormyrus iriodes
ATGTCAGATGTATGAGATTGTTATGAAATCATTTTAGGTTTAAATGACCCTAAATAATGAGGCATTGAGAATAGTTAAGGCTTTTACCATGAAATAGTGTTAGGAAAAAAGATACTTCACCCTTATTTGTTGACAGTATTAATATATATTTTTAAGCAACAAAACAACAAAATCTCTATATGCACCCAAATATCACTGGTCAGAGCACTCAGAAGTGGAGGGGGCCCTGCTCTTCCAATGCCCAGAATTAAATGCTTCCTGAGACCCCCAAAATATTTTGTATAATATATAAAAATATTTAACACATTGTTATCTAACGTAGAAGTTTAACAACGCCTGTAAGATTCACCAGAAACAAATCGCATAAAAGATATGTTAAAACTAAGAATCAAGCTTTAAGCCTAAATTAAGATTTATAAACCTTTTTAAAAATCCTATTAAAACAGAGATTTATTCTAAAAACATTTTTATTTTGATATGTGGTAAAGTGAATGAAGTTTCCAATGTTTCCTTTCAGGATAATTAAGCCAGCAAATGTTAATAAGCTGCCAGGTGCCCAATGTCAGTCAGGTGCTTCCTGTCATGTAATTAGGGGTCCATGAAAAACCGAGATCAGGAGCATCTGGGCAATGCTGTGCTGAATACGACCAGGAAGTCTTTAAAATTAGTGTCTCAAGCAGCTTGATTGATTTCTTTTTTTATAGCTTAGCAGCTGAGGATATCCACAGTGAGGCCTTAGCGGCTATCTGCTGACAGCTGTGTATTTCATCAGTTAAAAAAAGGCTTAGAAAAGCATTCTGAACAGGCAGAAGGACTGCTGGGGGGGGCACCGGCTGCACTCACAATTGAGGGCTCATAGCAGAGGCAGTCAGTCTGTAGACAGACTGTCAGTTTGCCCAAATGAAACTTCTGTCTCTCCAGCTCTTAAAAACCCCGAACAGGAATTTTGTTTCAGTCAGATTGACACACAAGCCAGGAAAATGTTGCAGCATTTCATGGCTTGAAGAGTTTAAAACAAGAGAAAGTAGAGAAACCAGTTAAGATGAGAGGACGCTAAAGGGAAGCTCAGTTGGCTGTAGGCCTGTATTTCTGTCATTAGGGCTTATTCATAGTGCATGTGAGGGCGTACGTGGCGGCTGACAAAGGGCAACCGCAAAAGCGTGCGTGGTAAAAGCAAGCGACTGCTGCTTCAACACCCCATTCAACCAAATTCTGACTGATTCTGGTCAGGGCAGAAGTAAGGCTTTCATTTGACTGTCCACTGAACTGCAATGTACTTCTGGTTTTAAATGCCTTTCTGAGCCGTTTCCTAAAATACAGTGATCCCTCGCTATATCGCGCTTCGACATTCGACATTCATTTCAGTCAGTTTGTAGGTAATAAGTCTGATTTATCCAACCATCTTCAACCTCTTCACCTGGTCAGGGTTATGAGGGCTGGACCCCATCCCACAAGGCAGAAGACTGGGAAACACCCTAGACAGGATGCCAGTACAGTGTGCTGCCCCTGATAGATACTTATTCTCTGATTTATTATGAATACAGATGGCCTATGTGCTTTATTACTCTTTTCTCTACATCGTTCGTATCTCACTTTCTGCAGCCCTGCTTTGGGAACCTGCACCGTTCTGAAAGCTCTGGTTTTTAATTTCCCCATGGAAACACCTAATTTTTCCACCAGACAAAGGGTGGTTTATTAAATCTATGAAAATTTGGCTCTCCTTTTATAAGGCTGTGTAACAGGCACGAGAGCAACACTGTTCCCGAACCTTAAGCATTTCCAGCGGGGTGTCTCTCCAGCCTTTTCAGGTTCTTTGTACAGTGATTGCCTGCCCCGGGTGTACAGACTGCTGAGAGGGCCGCACAGAACCAGACAGCTCAGGTTGCTTAGTTTCTGTTTGGTTTCACACTTTCACAGTAAACGGATTTTTGCTTTATAAGCCAACTACAGCAAGAGGGTACTTAAAAAGAAAAATGGATACTATGGACAAAAAATCCTTAAAGTGCTTATATAATTTGAATGATTTGCCAACAAATACAAAATGGGGAACAAAGTGTGTTGGGAAAATGACAGTGGTGTGGGATGTAGAGGGCATATTCCCCTAATGTTGAGGGAGTTAAATTGTTCTGCATGTAGGGGGCGGTATTGCTCCCAGTATCTGCATAAATCCTGCATCCATTCTCAACAGCACAATGCTCCTCTTCATATATGTATTTATGGATTATTGGACATCAGCATTTGTTAAATCATCTGTTCTAATAGCTAACTTTTAACATGACATGTTTCACGCCGAGGAAATTCCCCAGAATGGCTCGAATGACTAGAATCCTTTCTGAGGAAGTTAATATCACGCACAACATCCATGCGATTATTTTAAAAATCGCCTATATAATTTATAGCAGGTCTTCGGCACCTCTGTGCAGCTGACGTTGTGAATTGATCTAAAACTTCTTCCGGATAATAACACACCATCAGCAGATTCATGGTTATGAACAGAAACTATCTCTGCTCCCTCCAGTCCTTCAGCTTTTGTTGCACTGCTTTGGAACCTTTACAGCAGCCAGCAACGTTATTTTCTTCATAATTCCCAGGTCACAGAAGATGTTAGAAGTGAGAAACCGAAGCAATTTCCTGGTCCTGGGACCTGGCCATAAGACGGCACTCTGTGTGCCTCAACAGGAGACTGCAGCTTATTGGTGACATTGCTCAAATTGCCACCTGTACTGCAGGAGATCGGTACGGGTTATTCGGTGACAGACTCATCATGGAGGCTACAGTGCCACTATAGAGCATTAAGAGCTGAAATTAGAGATACTGTGATCCTACTTGACACTGGAGCAGTGGCTAGCATTGGCACCCCTTGTCTCTAGGGATGTTGTTTGAATCCCACGCCTGGTGCTGTGTGGTTTTCTCATAGTCCAAAGGCATGCAGTCAAATTAATTCTTGGTTGCCTTGGTGTCTCTTGGTTGCCTGCTGTGTGTGTGGAAATGTGCCCAGTGATAGATGGGCATCCCATCCAGGATGTATCCCTGCTTCTTACCTACGCAGTGAGGGATGACATCCAAATCCTCCAGCAAATCAGTACTGGATAGGCAGTGAGAAGATGGTTGGATAGTGTTCTACTGCCTCAATGCCTTTATTGCAACAGAGTTATCACATACTGACATCAAGTGGACAGAAAGTGAACTGCACATAGAGTGAGTAGGCAGACTTGGATGTTATTCTGCTGAAAGTCTCTGATATAACCGACATCAGGTTCTACAACAAAACAGCATCACAGGAGTCGTGAAACAGTCCAAATGTTATCGTTTGCATGAGTGATGTTTAGCGTTTTCAAAAATATTAGGTTTTGATGAAAATCCATGATATCGTAAATACTGATAGAATTTTCCATCTCAGCTGGTTGTCTTTTCTCTCTTACATGTATGTGGAAACACAAGGACACCATGGACAGTAATAAGAAAACATCCCTTCATTTAAAATATTAATGGTTAAGGAAGCCTTTCCTTCCACAAACTCACCCTGACTGGAAGCACGAGTTAATTTGCAGCTTGATTCCCATTTCATCAAAATAACATCACTTCCAGTAATCATGGCTAACAATCTTCGTGTGAAACATTTTAATTTGTCTCTTATATGTTTAAGTTTTGATTTTCTGGGTTTGGCACATTCAAATACTCCTGGAATCTCGGAGCCCTCGTCTTTGTAAAGAACAGGACAAAGATCTGGACTTAGATTTCCTCATCCATGCAGAAGAAGCCTTTACATATATGGTCAATTAACAATGTTACTCAACACGTTGTCACATCGGCAGTTTTGGGAAAACTACCTTGAAAGCATAGCTTTGAAAGCTACCAGTGACTTCACACTGGAAGAGGTTTATGCTGCAGTCCATTTGAACTCGGCAGTCAGATAGTCCCAGTTCCTAGTCGGAGATTTCAAGTGCAACGCCCCCTGTAGTCGGAATTCTAACTCAGTCGGAGGAACCTCTGCAACCCCAACCTCATTATTTATGATGGCTGCACCCATTATTAACAGAAGTTAAAGCTGTAATAACATACTGTTTATTAGCACTTACATCTTATTTATGCCTCATTAAATCGGTCGTGGATCTGTTGCTATGGTGTTTTTATGCATAATACTGCGTAATGTGTTGTGATCTGGTATTGATAACAATGAACCTGGTTGGAACTGGGGCCTGTTTCACAAAACGGGATTTCTTGCTTAGCCGGATAACTTGTCAGATTTAAGGTAGTCTTGGCTAAAGGTAAGTGAATGAAGATAAAGGCAGTTTAAACTGGGGTACCTTAAATCCAATAAGTTATCCAGCTAAGCAGGAAATCCTGCTTTTTGAAACAGGCTCCTGCTAGTGCTAATTTCTGACTTGATGTACTGGAACGCTGCTGACTCGGGTGTGACGTCATTCCCAGTTCCGACTTCCGACCTCCGAGGAAAATGGAACGCAGAGTAAGATACACCCTGCAAGTAGCTCAAACTGCAAATTGGCAATATACATGTGATACGAAATTATAACAAAATTCTATAAAAAGTCACATGCCAGCAAAAAAATGCAAAGCGATGGGGAAAATTAAAAATTCTCCTTTACTTTTATGGCCCAAAATAGTTTTTAGTTTCGGTGGTTAACTATATAAAAAATGGCGAAAAAGTAATTTAAGTACTTGAGTCACTATGCAAATACACCAGTAGCTGAACTACCAGCAAATTACTGCAAAATGTAAGCTACTAGTTTAATTACAGAGGTGGAAAGTTCAGGTTGAGAGTACAAATCCAGATGAAGATTTTGTTTCAACCAACCAGTTGAATATAAAGAGTCAAAGTCACAGAGTACTGAACTGGTTGGTTGAAACAAAATCTTGGACTGGATTTGTACTTTCTCAACCTGAACTATCCACCTCTTTTTAATTACATGTAGTTCACTCCCTCCCCAACACTGCACACAGGGTCAGGGTACTAAAAATGTGAAATCTGAAGCTTTGCATGACATAGTAAAATTGCAGCAACAATTTAAGAGTATGCATCACACTTCAAAATCGTTTGAAAAATTATTGACAACTCTGTTGTCTGGTTCCTGTGGGTTTTCTGGTGAGCCACGTGGGGAATGCAGCGAGGTCAGGGGCAGGCCGGACAATGGGCCAGGCTGCGTGTCCTGCTGATGGGGGAAGGAGGGTTAGTGTGGGCGGGGATTTTAGCATGAGAAAGGAAAGGGGTTCTGGGGAGGAGGGACAGGACCACACACAACAAAGCCAGGCTGCAGCACTCATCATATTCACATTCCAAGAAGGAGAATTAAAAAAATAATAATAATAAATTTCGATTTTCAGCAATTAGCAAGGTTTCCTGTCAACACAATATTCTTAATGGCTGATAGAAAGGCTGATCAGCAACTTACTGCACAAGCATATGTAGATGTTAAAGTCAACATTAAATTAAATGTATTAAATTTGTTCCACCATAATTAAATTTTAAATTATATTGATGTGAGACCATTAACAGGGAACTTGCTGCACTTGTGGAGATGGTAATTGACACAGTTCTGTCTTTATGTGTCCTGTATAATGGATAGCGGTCTTAAGCTGGATTCCTGAATGAGTAGGAACCCTTGACTGACCTTGCCACACCCTCTTGACACTTTGTAGAGATGGCGAATGGTACCTACTATTGCTGTCACTGTCAAAGGGCCATTTGTGCCTTTATGATGCTCCTGCAGGGGGCCGGACTCTCAGAATGGAAAAAGGATGACAGCCACATAGACCTCTTTTAGGGGATTTGGGGGGTGTTATTAATTCATGACTCACGAGGGTAGTATGATATAATGGTCTATTTTCATGCATAATATTCTTTCATGCAATGGTATAATGCTTGTGCTCTGAAGCTGTACTCTCTCCTTCTAGCCCAGTGTAACAGCCATGAAGACATGGGTGCCATTGTTCAAAAATGCATTTGCTATATGGAGAGAGATTTATGTCTAAAGTAATCGTACGTAAATCAGAATCCTTTTTTTTTTTTTTTTTTTTTTTTTTTTTTTAATTAGCCAAGTATGTTTCCATACAAGGAATTTGCCTTGGCGGTGCTTTTAGAAGACATTACAAAAAACAATGTCAAACTGATGTAAATGTCAAATTAATACCATAATTTTATGAAACGGAAATCTATATTCAGGGTTGCAAAATGTCTGCCTGTGCCCGCCGCTTAAGTTTCAGTATAATCCTCATTTTACAATTACGAATCGCAATTTATGAGTTTACGATGTTCAAGTTGCGATTACGTATTTGCAACTTCAGTACTATGTTGATTGAATCACTAGTTGTGTGGGGAAAGTTACGTTGCCAATGGCTAATGGGTTTTGATAAAAAAAAAAGTCAAGTTCTGATGAACGTAATCCGAATGCAGAACCTTAGAGAACTGAGGGCCCCAGAGGGCTAAGAGCGGTGGAAGATTTACGTCAAGAGTAATCGTACGCAAAAAATGAATTGCAGATCTAAAATGAGAGATGTCTGTGACATTTAAGTATCACAGAATAGACATTGAAGCCACATAATGCATCAGTGAATGAAATTCTAACTGAAATGTAAACAAGGACTGGAAACAGTCACAAAACAACAGGAAAATTGCAGGAAACTAAAATGTTTAACCATCTCCTCAGAGCCGGTTTAGACAGATGTGGCCCCCAGCTGCCAACGTAACGCAAAACATCTCAGGGAAGCTTTCTGAACTCCATGGAAAATTTATGCTCTCAGCTGGTGGTTTTATAGTAAAGGATGTTGAACAGTATGGCCAAAAGATGTGTTTAATAATGGGTTTAACAAGAATTTTGTTTGAAATCATCTGTCATTATTATAAACAATGGAATATGCTTTAAATACTGTGTGATTTCTAAGAACATTGAATCTTTCATCATCTGGGGGCTGGAAAATCCAACAAAATCCAAAGACCCAGTTAAAAGAAACATTTGGCCATTTTCACTTTATTTGACTGAATAGCTGAAACAGAAAATGTATACAAAAAAAGATCAGTCAGTTTAACTGCATTATGCACAGAAAAATCACTTTATCACAATACAAACATTTAATTTTCAGTTACAGTTTCGAGGTGTGGAGGGGTTACAGTGTATCTTTTCCCTTTTCAGACAGTCATACCAAATTCTGTAATCCTTGTTTAATTTTTTTTCCTTTGGCTTAAATTTTACACAGAGGTAATATCACAAAATATTATCGGCTTAAATATTTGGAAGAGAATCAAGAAATTAAGGCGTTTATTCATCGATTGAGAGTCACGTTTGCGTGACTGTAGGATACACAAAAAATCAGTGAGGAACCTTGTGCACCTGAGGTCAGAGATCATGCTAACACACATTTTCTCTGATTCCTCACTGAGGCCGGACACCAAATCCAATAGCAAATGTGTTTTGAGGTACATTTCTGCAGCCAGTGCTTTTAATAGGGATGCAGTATATTTGTAAAAAGGTGAAGCACTAATTTGTTTTATTTGCTTGGGAAGGTATTGGCCTTTTATATGGGCATTAAATATCAAAATATTCTCAAATGAAGCTAACAAAATTAGGCAAGGCTTTCAGACTTTAATTTTGACAAATGTAGATGTTATATTTCCTATTAGGGTGTAATAAAAACAGTTAAAATATATAAAACTCAATCTCCTGCTAAATATGTAAACATACTATATTTGAACTATTGTTAACATTAAATGAAACCTATTTTTTAACAAGTCTACTGTCTGAATTACTTGTGAAACATTGTCCCCATCCATCCATCCATCCATCCATCCATCTTCCAGCCACTCAACCTGAGCACAGTTGCTGTCAACTGTCCAAATGCTAGGCTCCCAATTCCACTCTCTTTCTGTGAAGATAATTTGATTTACTGCACAAAAGCTGAGGTAATAAAGATCAGTCTTTCTGTTCTTATAACTAGATATGTGAGGATTAAGATGAAAACCTGAACTGCAAAATTAACAGACCATGATATAATCTCACATCTGAGTCCCATCATTCAGGCGTTTCTGTGCTCCTCTTTGGCACCTGAGTCACACAACGTTTTGGTTAATCGTTTATGTCTGTGCTTGCTATTGCTATGGTTACCAAAAGGCACAAACTACACAACAGATTTAAGACACAAGAGTTCTAAGTTTTACACACTGGCTGTTGTGAATTCCTATATCATGCTTTTATATAAATTGTCAGTTTTGAAAAAAGCAGCAGTTGATTCCGCTACGAAAGATCTCTCGCCAAATCACAGACTGTGGAAGAACATCCGATTCCCCTGGAGTTTGCATCTGCTCATCAGGTGTGACGTCACTGTAGTTGATGGCGTTCCTGTGGCTGGAATATGATCTAAAGGAGGTTCAGTCATTGGCCCATATCACGTAAAATATGCCATCAATTATTGGATTACTTTGAGATTTTAATCTTAATACCAATCTATGAAACCATACGCTGTTTAACAAAGGCAAACTCACCTATGACACTGGACCAAATGATCTCTCCATTCATCTTTTAACTGCTGGGATTATTGGGGGGGCATAAGGCTGGGGGCACACCAGATTCCAGTCAGGGGGGCAAATGCCACACACCCTCACACACCAGGCAGTACAGAGACACCGGTTCACCTGACAGCATGTTTTTAACTAGGAGAAATCCTGTCTGACAGGGACACCCTGCAAACCCCAGCCCTGGGGCGTGACCCCACAACCTAGCCACTGATAAAGGACAAGACATTGAAACTCACAATCTCATTCCAATGAAGCGGACAATGAAGTTTTAACTGGGTTTGCAGAATGGCCCTGAGCACAGAGGGTGTGTGTGTGTGTGTGTGTGCGGGTGAGTGTCTGTGTGTGTGTGTGTGTGTGTGTGGGACGGGGGGGGGGGTCCTCCAAGGGGTCACTGTGTGGTCTCTTAAAGGTGTCGTAACAGATCTATTTACAAAACACAAAACTGAAATTAACGCTAATTAATAATTAATGTGGGTTTATATGTAAGTTTTATAAGGCCTAAAGAAAGACAAACAGCTGTTTTTCTTCCTGTGAAATCGAGGTACTTTAAAACGAAATGGAAGCCCTTTCTCTCAGTTTATGGCCGTTACAGGTCCGCCGGCCTTGCCATTTGAAACCTGGCCCTAGAACAAGGCTTCTCCTACCATAAAAATAGGAGATTAACATAGGAGATTAGCCTTTTAAATGACTACTGCCAATATACACGTTTTAACTTTGGTTCTTGAGCGAGACCTATTTTTTCCAATAATTTAGGTCTGTATTATATAAATAAATATATAACATATATGACAAATGTATATAACATTTACAATCAGAGCAGATTTGTAAGTTTTAAAATGCTTGACCATTGACCTGAGTGCTTCTACACAACATCTCTCAAATTCACTGAGCCACAGTTTATCCAGACATTAGCAAGGCCATCCACAGTGATAGACACTATTACATTTAAACCACAAAGTATAACAATCCACTATAACTAGAAGACAAAAAAATATATTAAATAACATTTTGAGAGAGCCTTCATTTTGTACATTCAATACAAGTTTCCCATTTTTGTCTTGGCTTGCAGAGACATTAAGCCAGTTTAAGGACAAAAATTCAGTATCTCAGCTCTTTCCATACATAACCTATCGCCATAGTATACAAATACTACATATGAATAAAACTTTCGGAATTCTTGAGTCCTATGAGAGTCAGGCTTTAGTTGCTTGAAACTACGATTTACAGTAAAAGTTCAATCTATCATTGTGAGCCGTGCAAATATCAACCAAACTTGTGTAGATTTGATAGGGGAAGACACTGAGGTAGGGTTGTTTTTCCTCCCTATAAGCCACCTTTACATGCCTTCACAACAACGTAAATACATTCATAAGCGGGCAGGATGAGGTAGGCATCATGCAGAAATCAGAACTGCGGAAGGTTCTCCCTGAGATATTCTGCAAAATCATCTTTAGGAAACACTTTGTCAGCAAATCAGTCCTACACATGGAAAGTACCCCACCACATCTCAGTACATTTTCCTTTTCCGAAATACGATTAAAGTTAAATTCTGAATCTTCATTTACCCCTAACTAACGTTTATGAATATATATAATAATTTCCCAAATTATAGGAAACTGGTTACAGGAACCAGGGTGGAATAGTGGCTCTGAGGCTAGGGATCTGTCCCAGCAATCAGAAGGCTGTTGGTTCGAATCCCATGAATGCCAGCTGTGATCCTAGTGTGTTGGGCCCTTGAGCAACTGCTTCATCCTGGGTATGACATTAATCTACATCCAGCCCTGCAAGGAGCTCCTCCAACTTACAGGGAAATTTGGGGGTTGGTGGCAGGATTGGCACTCCAGCCACCAGGAAAAAAAACTCACACTGGTCCATTTGGACTGGGGTGGTGCTGAGGTCTCACCCTCCGCATGGCTGCACTCAGGTTCTCATCCTGAGGTGGGTGTGGCAACGTGTTGTAATCGGCACGTGCTCCTTACCTCCTCCCCTAATCATTCCATTTACCTTTAAAAAAAAATTCTTTCATTAGCAGAACACTATTAATCTTTTAAAGATTTGATTATTTTCTGACTCTAGAATATTGAGATTTGTTTCATGTGTGGCACCTATCAGGAGATGAGGCGTGGGGGAAGCTTCTCCATAGGTGGAGTGTTTTTGGTTCTGCTTCTTTTATTTTACTTGCCTTTCAGTTTGCCGTCCTAAATGGCGTCTTCAAAACGCTACTCCCCCCCCAACAGTAAAGGCTTTGGTTTGGTTATGTTTAAACTCCGCTCTCCTGCAGCTACTCTCTCTAACCCTGGCCTTTTTATTCCACTGTTTTTTTTCCACATTTTGACTGATAATATGGTTTAAAACATGACGATTCGATTATTCCCAAAGTCAACTACAACAATCATTCCATCGGGAGTAACGGCTATTCCAGATGGCCGGTCCATTTGCCCGAAGCCATCTCCCTGACTCCCAAACTTGCATAAGAAGCTACCATTAGGCTCAAACACCTGGATGCGATGGTTTCGTGAATCGGCCACGATAATTCGGTTTTCCTGGTCCACGGTGACCCCCTGTGGCCGAAGGAACTGCCCGTCGCCCAATCCCTCTGAGCCCAGGAAGCGTGCCGACTGGCAATCCGGCCGGATGACCAGTAGACGATGATTGTTAAAGTCTGTGACCACTAGGTGGCCCTCGTGGTTGAAGGCGACACCTCTGGGTGAATCAAAGTGCTTCCAGAGGGCACCCTCGAAGCCGTACTTGTTCAGGAATGCCCCATCGGGCCCAAAGAGCTGGATGCGGTGGTTGCGGGTGTCAGAGACTAAGATCTTGCCTTCAGAGTTAACAGCGACGTCCCACGGGTAACTGAACTGACCATTCTTGACTCCCCTCTCTCCGAACTTCAGAAGGAACTGTCCCTCGAAGGTGAATATCTGAATGCGGTGGTTATCTTTATCCGCCACGATTACCCTCCTCTGGCTGTCGCAGGCCACCCCGGCCGGCCTGTCGAACTGGCCCGGCCGTGAGCCCAACGTGCCAAACTTGCGATGGAAAGCGCCGCTGGGCTTGAATATCTGGATGCGGTTGTTGCTGCGGTCAGCCACCACAATGTAGCCTTCCTTATCCACGCAGACGCCCCAAGGTCGGCACAGTTGGCCATCGCCATCGCCTTCCCCCCCGAAGGAGCCAACGGGAATCGCCACGCTCCCATACCTGCGGCCGGATCTGACCACGATTTTAAATGGACTGCCGGTGATGTGCTGGTGACAGACGAGCACAGAGAGGATGTGGTCCCCTTCCAGCCTGGGCACATAGCTCACCGTATAGGTACCGTTCTCGTGGTCTGTCACCTCTGCCGTAAAGAGCTTCCCGTCCGGACCCACCATCAGGGCGGTGATGTCATCTCCGCCTGACCGTCTAGGCTCGCTGTCGTGGTCGTAGGCCACCACGTTGACAGACGTCGCCTTGCCTTTGAGGGCCCTCTTCAGACCATCTCCCATGGCTTTGGTGACGGGGGCGAAGGCCCCCCCACTGACAAAGCCCATGGACCGGATGGAAACGAGCAATTTCTGGTCAGGCGGTGTGAACATGATGCGCTCGTCCTCCTGGGGCTGCAGGCCGCTGCTGCATAGGGCTTTCAGCTCCTCGATCTGGGCCAGCATGCACTGGTGGGCCAGCAGGGCCTCCAGGCCGCGGCCCTGCTCCACAGCCTGCTGTACCGCTGAGATGCTGCTGTCCAGCTTGCTCAGCTTTTGATGCAGCTTCTCCACCTGCAGGTACAGGGTGTTCACCTTGACTTGCCGGATCTTCTCCACCTGCAAAAAGATGCATCAGTGCAAACCGGAGGAGCATTTGCTTTTCAACTGGCAGAGGACAGAATGTGACTGATCTCCGACAGCCCTGACAGTGCGGAGCCGCCCATGGCTCAGTCCTGCGGACACCCACCTTCCACAGCAGCTCACACTCTCTCTCCTCCAGTGTCTTCTTGTGCTGTAGGGTGATGGTTTTCACTTCGGCCTGCACCACTTTGGCCTTTATATCCAGCTGCTCTGCGATGGCCTGGGCCTTCTCGATGCTCAGCTGCAGTCACACAGATGGACAGGCTAATAAGAACATGGGGATGGAGTATCCCGCCACGGACACCCGCAGAATCCTGCAGACACCCGCGACGGACACCCGCAGAATCCTGCAGACACCCGCCACGGACACCCGCAGTATCCTGCTGCGGACACCTGAAGTATCTCGCCATTTCATAAAGTAGCTGATTTTAATTGTTTAATATTTATACTACTAACAGTAATGTAGCAGTTGTGACTAATAATTTTAAATATCCATTTTGGTTGAAGACAGCGTCCCCTCCCCCGCACTCACACGTGCACACACCCCCCTCACATAGCCTCACACCCCAATTCACCTCTGAATTCACTGGCATCACTTAGCAGTTGGGTGCCTCTTATCTATGTGCAAACAAGTTCATGCCGGGTCATATTTGAGCTGGAAAGAAGTGGCCTGTTTGCAGGCCCCGGCCCTGGCCTCTGTTCTCTGGACCCCTCCTCCCAGGGGCCCTTCTCTCATGGCCCCTGGCCTTTGATGTACCGGGATGAGAGAAACATTTCCACTGTGTTTCGCTAATGACCCGTCTTGCTCTGGCCATCCATTCCCTGAATGCGACGTGTCAGGACGACTGAGCACTAGCTGCGGGGGGCGGGGTGGGCACGTCAACTGGAGCCATTAGGAATCACCTTAGTGCCATATTACCTTGGTGTGCATCATTCTGGTTTATCGAGGCTAGGGAGGTGGTAGGGGGTTCCTGATTATTTAGGTTACACCTCACACACAATCAAGGCCATTTATACTGGACATGCATTAAATGCTTAAAAAATTAATGCAACAGAAGAACGTGTGAAAATGTTTAATTTTTAATTGTATTTTTTAGAAGGTTAAAATTGCTATCAGCTTTTTAAGAATCCTTTATCCTTGCTTGTTTTATAAGAAGTTAGTGTAACATATCTGAAAATGACCCTTTTACACCATACATCCCCATACGCACAGAGCATAAGGCAGGGGGAGACCCTGGAAGGGATGCCAGCCCATCGCAGGTGATACACAATCAGTCACAATTATACGGTTCTGGAAATTCAGAGAGGCCAATCAGTTATTATCACATGGTTTTGGTGGCTGGTGAAAAACAAACATTAGCATGCACTATGACAAAGCTATGGGTACAAGGGGTGCGTGCGGGAGCCTCACCTGTACAGCCCGCCTGCCCTGCTGGGCATCCACCAGGAGCTGTGCCGTCATGGCCCGCCAGTCCCGCACGGCGTCGTGGAGGTAGATGAGGCGGTGGTCTCCATGGCGACCTGCACTGCACGCTCGGCAGATGGGCAGGGAGCACGTGGCACAGAAAAGGCACAGCACCTGTGGGGTTAGGGCTAGCGTTAGCATTAGGGTTAGGTTTAGTGTTGGGGTTAG
>JAAGVU020000129.1:5714965-5729614 GCA_011763525.2 Mormyrus iriodes
ACAATTAGGCTGAGCGTTATGTCACGTCAGCACAGGCGAGAGTCACCCGACGTCAGTGAAAGTTAGGCTGAGCGTTACGTCACGTCGGAACAGGCGAGAGTCACCCAATGTCGGTGACAGTTAGGCTGAGCGTTATGTCGCGTCGGCACAGAGTGAGAGTCACCTGACGCCGGTGACAGTTAGGCTGAGCGTTATGTCGCGTCGGCACAGGCGAGAGTCACCCTACGTCGGTGACAGGCAGGGTGAGCGTTATGTCGCGTTGGCACAGCGCAAGAGTCACCTGATGTCGGTGAGGCCCAGCTTCTGACACAGCACCTCCCGGAGCCTTTGGAGCTCTTCCCGCCGTGGCTCGCTGTCCTCCTGCTTCCGTGTGGCGGCCACCTCATTGTTCCTCAGCCACGTGCTGGAAGGAGACGAGCGTCAGCAGAGCGATCAAGGCGCGCCACCCGAAACGTTGCTCAGCGCACAAAAGCATGCGGATTTACAGAGCGCTGGGTGAGCACAGCCTCCCAGCCAGAGAGATCTCATTTTCCACATAAAAAAAGCCACATAAGGGCTTCTGGGTGTTTCCCGTGTCCTCTGGCTGAGCACCTCAGCGTGGTCTCCACCTTCTTGGCCTGCTCCAGCTCCTGCTCCGGGTCCCGGAAGCCCGTGAAGATGTAGTAGCTCTTATCCCACTTAATGGGCCTGTAGAAACGATCACCAGCCTTGGGGTAGGGCTTGGCCTGCTCCGAGTAGGACTTCAGCTCCTCAAGGTGCTCCACAGACAAGCTGCAGGACCTGAGCACGTCCACAACGGTGCTCAGGACATCCTTGGTGTGCAGGGTAAAGCTCACAGAGCGAAAGTCGGGGCTCTCTGACGGTGAAAACAGACTCAGGTAACAGTAACATAGGAACGAAAACCCCCTTTAAGCGGCTAAAGCTGCCTGTCAGGGAACGAGCAGAGTTTATTAAACCAGGCTGCAGCACAATGTGCTGAAGCCTCCTGGTATTAGCACGTGTACAGCATTGACCAAGACACAAAATAAAGGGTCAGATTTACCTGCAAGACGTGAATCGCTCTTATTGTCTGACGTGTCTCTGACGTAGAAGGTCAGCTTGGCTGGTTTCAGTGAGCGGAAACCGTGTTTCTCCAGATTTTCCAAATAGCCATTGAGCCTTTTCAGTGAGTTTTCATTCACTTCCTATAAAAAAGTGAATTTAAATAAGAGCTCAATGTGACCTCGCATTCGGTACATTGTCAATGAATTAAACTACTGAATTAAAATTTCTAAATTGAAATTAATTATTAGTGAATTGATATTAATGAAACGTAAATTATGTCCTGTCATGAATGTTGCACTGAGGGTCCAGGATGAATGTCATTTTATTTCACCAGTTATTGTACACGGCTGAGATGACAATAAAGCTTGACTTGACTTGACCTGATCAGCGTTACCGATAGCAGATAGAGTTCCTGCAGCTGAATGATACTGCTGCTCAAAGAGGGAAGTACAAGACAGTACCTTTTTGTTTATATGAAGCACTTTTTAGCTATACATCATACAAGGCGCTTTACAATACAAACGTAGTAATGCAAGATCAAGACATGGCACAGGAGAAACTACAGTAAAACAATAAACATTTTAGATGAGTAGAAAAAAACAGCAACAGTGCCACACTCTGGTTGTCTTGTGCTGTAAAAATGCAGTATAGTTACATGTGTCTTCAGGTGTTTCTATGAATCCACAATGAGTACATTTTTAAGATGGTCTGGCAGCTTAAGTTGGACAACCATAACAAAGATGACTGAAAGATCATTTCTCATATTTCGATTGGATCGGGGGGGGCGCAATAAAGAAGAGAAAATAATAGTCGTGTCGGGAAGATGCGGCAGAGACGGACTATGGGGACACTTAAGAGGTATTATACATGGCAATATTCTGAAGGCGGTGGTATGATTCACTGGAGATGCTGCTGAGAGACTTCATGCTGCCGAAATTGACTCCTTAATTCTTAAAGTGGTCCTTGACCCTCAAAAAGAGTTTCACAGACGACAAGCACACCTCCGCTTTTGGGTGCACTAAGAAAAGAGAAAATGTTAATCTTTTAATTTGACACGTCGAGCTGATGGACCTTTGAGACGTGTACAGCTCTGTGTCATTTGCACAGTGATGGCAGCTCCTGTTGAATTTATTAACTACAGGGGCATGGGGAAGCTAATCAAGGCAGACTAACAAAGGTCCCAGAATCACGCCCTTTGAGACCCTCATAAGCACGGCCTGTCTGCCGTCTTCCTGGCTCCTGGATGGCATTTCAGCACGGGGCACCCTTACCCGTTCCCTGGGGTGCCGACCGAAAAAATCTGGGTGCACAGCAAAGTAGAAAGGCCGCAGTGCATTGATGGCGTCCGCCCCAGAGAACGCCCTCTGCTGGAATATCGGAGTCACAGCGGGAATGCCGCACAGCCTGTGGGGGTGGCAGTGTGAGGAATGGGGTGATCGGGGGACAGAGAGAAAGAGAAGGAAGAGCCCAAGTCTGAGCTTTTAGTGATCTGATGTGGTGGAATGATTTCGCTGCTGAATTCTGAGGGTGAATGGATTACAGTAAAGGTGGCGTGTTCACTTTCCCAGCTTCATATACATCAATATTTTAAAACTTTATTTGAGATGGACACTATATGCTAAAGATCTGATAAAATAGCTTACTTCATGTTAAATATGATTTTACTGAGAAAGAGTCAGAAATAAATACGTTTAACGTTTGCTTGACCTGTTTAATTAGACACGTAAATATTTGAATCTACGGGTAAAATCAATGCATTTTATAGATGAATGACCGGCCACAGATACGCACCTAAAAGCAGGGCGCAGAAAGGAGATCGCAGACATTCCGGCCCCTCCTGCATCTACAGGTGCTCGAGCTGCTCTGAGGAAATCAGTGCAGGTTTTTCACCAGCAACGAGGTCCGGGTCCGGGGCGCGGCAGCGTTTGCTGGCTGGGAAAGGGGCACGGCGACAGAATTCGTTGCACTGTTTACACCTTTGAAGTTCAGAAAAATGCTGGTGCTCAGCCGCAATCTCAATGCCGAGGTCAAGTTAAAGCGTAACAGGCGTAGAAACATTTACCGATGGCAACATTGTAACCTTTGCACCGTAACCTTGGAGTACAAGCGCATAGTTCTATCTGTCACATTCCTATAAATACTGGAGATAAACACAGCAGAGACGGCGGACTCCTCCAGGCAGACGGAAATTAATGCGTTTCCAGGAGACAGACACCTCCGTACTCTGTACTGTCTGCCTTGCAGCGCCAGTAAAGCTGAGTTTTGACTGTAATGAACGCCCACCGCTGCGCTCTGCACGGCCACACGTCTGCTTATACACGTTTAGTTTAATCAGGCTAAATCGCTCCCCGCATCGGGCCGAGGTGTGTCGTGTTCATCCGAGTCATGCTGCGCAGCTGCTCTGTCAAAGTAAACAACACTGTTGCACATACCGCTACCGTCGCTTTGTCCTTCTTTGTATTAAAAAATTAAATGCTGCTAGGTCGCTTGTGTTATTTTTAGCCCGAAGTAATTTATTTAGGACCACGTAAGGTAAAATTATTGCATACAGGATGCTATTTCCTCCGGCGCCTCTCTTCCCGTCGGCGCTCATATGCAGTCATATACGGCTCTGTGATTCGGTATCCGTCCGGCGTGGCGGCACCCATGGTTGTGAAAGCGTGACTGTACAGGAATAAACTTAAATCCATGTCTGCGAGTGGCGTAACTGTACGGGAATGAACCCTGCCCATATACTGGGTGGCGAGTCTTTAAGGAAACGCCGTAATCGATTGGTTTTTGTCTAAGATCTAATCATAAAATTATGTTTTATCCATTGCTCAACCTATATTTCACTTTTAATCGGATATTTAAATGCCATAACGGTTCTTACGGACAGTTAACCGTTATGGTACAAAGACGCCCATAAAGCTGAAGGATTTAAATCTGCCATGCATGCACGGAGATTGCATGGTCCCAGCAAATCCTCAGATGCTTTGCAGTCCGAAGATGGATTTTAAATTAGATTTTTAACTGCGCATGTCTGGTGTTAAAACCGGGGTTTGATATACGCGATTAATCGCAACAGGACAGGATCCGGATACGGTGGCTCTTAACATGGATGCAGGGATTATGCAATTAAGTAAAGTCATTCAGATTGATTTAAAACACAAACATTAGTTTGAATAAATATGCTGGAACTGCTTCAATTTTATAATAGTTTTTAATACTCAAACGTTACCAAAACAATGACACATTTAAACAAAACAAAAAGTGTTTCATTTTAATCTGTAATAATGTCAATCTTTAACAACGCAGCTAGGTTGAAATTCTCAGTCATTGAACAGAAATACTACTACATTAATTACAATTAACATTTACATTGTAACTATCTCAGTTACTGAACACTTTTCTGAAACAAAGTTCAGTAACTGCATACACATGAAACTCAGTCAGTTAAGACAGTTGAACTATATACATGAAATCTCCTTTCAACAAGAGCAACAAGATCCAGTGTAAATATCTTGCAGTCTCAAAGAAAACAGCTTGTTAAAAGGTAAACGTAAGTCTAACCTTTTACACAGACTCAACCTGGTGAGTCGCTCCTAAAAAATGATTTATGGTACATGAAAATGTTCATGTACACTTCCATGTCTTTTGTAAAATGTCATTAACCGGAGAGGCAGTCACTAGTTGGCAGGTCAACGCCAGGCTCACGCCAGACGCTGCTCGCCCATGTCATGTTCTGGGTCAGCCACTTGCGAGCAGACAGTGGGTCCAGCGTGAAGACCTGCTCCTGAGATGGGTTGACGGTGGCGTATTTTATCACCAGCTTGGGGTTGGCTATCTGGGCAGCGGACAGCAGGCGGTTTCCTGCTGCGTTGTAGTCGCCGTCGCTAGCCAGCTCTGAGCCCTCCTTCCTAGGAGAGATACAGACATGTCACAGGGAATCCATCGAAATGGCAGGGGGCGCCACAGTCACTCACCTTTTCAACACGACCTGCAGTGGGACCTGTGATGGGCCGTGGATCTCGCCGGCGTTGGAAACCATGAACATCTCAAGGGCTATGGCCATCTCAACCTCAGTGAGGGAATAGGGGACGGGGAGGAGCCTGCAGTATGGGTTTACCTGGGATGGGGGGTAGCACCCCATGGACAGGGCACCTTCGAGGATAGCAGCATGGCATTCAGGCAAAACTGCTACATTCCCATTGCTTAATAAAGCTCGTTACAAGAAGTCAGATGTTAAATCGGCATGGATACAGATTACCATGGGCACAAACCACAGTGGGTGAGATTTCTGCCATTTTAACCCAGTGGAACCCGGTGACGTGACACCTGAGAAATGGGTTAAATCCCATGTGAGAGGAACATTACAACTATCAGCTGTGGGTTTCAAATCCCCACTTAACCCATCTGTAGCACATCTGTATAATAGCCGTGACTGAAAATAGCTCCTAGGGTTAGTTATGGAACTCATGAGCACCGCGTGGGTGTCTGGTGAGGCCGGTGCCTACATCTGAAGAGAGAACGAGCCTTCAGCCAGACGTTCTGCTTTCCCAGCTTGTGGATGAGCGTCCGCAGGAGAAGCGTATCCACGGAAACACTCTTGGAGAACATGAACTCCACAGTGTCCGATGCCACCGTTAAGCTCTGCTTCTGTAGACAGGAGCTCAGGTGTCGGTTGAAAAGCTCACTGTGCTGGGAGGCAGCAGCCGGGTCTGGAACGGAGGCAGAAGGATCACAGACCGGACGGGAGTCGGAGAGTCGCAGGAACACCAGCGGGAGGCACCACTGAGCGCTAACCAGAGAGAGTAACTGGCGGCCATGACAGTCTCATCGCCCCTGTCCGGGCCGTGTGCATTTGCCATATTTACTGAGATTATCTCGACCCCCATCATCTGACATGGGCTTTCGGGTACAAATATACAATATAAATATCATGGTTCTGCAGGGCTTGAGGGTCTGAGCTGCTGACCTCTGATCCACCATGTTGGTCTTTAAACCAGCGTATCACACGCCTGACAATACTGACCGCTGGCAACATGCTTTACTGAAAATAAATAATATCTATACAACACAGTCGCAATCTATAAAATGCAAAATACAATATTTATATCAACCTGCAGCATTTAAATAGTTGAATCACCATTACAATTACACATATTGTATAAACAAGAGCACGAGACAGGAATTAGTATTATGTATTAAACCTTAATATTAATTCTGAGCTTGTCTTACCGAAAATCAAGATGAACTGTATCGATGACATCACGTAAAAATACTTTCAAATGCATGCAAAGTTCACAATGATGACAAATAAGGTGGGCCAGTGCATGTCACTCACCTACTTGGTCCTGCAGGCCTGGTAACTTGGTCAACACCTCTAGCGCCACCCGGTGGACGCCCTTCTGTATGCAGCTCTCGGTCAGCTGGCACAGTACAGCCTGGCGGCCCTGCGTCATGTCGGTTTCACAAGGCCACGCTGACGAGCCGCTCATCCAGTCGTTATCTGTGGCAGGGCGGTGTGCGGATTTACTCTGGAATTTAATGCTCGCGGGCCCCAATACTCCAACAGAGTGTATAAACTTCCTGCCCGTGGCTGGAGTACAGCTTCCATCAATCTAATAAGCCTGTTAACTAAAGGTAGCAGCATCTGGCCTGCGGACCCGTGTGACTAACAAAGACAGGAGTCTCAGCTGTATGCTGCACTCTCCCGTGTGACATAATCAGGCGCTTAGCTAGAAATTCTGGTCCCCTTGGCAAGACGTCACCTTGGGTCCCTAGCTTAAATCACAGGTCCCCTCAGTAGATTTTGCAGAGTGGGGTGGGGGGGGCTTGGTACATTTTGGGGTGGGCGGGGCCTCCTGAATCTGCCAGTCTCCATGCCAGTCCAATGTCCCTGGATAAAACCCCATCTTCTGGTAGGACAAGGCCTGCCATTCATGTCTTGCGGGGACACACAATCTACATGGAATTTCAGCTAGAGATGGTAAACTGTATTTTCTGAAGCTACAGGTATATAATTCAGTCCACATAATTCCCCTGATCAAAGCCAACAAAAGTGAAATGAGCCACTAACAGTGGGCTTGTCTCTCACTTGAGGGGTGTGAAATATGAACCACTACTGTTGGGGATTCAAAGATAGACTGACAGAGCCACGATCGGCACAGAGGCACAAAAACAACAAATCGTAATTAATGCAGACCAGCTGAACCGCAAAATGACTGCTGCAGGATTGCCACCCTACCTCTAAGCACCTGAAGGGCGCTCTCCACACCGCCACTGTTCAGGAAGAGCTCGGCGGCCACGCTGACCGTGTGGCCCCGGGACGCGCCGCTCTCGCTGCCAAACAGGCTCTTCAGCACGGAGTAGTTGATGTTCAGGCCCTTCAGAGTGTCCAGCAGCTGCCGGCCCTGTGCGAGAACTCAGGGAAATATCTAAACCTGCACAAGAACTGCATGGACCACCCTGAGGACAGACCTGAAGATAACTGAGTGTGAACAAAAGCCAATCGACATCCGGGTGGCATTGAAGAACCGTCCGGAAAGGAGCACTAGGACTGGGTTATGCTTACCTTCTGCCATTGCTTTGCTCCATAGTACCGGAACATCAACGAAACTCCAATGCGGCCAATCAGGTTGTTCAAAAGGCCGTTGACAGAGCTGTCCTGGCAGACTGTGGAACCGAATCAGCAGAGTGTCATCAGCCCAAAGTAATCAAGCTGAAATCTCAGAGAAACTCTGTGCTCTGTCACCTTCCCTATCAGACGCTTATAAAACCAGGGAAATATTTGTGTCATATAAGAATGAATCAATTTACAGTACACCTCCTTCACATTGGTTGAACAAAAATCCCAACAGCATAATCCCAAAACATGCAAGAATAAAAAGGGAGCCGTGGATTTTTCATGGTAAACTTGGCACAAAATTATTCATATTATGAGGAGGGTTGGGAGAAGCAGGTGCCAACACGCATGGCTGCCAGGGCTGACCAGTCTGCGCAAACTGGACGAAGGGCAGCGGGGCAGTGTCGGTCGTGTCTTTGAGCAGAGCTTGGGCAACACGGGTGCTCAGCTGTCGCAGGTCTGCCAGGCTGTGCTGGGACGCACATAGGCTGGAGAAGATGATGCCTAGCCTGGTCCAATCCCCCTGCTCCCTGCAGCGCTGGGCATATACAGAGAGAGAGAGAGAGCGAGCATGTGTGTGCTGGGGTGAAGGACAGTCAGGGAGAGAAACCTGATCCAAATGCACTGGAGGCGGCCCCTCTATTTGGCAGCACACAGCACCATCCAGGGAGATCTGTCTGTTCTGCTGATGCCATCCAATGGTCCATCTTATCCAGGCCTGATGTGGGATTTCCCTGTACCCATGTGACCGGGTGTGTGAACTGCCCAAAGTGTGTGCGAGTGTGTGTATCTCTGTGTGCCCTGCGATGGACTGGCATCCCATCCAGGGTGCTCCCCAGCCTCATGCTCTGAGCTGCCTGGGACAGGTGACCCCACACTGGATCAATAATTATGGGGGATGGATGGATGGATAGCAGTAATATGCTCCAAGGTGTGTGCTGAATCACCTCCACCTCTGCCACAGCCACCTGCACCTCCATGCTGGCTGTCAATGCGTCCATCCCCAGGCCCCTATAAGTGGAGACGTGATGTGAATGAGACCCTGGGTCTCCCACAGCTCCCCCCACGCCCCCCCCACAAAGACAGACCGGAGCCTGATGGCCAGGAAGCTGTTCATCTGCGGTGCCGGCAGGCCAAGCAGCTCCAGGCAGTGTTGCATGTGCTGGAAGTCAGCGGGCGTGAAGGGCAGCCTGGCGTCCACACACTGCAATGACAGCGTTGTCACAGGCGGCACGGGGACCCTCGGCACGCAATGGTGCGGGGCTGACAACGGGGGGCGCACTTGCCATGGACGTCACATCCATGAGGTCTGCGATTGCGACACGGAGACAACACTGACTCACGTGATCAAACAGTGCCAGTATGAATTCCGACGGTGGCTGTGGAGGGACAAACATCACAGGGTCAGGGTGGGTCTGTTAGACAAAGACTTGGGCCGTACCATCACAGAGCTGGGGCCTGTATCACAAAGCTGCATTTTTGGGCTAGCTAGATAACGTGTCAGATTTAAAGTATTCCAGTTTACATGCACCTTGTTTTGGTCCCAAACTACCTTAAATCCAGCAAGTAATCATGCTAACCAGAAAATCCCCTGGACTAACCAAAATATCATCGCAACATATGAAGAAAGTATTCTGGTCTACAGGAAGCAGCCGGCTGGATAAGCAGATATGAAAATTGTTGGAGGGATTAAGTTTATAGTTTAACACGTGCATCACATATGAGCATAATTCCTGTCATTGCTGAAATAACTTACCAGAATTCTGTACGGCGTGACGACCCGTAGGACGGAGAGCACGTCTTTGATGATACCGTGTTTGAACAGTGCCGACAGGAGAAGTTTCAAAGCTTGCAGGTCAAAATGGATCCCAGGAGGGCATTTCTGATAGTAACTAACGAACACAGCAGCTGCAAAAACAGAATAACCGAGGTGCAGTGAGCACAGCTGTCAGGCTGGGCATCCGTCACCTGTGTCCCAGGACTGTGTTCTCTTTAAGAAGCACTTTACCCAACTGCCGTTAGGCCTTTGCCATTAAGGTTTATTCATTTCAGAGTTGTATCAATACAGCAATTAATCGTCATACCGCGATTCGATTTATCATATTTCATCAATATTTTGAACCTTTGTCGATTTATGAATTTACTGCGGCACCATTTAAATCAAACGTTTTACTTTACAAACATTTTTCAACATTTGCTGATTAACAAATATAAATCAAATGTTTCATTCTGTATGATTTTTCCCCCACGTTCGCTGTTTTAAACAAAGAAATGTGTACTTTATGTACAGACAAAGAAGTGCAGAGTTAATAATGCAACTGGGAGATGAAATGTGCAACAGATTTATTCAAGACACCGAAAGACTGTTAATACCTGATAATTCAATTTAGTCTGTTAAATTTTAGTTCCATTATTTCAGTACTGGGGTGTGAACCATCAGGATACAATGTTAACATTGTGACGCATCAAGTCGTAACACAGGAGATCGAGATGAGTATTGAATCTTGGGCTAGTTGGCAATATCCAGCCTGATAACACTTCACTTGACAAGGCAGAAATAATATAGTATTATACTATTAGTTATGTATTTATTAACCACAAACTAAGTCTTAGTTACATAATGATCTCATGTTAATACATCATTAATGAATCTTGACATCTTTCATCTCAAGCAGTTACTATACTTGTTGCTATATCTGTTAATTCTGTAAACCTTTGTGAATTACTGAAGGAACAAGTCATGAATGACACAAGTGAAATACTGATCTTATGTTTGTTCATCATTAATGAATTGTGACATCTTTTGTCTCAAGTAGCAACTATATTTGCTCATGATTTGTTTAGAATTTGTACTTGGTAATAACTCTGTTACTACCTAAGTATTTGTGCGCGGTCAAGTAGTGTTTTCCCCAGCCCTACTAACTACTATATGCATACAGCTCCCCAGTAACTCTGACACCTCACGTCAGGTGTCCTTACCTGCACGCTGTAACAGGGACTGATTTGCATCTCTGCTGAACCTGATCACAACTTCAGTGCAGAACTGCAAAGACACCACCATTAACAAGCAATTAGCTTGTTAACATAGCTCCGAATCATCACCTATAGCAGTAAAAGACCTCGCAACCTCGCAGCACTTCAGAGAATTAAACGTCACTGTTTAACACCTTAAAATTCAAAAAGATGTGATTAGCTAAGCTTACCTTCTCATCGCCATCTAGAGGCACATGCAGGAACCAGCAGACCTTCCTGAAGCATGTGTGCTTGCTGCTGAAGTAATACTTGCAGTAAACGTCACGGTCAGGAGGAGCACTTACCTGCAGGGGTGAGAGACAGAAGCGGAGCTAGCCGACCGTCCTCACACACCTCGAGTTTGAATGAACGCCGCTGGCTCTTACTTACAGGACCTGCTGTGTTGGGAGTGCTCCCCCAAGTGGTGGGGGTCTCTCTCTCAGCACAGTTCACTGTAAACATAATGATGATTAAGAAACGGTGCGTGAACTTTTTGTACATTTGCTGAGATATTTAGCACAATGGTGCAGCGAGGGGGGCTTTAACACGAAGCTACGCGCCTGAGCAGCCACGGCTGGGAGCCCCCGGTCCGGTGCAATTCACAGCTCGCTGAGCAAAGACTTCTGGGTGCATTTTCAACTGCTCTTCCTGGAAACTATAAAAAACGATACATGGAACTTCACAAGAGTAGCTTTAAAGCAAGGAGATGTGACTCCTGGCAAGCTAAACATGGGGGGGGGGGGGGGGGTATATGCACCTGGTCACAAAATCAGTCCATAACCATTCATCTGCTCCATCACTGGTGGGGCCGGCTTTGCTCTGTTTGGGTCGGGATGGGCCGTGAATTCATCTTTCATAGGGATTCACATCGCGTTTCTTCCTGACAAAGCGGCCTGAACTCTGTTCATATAAAACTCTACCTTCCGCCACACAGAGACGCGAGGAATCAACAGTGTTAAAGAACCTGACTCGTACAATTAATTATACGCAATGAAGGAACCTCCAGAAAAGTGACAGCTTTATAGATGAGGTGTATAAAGCATGTAATATAATCAAAACAAAAGTGATATTACTGTAAGAAGGATTCACAGGAGTCACTAAGCAAAGAATCATCACGTTTGACCAATGCATTTTTGTAGGTGCGTTAAACATATTTCACATCTGCGTCATTCGTGTTTCCATATAAAATACACATTTTCTACATACAGAAACGCAGAGACCCACACAGTGGTCCTTAATGATGACTAGTGATGCAAGTCATCTAACCTCTTCTGCCAGCAGGTGGCGCTCTTCACCAGTTGTGGTGTTTGAGGGTTGGCCATCACTTACCACTGTCTCACGGTTACTTTCTCCTGAAATATTTAAAAAGGCAACTTGTAAGGTAAACATATACTAATTATGCCATCTATGCATCTCAGTGAGGTTCATGGGGGAAATTTCTTAACTAAACAGTCTTAAATATAATCAAGCTCTATATAAAATATAAAAAGTCATTTACCGTTTACATGAAGCCTGAAGGCTCCCTTATCTGTGCAGTGCTGGGTTGGATCTGGGCTTTCGGTGAAGCTAGTCCCAATAAGAATGGATTTTAATAATTATTCACAACAACAGCCTCAGAAAAAAAGGTGCTGTAATCAGCCTTGAAGGTATGAACTAATATTAAAAAATTAGGAACAGCAAAGACCTACCTCTCCTTCTTATTCCAGGTGATTGTGCTCCAGTTTCTTGGAGGGCTCCCCGAATGACCTCTCTTAGCATACAGACGTCTCTCTGGTTTGTTCTGCTGTTCCAATATGGGTTCCTCTGTTATTGTGCCGAACAGTTCTGGGTCATCCTGAATCACATCCAGGACGATGGCGTCCTGCTCGTACGCTTTCACCGGGTCCATTGCATCCTCTGCCCCTCCTTCCACTCTGGAGTTGGATTCCAGGGGGGGCAGCTGTTGGTATGGAGCAGTAGATGTGTCCTTTATCTCACACATGATGGCACTGTCTAACGGGTGCTCGCAGTCCCCCGCCTCATCTTCAGAGTGCAGGCTGGTGTCGTCATCACTATCACAGCCGGGAAAGATGTTAAGAGGGGAAGCCTGGTTTCGCTGTGGTGCAGCATGGGGCCTTGATCTCATGCCAGGGGGTCTTCCTGAAAGTGGTGGGCTAGAGAAAAGTGCTTTGGTGCCAGTTGCTGCTCTGCATTTTGTGATACCATCAGGCTGTTTAGGAGGTTGGGACTGAGGTCTGTCTGCGTCCATCTTCAGAGGGATCTTGAAACACTGGAGCTTCTCCTTCTGTGTGATGCTCATCTCCCAGAAACACCCGCCTGAAGCCTTCTCAAGGTCACAGATTCCGCTTTGGAGCGCCGTGTCAGCCAGGATGCCTGACTGGTGACCATGGCCTGCAGTACTGCCCTGGGGTTCTGTCTGTAAGGAAATGACTGGCAGGGCCGATTTGGCTGCCATTTCATCTAACTTTACAGATTCAGGACCGCCCTCCCAGAGACCCCTTTTCATTTCAGAAAGCATTTCACATTGCCCGCAGGCTTCCGTACTGCTAGCTGGACCTTCTGCTGGTACCGATTCCACAGTTTTAGCAAAGGGAGGAGCTCCGGACTTGGCAGGAATGTCAGTCACAGGAGTGCTCTCGGCTCTCGCCTGCGTCGAGGGCAGCGTGCCACTTTCAGTGAATCCCCTTTCAGGTCGTCGCAGTTTCTGAAACGGCCATGAGATATATGTACGTGCACAAGACGGCGATCCACTGTATGGTGTCGTTCTTTGGCAAGAGAAAGTCTCAATAATATCCCTATCAAGTCCTTCTTCCCCGTCCCGATTGGTGTCCCTGTAGCATTCCATAGGCCAATCACGCACAGTCCGTGTAGCAACACCGCCACCTGCTATCAACAAACTGCTTTCCTCATCTGCATCTTGCTGATTCAGTGGCATGCCTGGTGAACTTCTCTTCAACATCTCTGCACCAGAAGCTAGACCAGGCTTGCGTAGGGCACCTGGTTCACAACTAGATGATACAGTCGTGGACTGGATGACTGGCATCACATTAAGAGGCTCTAGCACATCAGCAGGCAGGGAGATCTGGAAGCTACTTCCGTGGGACCCTCTCAGTTTCTTTGTCATTCGGTATCCATCAGCGTTAGGGTCCGTGTCAACGCAGAAAACGTGTCTGTCACACCTCTCTCCTGAAGGAGTCCTTGTGAGGATATTCGTTACATCGTTAGGTCTTTGGGCATTGGATGAAGGAGTGGAGTTTCTCTCAGCTTGTAGCCCCGGCTGAGGTTGGCTAACCCTACCTCTCCTACACGATGTTGGATAGAACTCCAGTAATACTCCTTTACCGCAGTCTCTCCTAAAGCAATGGACGCTTTTTCGTTTTAGTTCTTCTGGCAAGATGCACCTCGAATGCAAATAATCAGCAGGGATACTGAAAATGTTTGAAATATTACAGAGCTTGACAAAAGGGTTCTTCCCTGCCCTTCTGTTCAGCTTTCTTGAGGCTTGCTTTTTGGTGCTGTCTTTAGCCTTGCTGTCACATGACCTACCTACAGCCAGACTGTTATATTTGGAGGGGGCAAACTTCACTTCACAGCACGTGAAACAGGACGGACTTTTAATAAGCCTTCTTTCCTGCTTCTTGGCAGAATAATCTCTCAAGCTCATGGTGGATTGCTTCTGAACAGCATCATTCCCTTCAGTTTCTGAAAGACAACAGTGCTAAATTAGGGTCTAATACTTATGAATTATTCAGTACTTTAAACAACTTGCTAACAGTAAAACTATTCTGCTAATTACTTATTTTGTAAGAATTGATACTAACAGAACATGATTGTTTACATTATTCCTTGGCCCAAACATTACAAAACTGCATAATGAGAAGTGGATGAGAACACAGTAAATGTACTTTATACCTGTTACCAGCAAAACCAAATCTAGGAAACTACAACCAAGGTGGTTTACTAAGGAAATTAAGAATAAAGTCAGG
>JAAGVU020000129.1:5729791-5744389 GCA_011763525.2 Mormyrus iriodes
TTAGTTAAGTTCTCCCCAAACGAGCTTGATGGGCCAAATGGCCTCCTCTCGTTTGTACATTTCTTATGTTCTTATGTACTTTATATCAGTATACTAATTCTATGATGGAAGTAAGCATTTTTTAATTTTGATCCACCTAATCCATAAAGCATGCGGAAAAATAAACTCACTCCAATTTCTCTGACTCCACTCCGTGCCTCTAAATACGCCGTGAGGATAATCATATCTCAATCATACTGTATATGCAGAACAATCTAAAATAATTAGCCTTGGTAACCATTTGCTATCAACACAAGTTACACGCCAGTCTGACTTGCATTAACTTGCATAAATTAACAGTAATGAGTAAATGCACTATGTATTAGATCACCAGCATTCTTTTCCTCTTCACCACTGACAACGTTCTTAGCTTGTCCTTACAGAAGCACACCTTTTAAGAAAGTCTAAGCTATGCTATTCATTCGTGCATTCATTTAACACACACTTTTGCACCTAACTTCTGTTAGTCGGTATCTTTCCTAAGTTTGTGCTCGAGGTTCAAGGGGGATTTTTGCAATGTTAGCTGCCGTCTTTGACGTCCTCTTACTTAACATGCTCCACTCGGGGCCAGATTTATAAGAGATTTATTAGAGGGTGACCATGACTACTACCAGCAAATATGTGGCCACCCCTGTTGTCTCCTCACATTATTATACAAACAAAATATGCATTATTTTATATTCTAAGCAAAACCACAGAAGAGACACTTTGAGGCGTGGCCATCCCCATAAATATACCTGGCCCTTGATGGCCACCCCAATAAAAACTTCCTACAGGCACCACTGCGGCCACTTAAGGTTGTTACAGGGATTTTCCCATCCTCTGACATGCTCCTATTGTTATTTTGTATCATACACGAGGGGACCTGCATATGGTGATTTCATAACTGCTTGCTTCTCATGAGACCCCATTTTAACGCAATACTGCTTTTAAGCAATAAAACTGGGCTTTAGTTTACATTGCTATACCCCCATGGCTTTATCACTTCAGCCTTCCGGTACCTTCTGTGCATCCACCTCCTCTTCCAGCTGTTCCTGGTCCTCCCTCACCCTTGCTCCGCAAAGTTACTTCCATGCATTTTGGAGGTGATCCACTCGAAGGCTTTGGATCCAGCGGTTTAAGTTGCACAACACAGGCGGTAGATACGTGAGCATATCTGGACAGCCCGAGGCGGCTTAAGTTGGACATGTCTGACATTTTGTCTTGCAAAGAGCTCTGATCGCCATCTGCATTTCTGTGAGATGCACAGGGGTCGTCTTGGATCAGTTTGTTCCCAGCATTATTACAGTTCCCACCAAATGACGACCTCCTCTGCTTAACCGACGCGTTACTACTGTCTTTAGTAAGGACGCTCCGGTTAATTCTTACTCTTCTTGATCCAGATAACTGCATATTGCTCATGATTTATCTCAACTAAACTAAATAGCGAATCAAATTTTGGCACGAACAACCACTAACGATATGAAGTATTCTGCTAGGGAAAAACGCAACTACCAAATACTGAAAAGGGAAAACTGTTCGTTTTAACACATTACTTACAAAGTAAAACGGGAATATAACATTTCTTTGCATATGCGATATGTAGCATGAATAAACTGCTAGCTCTTAAATTACAATACCAAATATCAAATTAGTTTGGGCATTTTTTTTTCAAATGCATATTTTGATTAACAAACTGAACACTAATAAAGCAACTGCGAGTATCACGCAGATTGATTTTATAAATGATAACTGCTGGGTAAAGCAGACGCTTCAGTTTTAAACGCAGCCTGGGCGTGCACCGTGGTGCAAGGAGTTCCTAAGCCGCACAAACTGGCCGACGTCCCGGACAGACGCAACCGGCCGTCGCTTTTTACCTCCAGCGCAAGTTTCCCTTTATTCCCGCACGTGTCAGGGCGAAAGGTGACGTCACGTGACCGCGAGCTCGCACGCAGTAACGGCTAACGTCATTCACGCTACACCAGCACCAGTACGTGCAAACCAGGCTAGATTAGCTCGCATTAAGTTAAGGGTATCCCAACGTTTGCTACTTTTTTGTTGTACCGCTATTATTTGAAACGTAAAGTAGAACAGACAAAGTTTGAGCGATGTGCGGAGCGCTAAGGATGGCAACCGCTAGATGGCAGCACAATCACAGCAGGTTAGTCGGGGTAAATGCGCAGTCATGTGCACGGAGTAGTGTTCAGTAGTAAGCAGTACATAGTAAAGTATAGCGAGATACAAACGCGGGGACATTTTTTCTGTCCAGCAGCGAAATAAATTAATACTAAAAACTCTAATAACAGAATTATCCCAAACCGCGAATGTATTTGATTGATTGGTGATGCCATTTCAGTTTCAGGGTAATAAAGAGTGGGCCGTTACACTAACCTGGATCGCTGCTCGGTTGTCCTCTGGAGAAAGCGTTTATTTCCGAACAAAGATTGGTATACACTTTGCCAGCGTAGGGGTCGAATGTTTTAGACGGAGCTTGTTTATTTGAATTTAAGGAGTGGTAATGGTCCTTTTACTGGAATAATACTTTCAGTCACAATAGCCTCTGATGAAAAATGAATGCAGTTTACTGCATGCTTCTTAGCTGTCATGCATATGATGTTCATGAACTTCGTATCGTGTTAAATAAAGAGCTGGGTGTTGTGCGAAGGGCGGTACCGTTATTTTTTGAATTTCTTTACATAAACTGTGTCTATAAACAAGTGGGTGATGAATGTACTCTTCGGTGTTTTATTGTGCGTAAAAACCTAAGCATGTTAAATATACTCCAATACAGCAGGTTTTGCATTTATTAAAGAATCACAGATTTTCCGTCACAACGCTCATGCTACTGGATCGGCGGGTATAGACTTTACCGTTATTTCAGGCACTTACATTCAGCTGCCATGAATGCATTTTGCATGATCGCGTTAGTGACTAGTTAACCGCGTGCAGCTCCTCGGGTGCCCCAGTCCTGTGCGGGTGGGAGAAGGCGCGTGGCATCTCGCGCAGGTCCCGTGACCCGCACGCTGCGATGGAGGGCGACAGCGGGCGCGTGGCGGATCCCACCTGGGGACGCGGCTGCACTGCACAGTCAGGGTCAACCCTTTAGCACCAATCAATTGGATTGCAAACTGGCACAGGGATTAATAATAATTCAAATTATAATAATATAATAATAATGTTCTTAGGTCTGTATGTGCTGTGCGTCAGCGAACAGCGTTTAAATTATGAGTTTCCTGTCTTCACAGACGGTGGCCATTTTCTTTATAGGCCTATAATATGTTGTTTTGAATGTATAAAAAAGTTGGCTGACAAATTTTGATTTTTTTGGCATTTTATAATTCTAGATTTTATGTCGTTTATTTTAAAGTAGAAATTGGCTATTTTTAGTTGAGATATTTTACGTGGTTTTTAGGAGAGGTGTGTCTCATTGGTGAAACATAATAATAATAATAATAATAATGATAATAATGACACTTTATTGATCCCCTTGGGGAAATTCTCTTTTTGCCTATCCCATCTTGCTCTCCATGAAAGTTAGAGCAAGCTTGGCAGCGAAGGGCAGCCAGCCGTAGGGGCGCCCATGGAGCTGGGGGTTAATGTAATAAATATTATACACATTTACCCCAGGTCCCAATCTCCCATACATCAATCCATCAGTGATTCATTTTCTTATCCTGAGCTGGTCTGTTGGCTGGTTTACAAGGCAAGGATACCCAACAAGTCAGGCTGATATACACAATACCGTACTGGCAACTGAGAGGTACTGTCCTATTTCAATATAATGAAAAATATCATGTTGCATTTTTGCTGATTTATTTTTTGAAAACAAAAACAACATGTTTTTCTTTTAAGTAAAGAACCAATTTTCTCAAAACGTCATAAGATGTTTCCATTTCTGTGTTTTGTTAAATATCTCTCCGTGTGTTTTAATGCCAGTTCGTCATTACATACATATATGTATGACGTGATTCTGAAATAGCTTGTCTCAACCGCCGTAAGAAAAGAGAGGTGCGCATATGTTTATGGCTTCATGTGTAACTTGTCCTAGAAAAAAAGTTATTTTTATAAATATGACACGGTCTGATTTTTTTGGTTGTATGGGTATTTTCAGAATGATGGACTTGACATTCTTGAAAAGGGCAGTTATGGGGGGTGGGGGGGGGGGGTTGTGTGTGACTTCCTGAAGTCTGTATGACTTCCTCCAGCAGGCCAGAAGATGTCACGTGTTTTCGACCATTAACTCTAGCTGTGAAACATCAGTTACATTCAGTTCATTAGAATGGACCATGCATTCTCGTATTGGCATCTGTGTCCACGGTAATGTTCTGAAAAGACCCACAGAACAGAAAAAGTACAGAGTCCTTTATTAGCCAGGGACATTTCACAAATCATAATTACAGCCATGGATTCAGGACTGCGTCATCTGTACGTCCAGTACAGTGAATTTTATAGGGCCAAATTTATAATATGGTGACATGCATTATTTACTGCTGCTGTAGCATCCCATCTGTGGATGTCCTATAATGGCGCCAAGTAGACAGAATGTCTCACTGAGAGCAGTGAGCAGTGTGCTTTTTATGGTCTAGATGCGCTCACCTTTGAACTTCTACAGTGTGGAAGAACGTCGACAAAAAAGTGGCTTTGAGTGAGTTGCTAGTCTCAACCGGGAACTTTTTTTAGTTCATGTGTCGGTTTCCCAACGCACACCAGGAACTGTGTGTGACCTTTATATGCTAAATAAACACGAGATTCGCAAAAAGTTCGTAGATTGAACTTCATGCGCAGTTGACATGTAATTTCATATGAAACTACACTGCGGTCCCAAAACAATGTATGATCAAGTCATTTTGTTAGTTGTTGGGGGAATCGATTGCACAGTCCAAAAATACAGAACAAATCACATTTTATTTATACAGTCCACAGTACGTTTATAATTAATTATTAAATGTGGCTGGCTTTCGTTTTCCACAGAATAAAAAATGATGTAACGTTACACTGTTAACAAGCACTGGCAAGTTTCACTGCCGATATTAGACAGAAGTATGTTGGTTATCGATCGAATTTTCCGATGCAGAAATATGGAGACATAAGCAAAAAGGCATTCATTGATGCATTTAATGTAATTGAGGACCTACAAGAAAAATTCCATCTGGTACATTTTTGCTCCACTACCTCTGTTACTTTTCCTTGCACTTTTGTGTAGCTTCCAAGTTAGTGCCAGTGCCTTTGTTGAGCCAGTCAGCAAAGTTTATTGCTATAGGCTCCACCAAGTCGTTTTTGGCTGAGTACCTATTCTGGAACAGAGCCTAAGGAACACGACAACTGATAAAGTTTCTGGTTCCTGAAAAAGGTTCCTGCAGTGCGAAAGTGCCTACTGGGAGCCATGATTCTAAACACACTTGGTTCAGTAAAATAAATGTCTCCTACATCTTGTTTGGTTTTTTTTTCCAAACAAAGTAAATATTGAAATATAAGGAAGTTCTTAAGGGAAGGAGAAACCTTCCAGTTTCAGTGTAACATTTTAAAGTACAATATTTAACAGCTGATTTTTAAATGTAGATAGCATCAGTTTTTATATTCTAAAGTGATACTTAAAACGTTTCCTTAAAATTCTTTGGACATAAATGACGTTTCCCAGCTGAAAGAATGAAAACAGGTGAATTATGTCTGGAAAAAAATGTCCCAAAGACATTTCACAGAAATGAGCAAGACATAAAATATTATTCTTATGAAATATTACAACATTATAGAAATGTCTAAATTTGCAACAGTAAAAACCCAAAGTGTTGATCATCAGTGGCTCCCGTTTGATTCAAGCAGGATAAATGACATCTGACATCAGCTGAGCTGAGGAATATGTAAACCATGCAAAAGGTCACAAGTTAGTGAGACAGGTTTGGAGATGATGTCATGGTGTACTGTATATGCGGACCTCATTCGAGATGACACCACAGTCTGTATGAGTGTCTGAGTTGAGATGATGTCATGGTCTGCATGAATACCTCAGTGGAGATGACGTCATGGTCTAAATGAGTACCTCAGTCGTGATGATGCCATAGTCTACATGAGTATCTCAGTTGAGATGACACCATAGTCTATTTGTGTACCTCAGATGTGATGATGCCATGGTGTGTATGAGTACCTCCATCAAGATGACGCCATGGTCTATACGAGTACCTCCATCAAGATGACGCCATGGTCTATACGAGTACCTCCGTCAAGATGACGCCATGGTCTATATGAGTAACTCCATTGCAATGACACGTTAGTCTGTATGAGTACTTCAGTCCAGATGATGCCCCTATTAGTGAGGTTAGCTTACCTGCTACTATGAGATCTGCTGGTGGCACAGGAGCATGGGGAAGGGTGTGACCCTGGTGTTGTGAAGTAGCCGAGCCCAGCATGAACGGCGGCCTGATTCACAACACCAGCTGCCTCACTCCACCGCGACGTATCTGAAGAAGATCCTGCCTGTTTTGTGTGCGGCCCACTGGCTCCCTGGCAGTATGCCACAAATGCCGAGCCGCACTTCAGAGCAAAGACCATAATTCATAGACTACTAAACATTGGGTTTTCATTGTCCCAACCAATGGCACCAAACAAAATCTAGGGATATCCAGCTTCAATAACTGCCTTACAGTGTCGGGAATGTAAAACATTGTGACATGCATTTTGTCAATAAAATATACTGCTTGAAATCAGTGACACTTGCATTGATCTGTGCTGTCATTCCAAGCATTTTATAACCCTACGTAGGGGTGAAGTTTAACTCATTTTCTGCATCTAAATGTTTTGCCAGTAGAGTTTTAAATTAAGATTAAATTAAAATTTAAAACTGGCTTCATATACACAATTGTGAAGATTTCAAGAAAACAGCGAAATGTCTGTCTGTGCTGTATGACTGAGCGGAGTAAGAAAGCGATCAACCAAGCAGCTAGACAGCAAGACGTGAATCAGACTGACAAAATGCGCCTAATTAATCTTCAAGGTATTTTCATTCTTGTTCCCATGAAGGATTTTCTTGGCTGTCTAGCTCGAGTGCTGATGGGGAACCCGCGTGTGTGCGTGTGTTTGCATCCACCCTGTGAGGAAACGAAGCCTGCGTGACAGCCGCAGGATGGAGGAGGTGAGCACTGAGACCGTGCACCATCTGCGGGGCTCCAGCCGCCCGTATCCTCCGAGTCACTGCCACCGCTGGGGCTGTGGCATGCGGCCTCGGCCCAGACTCCACCTCGCCAGTGCCCCTGTCAGTTCATTAATTCCGCTGGGCTGTTCAGCAGTTCCAGCATGTACTCTGCATATGAAATCACCGCACATTAAGCAGAGGGGTAAAGGAGTTAAGAAACGTGTAGGGCAGGCATTTCCCAATGCGCTGCTTAAGGCGGTGCAGCTACTCTCTATAAATATGGTCTGTTTTCTGGTGTTCTCTTCTCCCTTCTAGAGAAGAGCGACACTGTTTCTTATTGTATGCTTTGAAAAGCCTATCTACCTTTAAGAATCAATTTTTAAAGCCAGGAATTAGGTAATGAATAACCGTACATCTCCTCCAACACAGGTGGTCGGAGGTCCTCACCCTCTGCCTTCGTCTTCGAGGTCACTGGTTCCTTTAGGCTGCCCGTCCCTCGGTGTGGATTGCACCTGTCAGGCAGGGACAGAGAAACGCAGAGCGTCCTTTTAAGTCACAAAGATGTCCGGGTAAATGGAATTGATGGGCGAATTAGCAACAACATGAAAAGGTAATTAAACCCTTTAAACTGACTTGTGTGCGGAATAGGGTGTGAATATATCTATTTTAAGCAATTATTGGTTCAAATAAGGATCTATGGCACTTCATCTTCATCAATTTAAACTTGGAGGTAAGGATAAATAATGAATTTGTACATATGGGTCTGTCACATTGCAATTTGTCTTTCTTTCCCAGTGCACTGGTATTGTTTGGGATCGTTCCAAAGTAATGCCTGTGCTGCGGAGTGTGTCACAAAGCCCATTATATTGCAGTTTTATTCTAATCCCGGTTCATCAATCCCACTGCCCTTTCTGGCCACCGTAATCATGGCGGAGGCTGCTTTCGGCATTTCATGCCAAGTACTTCTTCCTACTTTTCAATTAAGTGGCTTAAGCAGGGCCTGGGATGAATGCCAGTGTCCTTCAGTCAGAGAATTCCACTTTCCTTCTGGAAAAGGACACACACACACACATTCAGACACATTCTTTCTCTCTCTCTCTCTCACACACACACACAGACACTAACAAAAAGCCACACCCCTAATTTAGTATGATTTTCGCTGAAAGTTTCCGGTGAGCAACAAAGACAGGAAAATCAGTGGTGTTTACAAGTGAGGTCCCTTTGGAGAGGGATTTTAAAGACAAAGTAAATAAAAGCAGGGATACAAAATTCTTTTTCCTTCACAAGGCTTCTGTTAATGAACACAATATTCTGTTAATGTAGTTAAAAAAAAACTCTGTGTGAATGAGGTTAACGTGGCATCTTTTGAAGAACAGTCCAGGTAGATCTGGGGGCGTTACCAAGAGGCCATGGGATGGGCATCTGGGTATTTTGGGTTGGCACCAGTTATTTTGTGTTTCAGGTGGAGGGGGATGATCTGTTGGGTGGGCAGATGTGCCCACCCCCTGCCCACATGTAGCCCTGCCCCTGAGTAGATCTGAGAGTGGCAGATGACAGACTCTGTGACAATGAATAGAAAATAAATAAAAAAACACTTTACACAGTTGCATATTATCATGAAAAAAAAATTAAAAGAACGACTTGCCACAGATCCATATAAACGCAGGTAAAAATACCTGTAACATTACTTGAGGTATATCCAGTGATAAAAGGTTATAGTACCATTGAGTAATTTAGCCTCGTTGTAAAACTGCCCCTTTTTGCTGTGGTGGTGGACCAACCCTGCCTTCCTCCAGCAAGTCACAATTTGTGCAGATGAAGAACTCCATTTTTCCTCTCTTTCTAAGGTTGTTGTGTCTATCTTGCAAAATGCCAATGGTTTTGAACTTTGCTTAGTGCATGAAAGGATCTGCTTGTTTCCTACAGGAATTACCCTTGTTAGGTCAGCTGTATTTCCTGGTTCTGGCAAAGGCAGCTCGGTTTGAAATGCTTTTCATAGACGACAAGCACTCGCTCACAATCGATGGTCGTGTGTTTGTACCATACACACAAAAGCATGAGGAATTCTTAAAGTCAACATGGGAAACTGAAAAGACCCCACAGTCTGCTCAACTGGGGGTCCATTTATCTGATAAAATACCACAGTATCACCGCTGAATTATTTTTAGACTTGCACAAAGGTTCCTGATTGTTGTGTGAGCTCTGTAGTGCCTCCCATATTTCTCATTTTAGAAAAATAACATAAAGAATATATAACAGCTGTAATATTATGGCTGGATGGTTCAGCCAGTCTGTTTCGCTTATGTTTTTTTCTGTGAAGCAAAAACTCTTCGAATACATCGATTTAATTTCCCCCTCAAAGGAATACACCTATCATTTCTGCACAATATTTTTCTTTGTAGGTCACTAAAATCCACTTAATCAGATACAAATCTAATGAAAACATTGACTGTAGAGTGTCTGTGTCCTGTCTGTGCATATTTGCACATATTGTGTAGTTGTCTATTCTTTACTTTGGTTGTATTCACTTATATCGCCATTCATATATATATATTTATGTATTTGAGACATTTTTTCGCTGGGAGGGAGCAGTGCCCTTTCTGAGGCTTTCGCCAGCAGCCTCAAGTTACAAGTTAATGTCCTTCTTCTAAGTTCTTACATAAAGAAGTCAAATCACTTCATTCTAGCTTTTCCTTTTTAGGAAACACTTACGTGTATTGAGTGCACTGCAATTACCTCTGTTCTGTTCATGGACCTGCATTGTTTTTCAGTCCTTGATGGAGCTGCAGCGTTTATTTTAAAATAAAGGAATTAAGAATAGAATGAAAAGTGCACTTGCAAATAACAGCCTTTAAAGAGTGAGACAGGAGGATGGCTGCTGATTAAGAGGAGCGGAAATCTAGTGACAAATCAGCGGTCTGGATATCTCCGACTTTTTAATCAGTTCCTTTGCGAGCTGGTTGCGGCCTGGTATGCTTATCTGATGATGCTGGGGGGGATGATAGGCCCTCAGCGCTGGAAAACTGTCAGGCTGACTACAAACAGCTTGGATTCCAAAAGGAGGTGTGAACAATTAAAATGGATGCTGAGAGCAACTCGAGTCGAGTCGCCCGCGCCGTGCCAAGCTAATGTGTGGAAGTTACTGAACACGCCAACCTCTGTTTGCAAACGTGTGAGTCTGTAGGCTTCTCTGTGTTGTCTGCATATCTAATGAGTTCATAAATAGCCAGGGAAGCTCTGAAGGCAATAGTACTATAATTTACCTGCTGATGGCGACAGAGTTAATGGTGAAATCATATGCTGGCTATTAGTACATGTATATATATATATATATATTTATATATATAAAATGTTAATGTGATTTAAACAGGCTTATCTCATCTTAATATTGTGTGGCCAAATGCCCGAGCTCCCATTTGTCCTTAACTTACAAGTTGGTCTTTTGTGTTGTATATAATTTCATTATAGATTATAGTTCACCTGTATGCTTATCTTGCCCAGTAGGGGAAGGTAAATGGCTGACCTTGGACCCCCAGAGCCTTTTGCCCCGCCTAGTCCAACCAGAGGGGTATTTCTTCCTCTCCTCTGCTGTATTCTGGCTCTTATTTTGTAGCAGGTGCTTTGCGTGTTTATATACGTGTATGTGAAGCTCACTGGCTAGCTATGCTGGGAAGGGCGCTATATAACTTGAACTAAATTGAATTATTCGAGCAGAAAAGCTAATCGATACCAGTAGGATGTACAGTAGAAAATTAATTTCGATAGCTTTGCTGTGTTACACGTACACCACCAAGATTTCCAAAATTCGACACACGGAGGGGTCTGGATCCTATCCCAGGTGAATGTGGGGATGCTAGTCTGTCACATAACATATGCACTGCAGGCACTTTAGAGATGCCAGTTAGACAAGCTGCTTGTACCGTGGGAGGAAACCATAGGAAACTCCCCAGAAACATGGAGGGGGGATGGGATTAAAACCCATCCTCGGTACATATATAACTGGGCAGCTAAATAAACACATGCACACATATTACATGTTATACATGTTCGCTGTGTATTTAAGCCTAAAACCAGAAAAGGGATTTATTTTGAAATGAAAGGCATTTTTTGATTAAGTTTAATTGTTAGCTGAGAGTTGAATAGAGATGCTGAAAGAAGCATTTGCATGGATATTTCTGAAATTTCATATCCCTGAATTATATCTACACCTTAGTGTCGGGATTTTGACATGTCAAAGCAGTAAATCCGTCGGTTTAGAAAGATCAGCAGCGCTCTTTCTGCATCCCTTTTTTCATGCCGATTAGTCTTCCTCCACAGCCCTCCCGTTGGAACCGTAGGAAACAACTGAGGCCTGGTAACTGAGGAAGCCTTTATTGACCTTGTTCAATCAGCTAGCATTAATTATGGTGAGTAAGTGCCTTAGTGCTGACTGCACTCACACGCCCTGCTTATCCCTGAAAGATACTGGAATTACAGGAATAGCTGTGATACTCCTGCACAGAATACATGTGATAATGACTATTATTATTATATCATAGCGATTATCATTATTCCTATTATTGACTGCAAAGCTACAGTTACTGGCATTGCATGTTGGCTAAGAAACTGGAACATTTACCAAACATCTCGCATATCTGTGAAGGGCAACTGCAGATATCTGTCAGGTTTCAAGGGAAGGTAGTCGGCGCCGATGTCAGGCCAACGCGGGCATCCTGGCAGGTGGTGCCAGACTGAAACCGCAATAAGTCCAGAATAGAGTGGGCCCTGGCCCCCTCCGTGTGGGGGTGCTGAGTGGCACCAGGGGGCAGAGGTTCTGTGCCATCGATCGCATTGATCACATCACCTGAACATCCATCTCGTGATGGTGACAGCTGGTCTTTCTTTCCGGGCAGGGGGGGATATGTCACCTCTTAATCAAAGCAGCCCTGCCCTGGGTCATCTAACCTCCCCTCTGCAGTGAGCATACAAGCCCATCACAGGAAATGGGAATGCAGCAAATCGATGACAGCTTAAGTTTCTGCTGTGGGGAGAAAGGGAACTACTGCTGGTATCCTGTCTAATATCATGGAGGATGTGACACTGTCCGATGTTATGTAGGATGATGTGACACTGTCTGGCATTATGTAGGATGATGTGACACCGTAAGGCGTTATGTGGGATGATGTGACACTGACCGGTATTTTGTAGGCTCATGTGACACTGTCCGACGTTATGTAGGATGATGTGACACTGTCTGGCATTATGTAGGATGATGTGACACCGTAAGGCGTTATGTAGGATGATGTGACACTGACCGGCATTTTGTAGGATTATGTGACACTGTCCGACGTTATGTAGGATGATGTGACACTGTGCTGCCTTATGTAGGATGATGTGACACTATCCAGCGTTATGTAGGATGATGTGACACTGTCCAGCGTTATGTAGGATGATGTGACACTATGCGACATTATGTAGGATGATGTGACACTGTCCAGTGTTATTTAGGATGATGTGACACTGTCCGGCGTTATGTAGGATGATGTGACACCGTAAGGCGTTATGTAGGATGATGTGACACTGTCCTGCATTATGTAGGATGATGTGACACTGTGCTGCCTTATGTAGGATGATGTGACACTGTGCGGCGTTATGTAGGATGATGTGACACTGTCCTGCATTATGCAGGATGATGTGACACTGTGCTGCCTTATGTAGGATGATGTGACACTGTGCGGCGTTATGTAGGATGATGTGACACTGTGCGACATTATGTAGGATGATGTGACACTGTGCGGCGTTATGTAGGATGATGTGACACTGTGCGGCGTTATGTAGGATGATGTGACACTGTCCTGCGTTATGTAGGATGATGTGACACTGTGCGGCGTTATGTAGGATGATGTGACACTGTCCTGCATTATGTAGGATGATGTGACACTGTGCTGCCTTATGTAGGATGATGTGACACTGTCCTGCGTTATGTAGGATGATGTGACACTGTGCGGCATTATGTAGGATATTGATAATGGCTTTGGGGTCATGCTGCTACAGGGAGGGAGCCTTTGCAAAACAAGGGCTGTTTTCTGTCCTCTTATATGGTGCATGAAGTATAAAATTAAAATTTGTCCTGTAAAAGTACCTGTTTTGTACAAATTTCAATACCATTTATCACAAGTGAAAACATAATGTGGAACGTCTTTTCCCAGTCACCAGGAGACACCAGGCTCTTCTAACAAGCATGAGAATAATTAGACATTTGTGCTACTTTTCACATCACTCAGCTTGTCAGAAAATGTCATTTTTATTTAGCCATGACTGGAATTTCAGTCTCTCTCAGTAATTATTTCTTTTCTGCAGTGTATAAAATTCACCACGTGTTTCCGACCATCTCTTCCAACTTCGCCAAACTGATAAGATTCATTACTAGTTTCATTAAATGATTAAAGCGGTAATCATTTAATATTACATCTGTGATGGTCAGAACACTTCTAATAGATGTTTAAAAGTCAATATGGGCAGTCTATTTTAATATTTGCTCATGTATATAAAATTGCATGTGACAGTAATTAACATGCCAATAAATGGCTTATAATGTGAGCGATAATAATGAATGCAAATTGATTAGTGTACTGCAATGTAAATCTGTAAAATGTATAAATCTGGTACTAACGTGTGCCTCTTCTGTTTCCATATTCCATATTTAAAACAGAATTTGTACGTGATACGCAAAATATAATTTTTTTTGCAGGTGAGACTGAATACCGACTAGATAGAATCATTAGCTACTTTGCTATTGCTAGGGTCATGTGACATTTTTTATATTAAAAATGCAAATCAGTTTAATTTTGAGCAATGTGTGTGTGAGTGTGTATACGTGTGTGTGTGTGAGTGTGTATATGTGTGTGTGTGTGTGGGTGCTGTATATATTACATTGTGGGACCAAATGTCCCCACAATAAAATACAAACTCATTATTTTTTCAGTCCCCATAAGGGAAACTCAATTAGGGATTAGGGTTTTTCCCATAGAATAGATGGACAGTGCCCAGAAGGATATGAATACGAACGTGTGTATTTGTGCGTGTGTGCGTATGTGTGTGTGTGCATGTGTGCGTATGTGTGTGTGTGTGCGTGCGTGCGTGTGTGTATGTGTGTGTGTGCGTTTGTGCGTGTGCGTGCGTGTGTGTGCGTGTGTGTGCGTGTGTGTGTGCGTGTGTGTGTGTGCGTGTGTGTGCGTGTGTGTGTGCGTGCGTGTGTGTGTGTGTGTGCGTGCGTGTGCGTGCGTGCGTGCGTGCGTGTGTGTGTGTGTGTGCGTGTGTGTGCGTGTGTGTGTGCGTGTGTGCGTGCGTGTGTGTGTGCGTGTGTGTGTGTGTGTGTGCGTGTGTGTGTGCGTGCGTGCACCAGAATGGTGCCAGGGGAGGATGGGGGACAGGACTTTGTACCTCACATAGTATATTCCCTAAAACAATGTTTC
>JAAGVU020000129.1:5750918-5769827 GCA_011763525.2 Mormyrus iriodes
GTTTCTCTGTATGTATGTGTGTGTGTGTCTGTATGTATGTGTGTGTGTGTGTGTGTCTGTATGTGTGTGTGTCTGTGTGTGTGTGTGTGTGTCTGTGTGTGTGTGCGTGTGTGTGTGTGTGTCTGTATGTCTGCGTGTGTGTGCGTGTGTGTCTGTGTGTGTGTGTGTCTGTGTGTGTATGTGTGTCTGTGTGTGCGTGTGTGTGTGTATTTAAGTGTATGATATACTCAAGGACCTTTGAATCTCACTACACTCACTAATTAAGAGGCTAGTTCACTATAGCTATTTTTTCAACATGAACCCCTTGCCCACAGAATATAAATTCTGAGGTGAATTAGCTCACGGGAAAAAGCGTGTTTTATAACATTTTATTTCTTGTATTAGCTTCATTTGTCATATATATTCACACACACAGCAGTCACAGAAAGGCTTGGGACATACATCATATTAGAAACATCCAGTACTTTTAAGAAAATATTCATTTCAAGTAGTAAAAAACTGAAACCCAAATTATAGTTCTAAAATAGATGTTCTGAGTTAAAAGTTAATTGGCATTCAGTCTCATTGGCGGCTTTTTAATTAGTAACACCTTTGCAAAAACATAAAACACCAAACATTTGTGTTTCATGTCCCTTTAGGAGCCAGTGACTACAGTTGTAATTAATAGCGAAATGACAAGAACAGAACTGAATGAGTCAGTCAAGAAAATTATGACACTTGATAAAAAGAAAATGTCTGTGTGGAATGTATATGCAGATATGTTAAGCATGGCTTGCCAATGGACTCCTGTTATGAAACCAAAAAATTTCATTTTTACAGAATTAAGCAAGCTTCCCAAAGCGCTCTGTGTGAGTGTATATATATATTCAGATTAATGAATGGTGAAGACTGGGGTTCAGATGGCATCAAAAAAATTAATCACTGCCTTAATGAATATCTGCCATTTTTTGAGTTATAGTTCAGGGTAAATGATACACACAGACACACCGAGGTGCCGCTGACAGGTTTTGTAGTTGATTTTTGCAAATGCCCATTGCTCATTGATACGTCACACTCATTTCACATTAGGGTAGATATAACATTTCCATACATTCCCATAGGTAGTCCACGCTGTGTGTATTTGTATATACAGTACAGTGTTAATCTTGTGCAGTAAAAAATAAAACATTTAAATGATCTTCATGTTGGTGGACAACTATGACGTTATGTCTGTCAAGGTGTGTTAGCTTAACCATCTCAAAACCTCTCCTAAAATCACCCCAGAATTTTCAGTAACCATCCAATACAACCGTGTATCTTTGACTCAGCCAGTTAGTACACATTGTTCGGCTGAATAATACTTCATTGACTTTTTAAACTAAGAATAATTAATTAATCAAGGGAATTGGTGATCAGATTTAGTAAATACATGGAAGAGCTGAGGTGCCCCCGAGGAGAGGTTTGGGAACCGAAGCTGTGTTCTTCTAGCCATCTCACAAGGCATCGGTAACGTTTTGGAGAACAGAAGAAATTCTTAGTTGTTTTTATTGTGTTACTTTTAATTTGCATGCATTCTAATGTTAAATCGTGCTTTTTTTCTGAGCAAATATACGCTTGCTACCCAGATAAAGAGCTTTTAAACATTTTGTTTCACCTCCTAAGACTTTTGCACAGTACTGTATATAAAAACATTGCACTGAGTACTTGACTGGGTCAATTGAATGATTAAATGTGTATCGACTGTACTAAACAGGAACTGGTCATCTCTCACACGGAAACTACCATCCTGTCAGATAAACATTGAGAATGACCAAAACTAGCACCTGGCAGCAGCAGAGACTGATCGTCGATACTGAGATACGGAGTAACAGGGTTAGGAATCCTCAGATGCTTAATATAAGTGCAGGCTTCCTTACTCTCCTCTCGCAAGCATGAGTTAAACAGAATCTCTGAGAACAGGAGGGCACGGGGATGTCGAGCCTGGGTGGGGCATCCCCAGAGCATATCTGGTGCCTTCCTGCAGCGCCAAGACCCTTGGCAGTGTTAGTGCAGAACTAAGTTACCGTGATGCATATAACTGAAGCAGCCATACAGAGATACAGGAACAACATTTCGCCCTCCTCAAGCCATTCTCTCTTTTGAGCTTTAAGCCTTTATATCCCCACTCAAGAAGATGCACTTAGATTCAATAAAATATACTGTGCATTAAATTAGTGTTTTGGACAGAATTCACTGACATTTACCAATATGCATCGTGTATCAGCTCTGCAATGGACTGGCATCCTGTCCAGGGTGTGCCCTGTGCTGCCTGGGATGGGTTCCAGGCCCCCGCACCCTCACCAGGATGAAAGGGTGGAAGATGGATGGATGTATATAATCTTACTTTATTAACAACAACTGCTTCACGCCTATTGTTTTTATTTTTATATGTGCTGTAATATATATGTATAGGTAAAATACAGTAATATTTTTGATAAAAGTACACCTTTTTTCCCCGGTTGCTGGGCATTTAAAGCTGTTTTTCAGAGTGTTTGAGATTGCATAAGATCATGTTATAAACGCTGCTGGAATCCATCGGACAGCTATGCCGGGTGTGACACTTTTCCTGATTCTTCAGGCCTTCCACAGGAATGCTGTTCCCATTGTGGTCATTCTTTGCTCTGTGTAGCTTCATTACATGTATCTTAATGCCGGTTTCTCTTCAGCGGTCACTCCTTCTTAGCCATACTTAAGTTCTATATCTGTTTTCTCATCAGTGGCCAGATGCCACCATAACAACACATTTAACATGATTTTAAGTACTTTAGTTTAGATGTTTTTACAATTACAGTTTCCAGTTAGTTAAATTACTATGTACATGTATATATCTATGTGTATGCGCGTGTGTAAATATATAAATAATGACTTGACTCGTTCGTCTCGCCGCAGGTTACATAACAAACGTCCTTTGGTTTGCACCAAATGAAGCGACTGTTAAAACGATTTGAAGCTTCCTCTGGAGGGGGAGAAAGGCCGGCTGACTAAGTCACAGGGGCGAGGAGCCCATAGCAGCATATAACTGTGATGGCTAAACCAGGGCAGTGAAATTGCGCGGCATTCGTGTCCATCAGAGTGGCTTTAAGCCGTGTGGTAGCGTGCACTGAAGCTGCAGGGACGCTGGGAAGATGCTGGCTGTAGTTTTTCAGTAATTGAAACAGAGATAGTGATATGGTGATATGTGTCAATGTGAAACTGACAGTCCTTTTCCATACTATCATCCCGGCTGCTTGGATCTATTAATAGTCCCGTCAAGCTAATTGTAGACTATTTTTAGAGCACAGGAAAACGTTTGATAGCATTCAACCTTTGATATGGAAATGTAGTGGTCCGTACCTCGGTGCCAAGACCGTGCACACTGCAAGAAATGGTGCTTAATGGAGGGTAAAATTCCATTAAATAAACCCATTAAACAAGCAAATATATATGGAAAAACTGCATGCAAACAACTTATTGTCGTATTGTGTTCAAGTTCATATTCATCAAGCTCTCTTTGAGTCCTTTACGTCATGATAAATATTTCAAATGTGTACTAGACAACACCACTGGCCACCATCAAACTTCTGGGAAAAAATGACTTCACAAAATGCTCACAGTGGTTATTCAGTGATTAATTAGGCAAGTAAATTCATCTAGCATATAGTCATAAAATAGATAATATGTTAAAATATATATGCACAAAATACTATGTATACTTGTATAAAATAGTGCTAGTGTATTCTGGTTTTGTGCTTTGCATAGATTTAAAAAGTTTATCCAATAAAATTAATTTAAATTTAGCCAATCTTCTAAGTGGTACAATGTCACAGTGCTGTAATTTAAGTGTGACATACACAGAAATGCTTTTTCATTTCATTTTCAAAGACAAACAGCACTTAAATTAGTTTAATGAAGAAATAACATAAGGTTCCCATTGGGTAGAATAGCCATCTTTTACTATGACCTGCAACTAGTGAACACACACACACACACGTTTGTATTTTATCTTTGTGGGGACTGTCCATTCATTTCTGTGGGAAAAACCCTAATTCCAACAATGACAACCTTAACCCCCACCCAGCCCTAACCTTAACCATAAGTAACCAAACAAAACAAGACTTTTTGCTATTTTAGTTTTCTGATTGCAGTCACAGATTTTTATAAGAATTTAGTTTTCCCTTGTTATGACCGAAAAAATGGTCCCCACAATGTCAAAATAAGTTTTTTTTTTTTTTACACATTGTGGGGACCAAATGTCCGCACAATGTAATATATACATAACTTACACACACACACACACACACACACACACTACTGATTCTGGAATATTCCCACACGTTCTGCTTCACAGACACACTCACAGCCTCACATATACCACTCCCCACCCCTCCCCCTTCTGTGCGGGTACCTAGTAGTCTAAGGTGATGCCATCGGGAGGTTACAGGGGTAAACGGAATGGGGGAATGGGTGTCACCCCTGACCCCAGCCGTCATTAGACAGCAGAGAATATGGTCAGCATCTCCTTTATGAGCCCCCGGGGGAGGGAATCTGCAGACACTCAGCCGGGCTGCATTATTAATAGACGCTAATGGCCCCATTACACTGAACAGGAGTAGCATTGCTGTCTTAACATGAAGAATCCGGCATCATCAGACAGCAAACAAGCTGGGTGTGGGGGCCCCACTGCCGGCTTCCTGTCAGGCTCTGTGGTTAGACCCTGAGCAGGGAGCCAGTCAGCTCTGAGGCTGGGGGGGTCAGCGACAACACTAAGGAAGAAGGGGCAGCTTCAGAGGGGCCCTGCTCTGTCCTTCTGTCTCCAATGATGATTATTATTATTTGTAATATAAAGAAATACTTTGGTTAATATTCTTATTTTATCGTAAATAGTATGACAAGCTTACTTATTTTCAGACAATCAGGACCAAATCAGGCAAGAATGTTTTACTAAAAGAGAAATGTGTCTCGTTAATTCAAATTCCTATATCATTTACCCATATTCCAACTGCTTCTCCTGCTCAGGGGCACAGGGGGGTCTGGTGTCTACCCCAGGCAGTCTAGGGTACAAGGTCGGGGTACAGCCTGGGTGGTATACCAGACTATTACAGGGCGTGCACACACACACACACACAAAATCATATACTATGGGCAATTTAGAGGCACCGGTTAATCTAACAGCTTGTCTTTGGAGGATACCCACGCAATACGGGGAGAACATGCAATATCCACACAGACACAGCGGGGGCGGGGTTCAAGCCGGAGACGTGCGGTGCCAGTGCTGCCCACTGTGCCAGCGTGTCACCCACTACTGTAAATTACACATGAATCTGAACTTCTGTAACAGAACTAGATTAACTTCCCATTTACAGCCACAGCTTGCGAATATTTTCCCAAAAAAATAAGCTGTTTACTCATCTGTCAGCACACGTGTTTGAGTTTGAATCGTCCCCATGCAGATTCGGTCAAAAACAGCAATATCGATTCTAAAACTCCAGTGTTATTAGCAACACCAGAGTTTCTGAAAAATCACAATGAATCGTGGGACATAAGGCTGAACTGCCACAGGACAGGAAAAGCCTGTTATCCTCCCCCTGACAGGAATACACCCAGCTCAGGGGCTTGTGCAAGGACTCACAAAGCTGTCGTGTGTAACCTGATTACGAGGGCTGGATTCTGCAACGCGGAGCAGGAGTGGAGGAGTGCTTTGTGTCACGACGGGAAGGCTGCCCTTTTCATATTTATCTGACATGCATGTAGCAGTGCGGCTGTCCAGCAGCCCGGCATGCGGGACCCATGCTAACATGACGCAGAACACGGGCATGCGTGTTCCTCCCACGGAGGCACCAGTGAACAGGGATCACGCCATGAATCGTGCAGGGTGGTGAAACCATGTATGGCAGATACCCAGGGCACGTCAAAGCCCCGGCCCGGGCAAACCAACATCATTTGTTCCTCTCTTCTCTAACCATTAATAAAAACCTTTATAGGCAAAAAAAAAAGTTATACACTTTACCTCCGTTTACTCAAAAAATATTATCAGAAAACGTTTTGCGCTTTATCTAAATTAAACACTTCGCTGACCCTGTGAATCACATGAGGAAACGATGGTCCTTTGAAATTATAAACAGAGTATTTAAAGATTTTGACTGTTTCTGGCTTCCAGTGAGGGCTGAAAATGATCGCGACGCCGGGACATCCAGAAAACTCGCTCATTAAAAATCTCATTACTTTGTAGGAGCCTTATAAATGACACTTCAACAAAGAACAAAAGAGTTTACCCTTCCCCCATAGCCTGTAGACATCGCCGTGCTGTTTTCTGATATACAGACAGTTTTGTGGTAGGACATTTAGTGGTGAACAATAAAATCACTCTGCTATTTTGAGATGCATTTTTCCTGTTCAGAAATGTTAATGATCGCTGACGTACGTCTCACACTGAAGCCTGCCCATCAGCGCTACAGCGGCGATCGCCCACATCATCTATGCTGCTAAGGCGACGTTTGTCATCTCTAATGGTGTATATATTAGGGCTCATATTTTGTAGTTTACTTTGTCAATAAATTTGAAATAATTCTAAATACTCATTAATTTTTACACCCTTTGTTTTTATCTGGTTATAAATGAAATTATTCAGAAAACAGGCAAAACAAAATGTGTGGTTGTTCTTATAAGTAACGTTAATATGATGAAATATGATATTTATTACTTATTAAAATTAATTTATCGCCTAATGAATTTTAGTAGTTTTTATGCGGGAAAACATTATTTTGATTTATTATCAGCAGAAAATCTCTATGTATAATGAATATAATGGATTTGGATATAAACTTATCTCCGATCATGATGGAAAACATCAAACCTTGACAACTCAAAATGATCAAATTGATCTCACTAAGACTACTCTCAAAATCAGAAAATAGAAATCAGATATTAAATAGATGTTAATTAAATGAGACAATGGAAAGACGTTAACCTTGGCATAACGGACACATCACATATATGATTACGTGCAGTTGCGCATGACACTGGGGATGGATTTACATTGATGTACCATAGCATCATTTGTGTGACCAAGTACAACAGTCAAGCATCGATGGGTTACGGAATTTAAGGGGTGAAAAGTATTTTTTAGACATAAAATATCAATCCTTTTGATGTGTTTTTGCTATCATAAAAGGCCGTTGAATTGGGTTAGACCTGTAATCCTTTGTTGACCTACAGCTTCGTAAAAATACATTATTTTTTGTTTTAAATAAATACGCATACATGTTTTCGCACAGAAGCCATTTCATGGGCGATATTTTCGTACCACACTGATGTCACAATGAGAAGGTCGAGGGCCTGCGTTTCCGACGGAAACCAGAGATACGTCGCTGGCTGTAACCGCGGTGACCGCAACCACCTGGAGCCCAAAGAGGAGCCTAGTTCATGGTGCCGCGTCACCACCCTGCTACATGCCTTTGGAAGCCTCCGGAAGGTGCTAACGCGTGCCTGTAGGGGTCGTAACAGGCGGCCGTGTGATACCCCTGTAATTGCATCTACGGCCATTTGGACAGTCGTTAACACCCCACCCCCCCCAATCTGCACTTCATAAGCAGTTAATGGAGAATCGATGGTGTAAGCCCCTCACAGCAAGATGCAGAGTCACAGGGATTTTTCCCCGTTGATCACAAAGGGTTATCTCCTAACAGACTCCTGGAGCATCGTATAAAATGTCCAATATATGATTTTTATCCTTACTTTACAAACAGTATTGGGTTTTATAGTGGTAGATAGACCCCCTCGCCACCCACCCGCCCACCATCGACACCCACGTCGGCACGGAGGTGGGGGGGGGGCGGCAGAGCAGTGTACGAACAGTCGTCTTTTGTCAGGGTGCCTGTGGAGCTGCAGTTCTGAGCAGGTATGGTGGTCTGGCGTTGGGGGAGGGGGGCTTGCTCTCGCCTCCGCTCTCTGTCTGACTCCATGGCGTGTCATTTTTCAGGGACCAAGCTCTGAGCCTGAGCTACTGATGTGGCCGACACACCCCGTTCTCCACAAACCGAGCACCTTCTGTGTCATGTGAATCGGTCGCACTTACAGACCTACACGCTACTAAAGCTCGGTCTCGGATTTATACATCATTTGTGATTTATTATATAATTCTTAATCAATTACTGATGTGAATTATCCTACTTTCATTTATTACCGTCGTTTATGTTTGTTGTGTTATGTGTGTTGTTAGTGGGAAATAAGCAGGCGGACGCACTGGCGATAGGCGCGACCCACCCATGCCGTACCCTGCCCCTGTAACTCGCCACCGCACCCGTCATACGTGTGATCATGAAACCCCCCCCCCCCCCCCCCCCCCATATGGACAGCCTAACACACCTGGCCACTCTGCTCTCCTTGATTTCTCGCACCCCATATATGCGGGGCGTGTAGCTGGGGCGTGTGGACGACACGCTTAGCAGTGGTGGTCTGCCTGTCCGTCCTGCCGGTAAATTTACATTCACCTGCCGCATATTTGCTGGGAAAAAGGGCAGCCCGCGACGGGACGCGGGTTTCTTTGGCCGTTACACATGGGCCCGCAATGCAGTGGCCCTACGATTCTCCTTCATCAGGTCGGATATAAAAGCTGGGGGAAGCAGCTCTGCAGTTTGTGGCTTTTATCGCAGTGCTGCTCCAGACTCCATTTTGAATTCAGTGGGGAAGCATATGACCGTATCAATGTTTCGCAAGGACGTGGACAGGGCGGTTTGGCGTGGCGGTGGATGGCGTCCCCATCTCCTGTGGCTTTGCCAGGTTGGCAGGACCGGAGGCCAACATCTCAGTTATTTTTTTTTAATCCTTTTCCGCCGTCTGGCATCATCAGACATGCCTGTGCTGCACACGCGTGTGCTTGGGCGTACACACCTGCTGGGCACCCGCTAGGACCTGGTGTCTCCCAGGTACCCACCTCTGTATCAGCCTGAACAGATCCACCACCAGGGGGCTCCCCGAGGGCCTAACTTCCTCGCTCCCCCCTGCATGGCAGCCAAACCCCCACCCCCAGGCCCCCAGACACAGCTGTCCACCCTGCAGACAGACCCCAGTGCTGTTCCAGGTCCTGCTGGCTACCTCCTTTGCTTATCCTGCCATGTCTGCCTGCATTTTCCTGCCTTCAAAGACATGAATCTTTCACTCCCATACTGACAGGGAGTCCCAGTTCCAGTGAACTTTCTTGTGGCGCTGTAGGGTGGGTACCAATGAAAGCTTCTTGGCTGGAGGAACAAGATTAGAGGAAACGTCGGCTGGCTCCTGTGTGCGTCCTGCACATGGGCACAGAGGACCGCCCTAAACGCCGCTGTCCCCAGAGGGTGGCGGTGTGATCATCTGGCAACGGAGTCACGGCATTTTTCCATTCCGGTCGATCGCACGCAGTCAGGACCCGGCAGTGACATCCACTTTATTCGTCTAAAATCCCTGGGGATACCCGCTCTCGGATCGTACGCCGTCCGCATGCATGCTTCCCCTCCCCCCACACACGGACGCCCATGTTCGACATGTGAGGAACGCGGACAAAGCGAGGCTTCCTGGCGGCTCAGGATCGAACTTTATAGAGAAGTGCCAGGGTGGAGTTCAGACTCCCCATTTCCCACGGCAATGGCAGCCTCGTCTGATTCCCCATCCCCCCACACACACACTCACACGAACGCCCTGTGTGTATATCTATAACGTATATAAACTGCCACACGGCAGACCCCAGTGCTCACTGACATGGTGCCACGGCCACCACTATCGGGAGGGATGGCGTGCAGAGCAGGCGACAGCTCGTGCAGATGGACGCCGTGTCTGCGCAGCTTCACTCACCTCCGCTCTCCCCCCTGGGCTGCGCAGATGGCACCGTTGATGGTGAGAGGTCCTGCAGCTTCCAGTGCGCTCCTCAAGCTAACACCTGAAGCCTCTTCCTCAGACCTTCTATCTCCCTCCCTCTCTCTCTCTCCTTCTCGCTTCCTCTCTCTCTGTCTCTCTCTCTCTCTCGCTCCCACCCCCACTCTTGCATTTCCTTCAGCTGGAAAAATCAGATCAGTAGCTACACCCTGGCACTGAGAACAGCGCGACACACGGGAGGGGTGTTTTGTAAATTGGCGAGGCTGTACCAAGATGCAGAGGGAGGGACGACCTCATAGCCCATCCCCCAGAAACCCCCGTCTGCACACTCTTGGTCTCTCCCGGGTCCCCGAACCAACTGGAGTCCTGCATCACCCCTTCATAAATAATTAAAGGTGTTTAAGCGAAGAAGAGAGGAAGATGAAAAATAAATGGGATGTCCTGAAACTTACGTCGTCTTTTTTACCGTAATGTGCCAGAGTAGCGTGACTCTCCGGACGCCACCGGCCCCTCCCCTCTCCGACGGGAAATCCAGCAGCGGGATCCCGGCCCTACGGATGACCCTTGACCCCTCCCCACCACCGTGGCGGGTCAATGTGATCTCTCAGAGCAGGCCTCACCGGATCGTGGCCTCAGCAGTCACGAATCCAAACTAAATAAGCCCACCAACCTGCTCACTCGTAGCCTGGCTTATTAGCCAGTGCAGGTGTCACTAATTAATGCAAATTAATTATCAAAATGTGAATAGATCAAACCATTTTTTGTCTCGTCGATTTGCTTTTAATTACATTAATCTATAGCCGGGATTGTCCCGATCAATGTCCTTCAGTATTCCTGGGACTGACTGCCAGTGACCCTACCTTGGAAAATTGATGGATATAATCACAGAATGAATGAGACTAAATAAGACGTGTGCATCGGCTCTTTGAGGTATAATGTAATACTTTTAAGGACTGATTTTATTTAAGCGAAGCATCTGTGTAATTTTCTGAGATGAGAGTGTGAAATTGTTTTTTTTTTTTTGAAAGACTGACAACATATTTCATAAGCCCGGCTGAATCTGTAGCACCAAATTTTCCAAATTTTTCAACATTCTGGCTCGAGCAGCGTTTCTGTCGGGCAGCCACACGGACACCTGTGTCAACTACCATACTGACGGGGCTTTACGACTGACAGCAGCAGAAAGCAGATCTTTGCGGACCCTGTCCACGGCCTGATCCCTGGGCCATCTGTATCCAGGCGAGCTGCAGAACTGAAAAGGGATTAATCACCATGTCGGCCTCCGGGAAGCAGAGGCCAGACACAGCAGCTGTCCACATCCCACTGTTTTCATCTGAATCGCTTTGGCGGGACCCCGGCCCATCACGGATAAAGACGTCCCCATCAAAGGACAGCCGTCCCTGCAGAGGAATGCTTTTTGTAGCTTTGCCCTGCCCCCCCCCGGAGGTCCCTGAGCTCCGATCAGATGCCGTAAACGAAGGCAGCCTTCTGGTGCACAGTGTTCATTCAGGAGGCGGGACCACTTGTGAGGGCGGTCCAGTCTCTCATGTGAGAGAGAGAGAGGGACAGGGGGAGAGAGGGAGAGGGATGGGGAGAGAGATAGAGAGCAACGGGGGAGAGAGAGAGAGCTGTGTGTAAAAAGAGGCTGTTATATAACGTGTGTGTGATTACAATGTCAGGCTGCACAATGTGATGTTAGCATCCTATATGTGTCTGATTGGTGGATGTAAACCTTGCATCCCCCCAGCAGAGGCGTGGGAGGAGCCCCCCACCAGGATGCAGATGCAGCAGAAGACCACCGCGGGCTTCCCTCACGCTGGGCTGGCTTGGGGGGGGGGGGGTGCTGTCTCAGTGGGGCCCCGCTGTAGAGCGTTCCGCTGTCAGGAAGTGGAGAAAACAACAGCAGCACAGCCAGACATAGCAGGACCCCCCCACCCCCCCAGAAAATAGCGTGTTGATGTTTAAATGAATCATATACGCTTTTTCCTCTATGAAGCCTCTGGAGCGTCGAGCCAGAGGGCCTGGATACACCTCATCCTGGTGGCTCCATGTTTAATTCATGCCCCCCCAGCCATGTCCTCCGTGCTCGCAAGGAACATCTGTACGCGTCAGCAGAGAGCCGGCGAGACGGGAATCCTGCGTTAGAGCGTGCTAGCTCGGAGCGGGAATGAACAGCAGAGGGAAGGTGCCGGAACATGGAGCGAGACGCGGCGAGTGGGGTGAGGGTCCATCACAGGCTGGGCACACACGCCCACACTTGCAGCCGCATCAGCCACGGGCAGTTCAGGGACACTGCCTCACCCAAATAAATACAGGGAGGGCATGCTAACCCACCCCCCACACAGCTGGGGTGGGAATTGAACTCACAGCCTTGAGGTGTGAGGCTACAGTGCTACCTAGTACAAAGGATACAATATCACTCTAATGTTGGGTCCAAGCCCAGTAATCCCAGAGATACATAGACACATGAGATCAATTAGGAATGTTTTCTCTTAAGTAAAGCATGCAATTTTCAACTGCACTGATTAGCAACCTGAAGGATTCTGGTGCAAAAACTGCTGTAGTACATTTCAACAAGGCACAGACACTGAATTACTCTAGTAAAATATCCGGCTGTTTAATAGGTACAATGTGTAAATTGCTTTAGGTAAGAAATTAAATCTATATATTGAATTTGTATGTCACAATTATATAAAATTAGTCATATGACTAAATGAATATTTTTAAGTATGCTTGTTCAGCACCACAACCCTGTAATGGCTAAGCAGAACGAATGGATGGATGGATGGATGATTATTGTCAGTTTAACCTGTCTACATCCCCGCAGATTGACAGAGTTTAAGCATCCGCTATGAATAGAGAGGGGAGTAAATTAATTGACAAAAACACAATGAAAGAAAATGAGAGGTGTTGCTCATATGGACAAGGCGTGATATTAAAGACAAACAATATTGATGAAGTCATTACACGCGTACGAGGTAGCGCTCAGCTACACGGTACAGTATGAGGGAAGCATCCATCACGCGGTGTGATGGAAATCCTCTCGTCTTCCGTGTATCATCATTCATTTTCATTGTTATTCCGGCTAAACAGCGCCATCCGAACGTGGACCGTACCCTTGGCGGCCGCAGGTTGCTCGTGTGCCCGCAGGGAGGGCTGTGAGGTCCGCCCACACACAAGGGATCGCGACAGCTCCGGAAAAGGGAAATGAAAGGTGCCTTTTATTGTGGCAGCCGGAACGAAATACGGAAAGAGAGGCGCGCGCCCGGATGCGCCTGCCGAAGCCGCTCAGTGCGCGCCCCCGGCGCTCCGTGCCCGCGGTCCCCCACACCCCCGGCGCGGCCCCGGCAGCACAAGACGTGGTCATTTGCTGCCTGTTGAGACGGTATAAAACTGTGATGCTCAGCGCAAATTCATTAGCACAGATTCACCCCAGGACTGATTAGTGTGTATTTAAGGCATCCTACACGGGATCGGCGCGCTGCTTAACAGGTGAAATGGGATAAACGCTAAGTGATTTATAATGAATGTTACAAAAATAAGTGCTAAAGGGAAAAAAGCACTATTACAGATAATTCTGAAATAAATCATCCATCCATTTTCTATAACCGCTTATTCCATACGGGTCGCGGGGGGTCCGGAGCCTATCCCGGAGGCTGCGGGCTCAAGGCAGGGAACAACCTGGGCACACTCACACACCATCCACGCACACATGCATACCTACGGGCAATTTGGCAACTCCGATCAGCCTCGGCATGTTTTTGGACTGTGGGGGGAAACCGGAGTACCCGGAGGAAACCCCACGACGACACGGGGAGGATATGCAAACTCCACACACATGGAACCCGGGCGGAGACGTGAACCCCGATCCCGATCCCAGAGGATCCCAGAGGCGTGAGGCAACAGTGCTAACCACTGCACCACCGCGCCGCCCCCCTGAAATAAATCACTACTAGATTATTTTGTCTAACATTTTTTTTAATCGCAACACAGACAAGTCTCGGGTTAAAATTAAAATATAAAATAATATACCGTGTAATAAAAATGATAACAACAGCAATTATACATAGGCCCAAAACACCCAATTTGTTGATTTGTGGCTCTGTATTTTACCGTGTAGTTTTATTGAACATCTACTGAATGTCAGTGCTAGTATTTTGATTAAAATGCATTCGTTCACTTTTCTGTTAAACAGAAGACTTTTCACTGAAAGTATAAATAATGGTACCAGGTGTAATATCGACATCATAGTAATTTAGAAACCCGGATAAGCAGAGAAAACATTGTCTTAAGGTGCATTTCCAGCGCCGTCCAAGGGGGATGTAATTTTCTTTCATCACTGTGACTGTGCACTATTATAAAAAGCCGTTTTCATGGCCGTAGCCGGGAGCGGCCGCGGCTGTTTCTCATGCGGTCCCACCGAGCCGCGGCCACGGGGATCGATTTCGGCAGATGGAGCATCTGAGGAATAAAACGGGGGGAGAGACGGGTTACAGGAGTATCATTTCAATCGATAGTCTTTATCATAACGACAAAACAAAGCGACGCTGACGTGGAGGACGTACAATCAAAATAGTTATTGGTAAAGTAATATTTCGCAGTATAATTATTATATAATTATCTAAATGTAAAAAAGGCGAAACGTGATTATTTGGGTAATGCCCACTCGTTTTCTATTTTGTTTGCCTTCACAATCCTTCTGTCTTTTTTTTATAACGATAATAATAACAGAGATATCTTGGGATTCCCAGCAAAGGGGGAAACGCTTACAATGCAGAAAAATGCCACACGCGGTTTTACGTGTCCAGAACCATTCTTGGTCTTCCAGCAAGACCAGCGACTCTCCTGACCATGACTACCCAAACCACTCTGCATCTCACTCCCCCACAGAACTTTAATGGTTCGCGTCCAATAACTAATTGAGCGTTTGATTGCCTCATTCATTCATTCATTCATTCATTTAAACTGCAGATGAGAGTTGAGACGAGTTTTAATGTAATCCTTATCCCTTAATGAGGAACTTATACATAGACTTTACTAGTACTATAGTATGGGATGGAGTTTACCAGTTACTTATACAGCCTACTCTGCATTCAGTGTAATAAGGGACATTTTTCTCCATGATGCAATTCAGCTTATGGATCTCTTTGATGTTTGCTGCATCTTGCTGTAGTCCATAAAGAACGAAGTAGCTATCAAAGCTATTTACTGCTCTAATGTTTCTCTCCAAAGTTGCTATTCATAATTTTATAGAACGCAAAAGGCTCTTAGAAACGATGTGATCTTGTTCCTCTAAAAGCATCCAGTTCCCACATAAAATGCCCATTTGCAAACTGTCTGGCAGGCTTTGCCCTCTGCAGGAATCCCTCTCTGAAGTGCCGTGTAATTGGTGCATTTCGTTGGCACAGTAATGCAGCAGTTATTTGATTAGCTGGAAGCCCATGATGAGAAGGCAGGGCTAGAGCTACAATGGGAAGCTGTCAGGCAGGGATGTATATACATCTGTGACCGAAATTTAAGGATCTGGGTCTAAGGAGGGCTGGGTACCGCCCACCCCGCTAAACTACTTCAGAAGGACAGCCAGGTCACGGGTCAAGCCTGGGAGCTGCGTGTGAGACTCTGCTGCCTGTCTCTGTAGTTTGGGGGGGGTTCAGAGACAAGCAGGTTTTGGGGGACAGTCCTGTGAAGCTCTTGTCGGGGTAAACGCTTCTGGAGAAAATTAGACACCAAGGCACAGTAATCTGCAAACCCTCCCCCCCCCAGCCCCAGTCCATTTGGGGTGTCCACATGCAGCACTCTAAGGAGCAAGCCTCCTAAACGATGTAGATATTTACGGTTTGTAACGCCCTAACCCTGACGCCACGGCTCTCCATTTCCCTCTTGTTGCTAAATCTCTCCCTTGGCAGGTTTCCTTGGTGACAAAAAGCCCCTGAATCTGCCTTTCGGGTCTTTGTCACGATCCGTCTCCCCCGAATACCAGCTCGACCCCCAAAGTCCGTGAAGCCCTTCTGAGGGTGAGCTGGGAATGGGTCCATGTTCCGGCAGGGGTGGTGCCCTGGTGTAGTTTCACATCTGTGCCCAGTGCACGTCAGGTGTGTGATCCATTGTGTCACCTGCCCCGTGGCGAAGTGCATCATCACAGTGCGAGAGCTGTGCGGCACGGAGGCTCGCTTTAACCCAGGGTTAACCCTGTCGTAGCTCTTGGGTAAAAAAAAAAACAGATCTGGCAGAATCAGAACAGACTGTTAAATCAGGGAAAGCACTGAATCTTAAGCAAGTAGCTTTTAATCATTCTCAACTGATCTGTTAGTGGCCAAAGGTTTGCTTCATGTAATGCGGCACTTGTATTAATAATAATAGACTATTTTGCTGTCCCTTGCAGTCTTCCCTGCCCCCCACCAGCTTTTCACTTAGCATCATGGGTGAGGGGGCGGGCGGGGGGGGGGATTGCTACTCTGTTTCCTGCCCTCAAGGTATCGCTGGGCATGGGACAAGCTGCCTGCTTCCCCCTCGAGGACGGGGACGCTTCCAAGGGCTGCAGTGAAAGGTCGGGACAGAAAGGTCACGTGAACAGCGTCACGCTCTCTGTAGCACAAGGGCAGAATCGTGCAGCTAACGGCGATTTGGGATGTCATTATCCTCCAAGATAAACTCCGAAGAACCAAGAAACTAAGGTTTACGCCGACACCAGGCTGATAAGCTACCGTCGCCATGGTGACGCAGGGTAACCCCCCCCACCCGGACCCCCGCGTCCTCAAGCCCTCAATGGTTGGTGTCCCGCTCAGCTGCCGTGTTCTGGATCCTTCTCGATGCTGCTCAGATGTGGTGGCCTATTTCCTTGCAGCCTTCAGACAATCAGAGTGAGCTCATTTCAGGTCAGCACTGGCACGGGGCGGGTTGGAGCAGGGGGGGTGTTACCTTCTGAGCTGTGAAAAGTTCCGATCCCAGTGACCCCCCCCCCACACCCGATGAAATGCGAAGCTGCCCGCCCGCCACCAGGGGGCCGCGATCCCATTTCACGCCGGCGGTGAGCCCAGACGGCACGCCTCCAGAGCCCGGCCCCATCGAGGTGCCGTGTGGCTCGGAAATAATAATGTGGAGGGAATCTGGAGCAGGGCTCTCCAAGCGCCAGGGCTCTGCTCACTGGAATACAGCAGAATACCCAGCAGCCAAAGAAGCATGCGTCAGATACCTGCTCAATTAACCATCCTGGTATCATTATGACTAATATATTATATCTAGCTGATTTCTAATAACTGACACTTACTGAGCTGTGTGCCTGTGTGTCTGTACATGTATCATATGACATGTATGATGTTCCCCCATCCATCATCTGTGACCTCTTATCTTCACGGAGAGGCCTCGAGGCTGGGGATGCCCCAGAGGAGACGTCGAGCCATCCCAGCACATCGTATGAGTCTGTTTATATTTCTATGTGTGTAAAACAGCAAACAATTCTTACTGGTCAATTGCGGTGAGCAGTTAAACCCAGATTGACATAGCACCCTGGTGATGAGCAGGTAACACAGTGACAGTGTTGAGGCGTGTTGCACTTTCCCGGGGGACCCTAAGCATAACCTTAACCCAAGGTCCAGTTGATGGGATCATGTGTGACGTGCTGTGCCGCACGGCCCATGGTGAAGCCTGGACGGGATGCCGGCCCATCGCAGGACGCACACACACATTAGTCACTGCAGTTCACTTCCAGACTGCTGTAAGAAGGCAGGAAGCCCACAGGAACCTGGCGAGGAGCACACCGGAGGTCGACAGAGCGCTGGGGCGTTTAACTGAGTAGCTCCAGCTGCATAATCAGCCTAAAGGCCTGTCAGTCCTGCATCATGAGTCAGATAAATTCAGGCGACTTTATACTCTTTTTTTTTTTTTTTCCATAGACTTTGCTTTGCCACCGTATCTGTATATTCCTCTATTTGTTTTCCTTTGTCTCTAATTCCTGGAGTGGCGCAGTGGATAGCACTATGACCTCACACCTCTGGCTTGTGTCTCCACCAGGGTTCCATGTGTGTGGCATATGCATGTTCTCCCTGTGTTGTCGTGGGATTTCCCACTGTCCAAAAACATGCTGAGGTCAACATGTCTGTTTGCTTATATTATATTATATATAAGCATATATATATTTAAATGTTTATATAGATATAGTTGTATTATTTTCTGGGTATATGTATGTATGTTTTGACTGTTTGAACGAAGAATCTTGAAATGAAATAGCTAATGAAAACTGAAAGCGTACCATGTGGTGGCCCTAGCGTGTGGGGGGGGGGGGGTCCACAGGCCTGACCTGGCTAGCGTCTGCTTAAACGCGGGAGACGGCGCCCAGCTCTTGCCAGCCTGCAGTCCGACGCCCGCTCCGGTGACTCAGCACTCCCACATTACGCCACGCACACCGCCAACCTCGGGGGCCACAGCTCCATCACCAGGCACCGTCCCCGATACAGCGCAAAGAAGGACGTCGAGCTGAAGCAGAGCCACTAATCTGTGCTCGTACAGTCTGCTGCCATATAATGCCAATCATTTAGTCATAAACATTGTACTTTAAAAATGACGCTGGTTTAGCGAAATCTCACCTTCCTGCTGCTTCTCCTGCTGCGGTCAATTTACAGGATTAATGTGTTTTTTTTAGCGGAAACTTCCAGATTGACCCGGCCTGTACTGGGCACCGTCGCATCCTCTGCATTGACGTATCCACATAATACATGCAAACCTTGACCCTGCCCTGCAACGCGTGTACTGATAGACAGGGAGAGGGGGACAGCCAAAAGATACGCCAAAGTCACTCCGAGCTGGAGGCCAATCGGGGCAGAATGAGGGCCTGCCTCTGGGACGGCGGCAGGATCGACGGGCTGCCAATATCCGAGTGGGTGTCCGAGGCTCGGGTAGCACCCTCCCGGAACACATCGCAGATCGATTATCTGTGATCACTGGCTGGGCACATACACAGCCCAAACGCATGGATCACATGGAACCTCAGTGTCCCAGTGTCTGTGCAGCAGAGCACTAGGGTAAAATATGCTGTTTGACCCAGGATAAACCCTGCACCCCACACCCCCC
>JAAGVU020000129.1:5777862-5797999 GCA_011763525.2 Mormyrus iriodes
TAGCATCACCTTCTGTTAGCATCTTCTTCTGTTAGCATGGCCTTCCATTACCTTCACCTTCTGTTAGCATCTCCTTCCATTTGCATCTTCTTCCATTAGCATCATCTTCAGTTAGCATCACCTTCTGTTAGCATCTTCTTCTGTTAGCATGGCCTTCCATTACCTTCACCTTCTGTTAGCATCTCCTTCCATTTGCATCTTCTTCCATTAGCATCATCTTCAGTTAGCATCACCTTCTGTTAGCATCTTCTTCTGTTAGCATGGCCTTCCATTACCTTCACCTTCTGTTAGCATCACCTTCCATTACCTTCACCTTCCGTTAGCATCACCTTCCATTAGCATGGCCTTCCATTACCTTCACCTTCCATTAGCATCATCTTCCTTTAGCATCATCTTCAGTTAGCATCACCTTCTGTTAGCATCTCCTTCTGTTAGCATGACCTTCCATTACCTTCACCTTCCGTTAGCATCTCCTTCCACAAGTATTGCCTTCCTGTAGCATAGCCTTCCATTGGCATCACCTCTGATGCCATTTTATCTTTTATTGACCTTCAATGAAATGCATATAAATGGGTGGGAAGGGCTGACTCCTGCGAGGCTTGCGTGACTGCACATCTGTGTCTAGCTGAGGTGCTGCAAATCAGATGCTTGTATTGTAACACCTGCAGGAGTTTACCTGCTCAGCAGCCAGCGTGATAGAGGGCTGGTTACCACAGGGGTCATATTCCTCATGATTCTGCATGCAAGTGTTTCTTCCCTTGATAATTTTGGGAACTTAATGAACACATCACATTTTATTTCTCTTAGTCAGTTGGTTCTCGGGTACCTTGGACTCTGACAGTGCGCCATGCACTAGATTTAATGGCCCCCCATTTGTTGTTCTTAATTCTAAACTCATAGAAAATAATCTTTCGCCTTATTATATCTTCAGTTTCTCCAGGCTGACCAGAGCTGTATTATCTAAGTTAAATGGTTTTTCTTTAACTAAAACTAATTATGTTCTATGTAATGGCTTCATCATCTTGCATAGTGCCCCAACTGGTACTGTGACATTAATTGAGAAAAGCATGCCCTGTAGGTGGGGATTATGAGATTCTGCATTATAGTTAAGCAAGCAAGACTCCATCCAGCCATTGTTAACAGCTGCTTATCCAATTTGGGACTGCCGGTCTGGAGCCCAATCACAAGAAATGTGGGGTATGATCTAGAGAACTCAGATCAGGGTCAGTTACCAGCCCACTGCAGTGTGTAAGAAGTCACATGCTATTGGCTCACGTCAACCTGAGTTCCACGTCTCCGAGTAGCCTGAGGGATCTCCATTCGGCCCTGGAGTTCGGCCCTCTCACTCATCATGTGATGGCATCGTGCTGCCCTGCGTTTACTATTGTGACACAATTTGATAAACAAATGTATTTAATGGGTGCCCCCAGACTGGTGGAGATTGTCTGTCTTTGCATTGCTTCGCATGCCGATGCCACCGCGATGGGACTTTGTCGCAATGCGATACGACGGAGGCGGCGGTAATTTCCTGCTCTGCTGTGTTTCGGTGCTCCCCCCCGCCTGCCGGCAGGCTCAGCACAGGAGCGCCTGCATTTTATAAATTAGATCTAATATAGGAGGTCTGGTTTCCTAGCAACCCCCCAGAAGTCAGTCTGCCCAGGGGTCTGAGGAGGCCGCCTCCCTGGCCTTCTGTCATGATTACCCAGACTGCACTCTGTGTCACCCTCCATCACTCATTTGCTTATTACCCAGACTGCACTCCACAGCACCCTGTCACTCTCTGTCTTTACCCAGACTGCACTCCACAGTACCCTCCACCAGTCTCTCGCTCTTTACCCAGACTGAACTTTACATCAGCCTCCATCACTCTGTCTTTACCCAGACTGTATTCCATGTCACACTCCATCACTCTTGCTCTTTAGCCAAACTGCACTCATTGTCATTGTCCATCACTCTCTCTCTATACCCAGATTGCACTCTGTCACCCTCCATCACTCTCTCTCTATACCCAGATTGCACTCTGTGTCACCCTCCATCACTCTCTCTATACCCAGATTGCACTCTGTGTCACCCTCCATCACTCTCTCTCTGTACCTAGATTACACTCTGTGTCACCCTCCATCACTTGTAAATTCTAATCTCAACCATGGTTTTTTTCTTCTTGCCTGTTTCTGTCTCCCCTGTGGAATGGTGCAGGACAGAGCTGAAAGTATTCAGGGGGAGGACACTTGGGTGCTTTGAGCACTATTATAGCATTTCCTTATATACCTGAGAACCATATTTCTCAAAACTTTGATCTCGCAGCTGTAAATTTTATTGCAATATCGCAGGTACTTTAGAGACTCAAATCTGAGACCTTCAACCTGCAGAGTGACGGGTTCCCCTCAGTTGAAAATAAAACTCTGAATTAGTGGCTTTGGTTTAATGCTCTTAATATATGATAGGTAATATGAAAAGTATGACAAAACCTACACATACAAGCAAAGCAGAACTGGGTAGCCTTTGGATACGCATACACAGGTAACTGTGTGTCTGTATACAGGTATGTTTTAAATAGCTCAAACAGTTTAGTCTTTGTGGGATTTCCTGTGGCGACTGATCAGTCTGCACTTTCGCTGTAATCGTCCATCGATCATGCACTTGAGCACAGACTTCATTCATCAGACTGCTAACAGTGTGTCGACCCATGCAAAGCACTGCAAGTATTTGTTTCCTGATAGCGAGCAGAGCTCTTAGCTTACGCTAATGCCCCTTTAGTGCTTTGACAGTGCGACCCACATGTAGGGCTCCACAGCCTTAAATCAGGGACACTCAGTTGAGGACAGGCCAACGTTAGCAATCCCCTACTGCTTAATGCATGATCACATACCTAAGCCCTTGTTTGGGGTGAGCAGACTTCAATAGTTTGCACGTTGTGTAGACCTGATGATTATATATCGACATTTTGTCCGTTTCTGAAATGTTTTCTGCTGACCCCTAGAATTCACGTACCCCATCTTATCAATGTTCTGTCCTAGAGAACCTAAGCTGAAGAAGAGGCAGAGCCATGTACCAGACACCGAAATGAACAATTCAATTCAATTCAATTTTATTTGTATAGTGCATTTTCACATTACATTGTCTCAAAGCATTTTACATTATTCCCTCCCAAAGCCCCCAGTGAGCAAGCCAGAGGCGACAGTGACAAAGAAAAACTCCCTGGATGGAAGAAACCTTGGGAGGACTCAAAGAGTCAAAGGGGGAGCCCATCCCATGAAACGTCTATAAGTAAACGCCATTTTGAAAGTTTTGCCATCGGTAACATGAGACAGCTGTAAGACGGCACTGCAGTAATCATAGACATTGAGCTTTGTAATCTGCTCCTCATATCGGCCGCTGAGCGTTAGAAGATCCTTCGCCTGGGTCCTGGTACTGCCCACCGGTCCGTGGGCCAAGGGAACAATAGGCGCTAGTGTGCGGGTTCAGCTGGGGTCCTTGGGATTGGTGAGGCAGACTGACCTGGAAGAACCTCATCGTGTCTGTTAACCAGTTACTGTCAGCCACTGTCAGGTCTCTTGTGAGCTTTAGTCCTAAAAAAGCATGTGTATATATATATATATATATATATAACATTTCTGAACTCAAAGGGAAGCTGTAGAGGGCAGGAATGAACCTCCTTTGGTGGAGGTGTGGCACTTCTGAGCTCCAGCTGGCACATTTGATGCAGTCCTGGTTTACAGAATTAACAGACATGGTAACAAATACAATAATTGCGTCAGATAAAAAATGTCACAATTTATTAATGATGAACGAACATGAGATCAATATGCAACTAAGACTTAGTTTGTGGTTAATTCATGCATAAGTAATAGCATCATACTGTATTATCCCGTATGTATTTTTCTTCTTCCGTTCCAACTTCTGGATTCTATAGAATTTAACCTCATTTTGAAAATGGACTGGGGTCACTTCGACCCCAAAAATAACACAGGGGTTATCTGTGTGACCTCAAGTAAAGTTTTTCCAAAACACCTTTATGTTGATTCAGCCTTTCTTGTGATATTTATGGTGGCTTCTGGTAATAAATGTTACAATTAAACATTTCAAATGAAAACAAAATAATCCTATAAAAAGGATGGAAGCTGAAAGAAGGGACATAAAACTGAACATCCGTATGACCCACTGGAATTGCTTTTATAACAGGTTTGTCCAAAATATATATTTCCTTACAACATCCTTAAAGGACTATTTCTTGTGTTAGGTTACTATATCTCAATTTTATGTACTTTAAATTTTGAAACTGAAATATATTAATATTATCTTACAAATTCATGCACATCCAACAGATTCTGTCCAGTGTGCCTCTGCCTGGTGTCCTGTGCTGCCTGGGACAGGCTCCAGACCCCCCCTCAGCCTTACAGACGATAGATTAATGTACATTCAGGCTGTAGGAAAATTACATCTGTACACAGAAATGGGAGACTCTGCCGGAGCATTAAAATAATAGTTGCATCAATGTAAATTACAGTAAGATTTTATTGGTATGCATTCTGATGATTATGGTGTGTCGGTGTCCGTGTTCAGGAATCTGGGAAGGCTGTCATTCCCAGCATGTGTGACACCCGCCCGCTGACAGTGAGAGCAGCACATGCAAAGCTGAATTTCCGAGCCCCGCGGAGAGTATTCCAGGAGGGGGCTTGCGGTGCCCTGTGCCCCATATCGCCGGCTGAGCTCCGCCTGCATGGCTCAGTATGAAACATCACGGCTTCAGTTTCAGTTTCCGGTCCGTACTGTCAAAGACTTAAAGGAATCTCTTGGCTGCTCTCCATACTGAGGGATTTGTATGCGATGTTGCCAATAATAATTTTCAAAACCGTAGCCATGGAGTCAACACTGCGGGGGAGCAAGGCCACAATCATAATATATATGGGGGGACATTGTGAGCACATCTGAATATTGGGGAAGACACGTCCCCCAAATAGATATATTACGGCCTTGATATTTTTATTAGTAGATTCCATATTCATATACATGTAATATAAAATATGAAATTTGGTCATATATAACAGGAACGTGACAAATTTTGCTTCAGTTCAGTAACAATGGCTTATATTAAATATTTGCAGTATTTTGGTTTATTTGTACAAGACAGCATGACTTAACACTCCACTAAAGTGAAAACACAACCTTGATAGGAGTCTTTTATTGAACTCGGCATCTGCCGTGTTTTTTCCGCCTACCTGTTCAGGCGTAGCTATCCGGACGTGAGTATCGTGCCCCCTAGTGGCTATTAAGTATCACTGCAGTGTCGAGCACAGCAATCATCTTTGAGGAAACCTTCGGAGATACTTTACTGTACCCGCTTTTAACAATAGTCTCCGGATGTAACACATTTAAAATGTGAAGACCAGTGTCAAAATAAGGCCGATGCTAATCATGTTATCAAAATCATGTTCGAATCCCTCACAGCAATCCCAGATCTTGCGATGTTGAAATGGCTTTCCGACAGAAGGATCGGCACTGAAGATGTGATGCACTGATACACAGAGAGGAAAATATTAACGGAAAACTGCATAGCCCAGACCCGAATTTGTTTAGTTTCCCAAAGATATCCCCGTCTGTTTGTGTTATGAGGCTGTGCGATGCAAATGGGGGAAATGTCACAGAGCTGCGAATGAAAATTTGCCAATATTTGCCCTTTGCCTCAATGGTGCGTCCCCATCACGCCCCACACTGCCACTCCCTTCTCTCCATTTACATCGGAAAACAGCTGCGTGGTTTTTGCTATTTATAATCAGGCACTAAACTCTTAAACTTGCATTATAAATCCCATCCATCCATCCATTCATCCATCCATCCTCAAATCGCTTATTTCAGACAAGGTTGTAGGGGGGATCAGGGGCCTATCCCAGACAGCACAGGGCAGGGGTACTCATCAAATATTATGCTAGTCCATCACAAGGGCCACACACACACACAATCACACTCTATTGGCAAACTGCATGTATTCGGACAGTGGGAGAACAACTACACAACACGGTGGGAACAGGTGATTTGCAGACAGCAGCGATGGAAGTGTGACGCACCAGCTGTGCTCTCTGAGCTGCTGTGTCCTGCCTTACAGATCAATATGTTTTCAAAAGGAATGCTGGATCTCATTCAAATGCAGAACAGAGGTGAAGAACAATTTAATATGAAATATTTACAGGATTGTGACATTCTCACATTTGCATGGGCGAACAGTAACATCTCATTGACCTGAGCATCGACGACAACAGAACAAACTTATCAGGAAGCTGGAGGAATCGCGAGTTCTCCTCCTTTGCAAAAGTGCCACATCGCTTGGCTCTGAACGTTTTGTTCCAAAGGTGAAGTATGCATTGGAAACTTAGCTGTTATGTCATCCCAGACTCAGCCGTTTATAAAGGTGTGGAAAAAAAAAGTCACTGTTGCATTTTTCAAGAAGTTATACTTGCATACATGAGGTAGAATCAAGAAGGAGAACAGACTACGAGATGCGGGCGACGTGAGCAGAGCACATTTCTTCCATCAGATGGACAATACATGCGAAACCACATACGATATCTGTATAATCTAAAACTCCTCTCTGTGTAATAGTTTTTAAGAGGGAATGTGGCTTATTGCAGTTAGGCATTAATGACTGATATCAGCATACCTCTTTCCAGTTATAAACCTCCGTAGCTTGAGACACATTGCATAATAGATTAAAGAATTATCTAGAAATTTGACACATGACAGACATAGACTTGTAAGGTCCCACGAGCACACACACAGATTCTATACAAGACATTTCCTGTCTGCAAACAGTGTAAATATTAAGAGATCAGGGGAAAATCCTACCCATCTATCAATGTCTACGTCCTAGAGACGTGGACAGGCACCATCAGACCAAAAGACACGTTCACCATTTGGGGTTTGATTTCACGGTGCTGCGTTAAGGCCTGGTAACGATCTAGCCTGAAATATCTAGCTGGAGTGCAGCGCCAGTGTGAGTTCAGCCCCTGACAAGCAGCACTCTGCTCATGATGAACGGCAGTCGCTGGAGTGATGTCGCAGGTAAATGTGCAGCAATTACAAACCTGTCAAGAGGCTAATTAATTATGAACAGAACAGGCACTTTCGGAAGGTTGCAGCACGAGAAAGAGGGTCTGTAACAAAAGCAGCAGAAGAAAAGGCCTGGTAATAACGTTACATATAAACTGTGTATTACAAACACATGCAACATTACAGAAAAGGCTTAACTATTCAGCAACTTCCCAAACCAGAGGATAACTCATCAACCAGGGATCTGCAGTCACCCCAGGGTATATTATTTCGAATCATGGCCGATTTGCACGTTCAAATAAAACAATGTTTTACTTCCAAGCTAAACTACTACTGAACTACACAACCCATTATTCAGTCTGTGCTGGGTTCAATTAATGATTTTTTTTCTGTGTAGAAGACACTTGAAGGTAAATAACCTAATTTGATTAATTGGCCTTCGATAAGAGCCATTTCGCTGGAGCCGAGCGCAGAGATTCAGCGAGAAAACTCATTAAAAAAAAAATCATAAAAACATCATTCCAGTTTTGACAAGGTGACTATGTTTCCAGTAAGGCCTTGAGGGTAAAAACGCGTAAGCAGCGTGGTATAAACAGCAGGGGGCCTGCCTCAGACTCAGCCCCTGAACTGGCAACCCAGGACGAGCCGTCGTGACCACGGCGACGCCTCGTTCAGTCCACCGTGCTGCAGATCTGCAGGACCCTCTGGTTGAAGTCCTCTGATTGGTCAGCATACACGTAGTGGCCAGCTCCACGAATGGCCTGAGGGAAGGGCAGTGGGGTCAGAGATGGTGACGGGAACGCTCACCTCAGCTCAGTGGGTCGTTCAGCAAATCCTCGGGACAGACGTGGCAGGGTGGGGGGGTGTCAAACTCACTGTGGTCTCCACGTAGGAGTCGGGCCTCAGCTCCTTGATCAGGGTGCCGGAGTTGCCTTCGATACTGGAGCGGGCGCCATAGAGGACGGTGATGGGGATATCCCGCCGGATCAGGCCGACCCGCTGGCCCATGGGCCGCTGTGCCCAGCCGTACGGAATCGTCATGTTCCGGAAGGCACTCTCCCCGCTGGAAGGGAAAGAGACCTTCTGCTGACTATAAACAGTTCCTCGTACGATGGCCAGATGAGATCATCATAATTTCACTTTAAAAGGCATACTATTAAGCTTACAGGTCTATATGCTACCCCATCACAACAGCTTCACAGCAAGTGGGGCTTACCTTGGGGTCTGGGCATTCAGGTGGTAGATGTACTCCGTGACACTGTTGTCATCGAACATGGAGGAGAATTTCTTCTTGAAGTCAGGTCTGAGTGTCTGTACCAGTGTGGGCCCTGGGCGTCAATAACGGGCAGGGAGACATTACATGCAGCCTCGGAGCAGACAGCGATCAGCACGTGTCGCCGGGCACACGCCGTTACCAAGGGGTCCTGCCAATCTCAGGCCCGCCAGCGGGTTGAAGGGGTTCAGCATGGCCCCCAGAGCTCTGATCCACATGGGAACGGGCCGGTCCTGCTCCGCCGGCTCGGGTCTCTCTGGAAAACCCCAGGGCTCGACGAGTATGAGGTGCTTCACCCTGCGGGGCAGAGAGTAGCGTGGAGGGACAACTAAGTCACTCATCCCTGCCACTGATCCATCAAACTAGCTACTCAACTCTGGCATACACCCATACAAATAGTGCATAACATACATCACATTGAATTGCAATTATAATATGCGGACAGATTGTCAGGGGTTTGTGCTGTAAACATTTAAACGGTACAAATGTTGCGCCGCTGTTTCACTACAAATCTGATTTGAAACGTAGTTCAGCAACTGTTAACCGTCACACTAAATCCTTGTGACCGTTGTCATAAATGCAAACATTCATTCCTTCGGTGCGTGCCGCCCCTCAGCCCGCCATGGGCCGGTGCGTACCTGCTTGGGTACCTCAGCGAATACGCCGCCGTCAAATAGCCACCCAAGTTGTGCCCAAGCATGATCATGGCCTCCAGCCCCACCCTGCCCCTCCACTCCTCTATGGATTCAACGAACTGGTCTTCAGCTTCGCGGGCATCCGTGCTGAAGTGTGGCCTACTGCTCTGGCCAAAGCCCAGCAGGTCAAAGGCGTAGAGAGGTCTGTGCTCAGACAGGACGTCCAGGTTGAGGGCCCAGAGGCCCACGCCACCCCCAAAGCCATGCAGGAGCACCAGTGGCGTCTTCTCTACACTCCCATTAAACACCAATGTCCAGATCCTGTTCCCGTTGGATATGTGCACGTACTGCTTGGAGAATTTTCTAGTTATCGCTGGAATTAGAGAAAGGGGGCATGAACACACAAAGTGATCCGAGGGGGAGTTCCTCATCTCAGAAGTGCTCCGAGAAGCCTGACGTGCGGAGGAAAGGAGCGTGAACTTACCCTGAAGCATCTTCTCCTCCGCTGCCTTCAGCTGGGTGAGGGACGTTGGGCACCATGATGGAAGCCAGCTGGTGATCCACCAGGACCTACAAAGATACATCAGGTCCCAGTCAACAAATTCAAGACCACTGCTCACACCCTTAACCGGGATGCAACTTGAGCATGTGACTGAGGACGATGTCATTACAGGAGTTAAAAGACAGGGGCCTGTTCTTATAAATGTCCACATCTTCGCTCAGTACTACACATGACCACACACAATCATGTTCCTCAATTACATTCACTTCATTCTGCATTCTAACAGAATCCAAACAAATGAAAAGTTTGATAGCTTTAGTAAAACCTTTTTACTAAGTGTAATAATCATTTGTGATGTCTGTTACTGTCTTTATGAGGATGCTCCATGCATTTTCCATCCCCCACATGGACACTCTCATCCTCCTGTTGCTGTTTGCTCTACATTCAAACTCCTGCCAGCTGGGTACATGGCCGCAGTGTTCACTCAGTTGTGCCCGGAGCCAAAGTATCACTTTCAGTTAAAGTGCATGTTTCTGAATTTCATGTACAAAGGCCAAAATCTGTATGCAAGCATTTTCTCCAGAACAATAACTGACTGACCTTGACTGGACTCAGTGAAATGCGTTAAGATGTGTATTTAGATTAATGGATACAAGAAATAAGTTTTAAATTTTGCAGTTCTACATCTTGGCTCACTGGGATGGATAGAAAGCCGTTTGTGAATTAAAAGAGGGAATTAAAAATAGACTGCATTTCTGGGAGGCTTTTTGTCACAAAAAAAGTGGAGTGGTGGTTCTGAGGCTATGGATCTGTCCCAGCAATCGGAAGGTTGTTGGTTCGAATCCCGTGAATGCCAGGAGTGATCCTACTCCATTGGGCCCTTGAGTAAGGCCCTTAACCTGTAATTGCTTCGTCCTGGGTATGATGTTAAATTACATCCAGCCAAGGAGTTCCTCCAACTTACAGGGAAGTTTGGGGGTTGGTGGCAGGATTGGCACTCCAGCCACTGGGGAAAAAAAACTCACACTGGTCCATCAGACTACTGTGGTGCTGAGGTGTCACCCTCTGCATGGCTGCACTCAGGTTCTCATCCCTGAGGTGGTTTGTCGTGTGGTGGGTGCGGCAACGAGCTGTAATCAGCTCCTCCTTACTTTTTGTCACACATGCTCACAGCTGACGGCAGCGGTCTGCACTCCCACTAAACACAGTGTTTTAATGGGCACATTTCAGGAATCACAGGTGGCCATCAGGAGATATGAGGAGACATACTGCAACTGAATGGGAGTAAAAGCTGATCAGAGCAGCCCAGCTCTCAGACTGCTGACTGCACCAGCGGCTTGGGAGGACACCACAGGATGCAGCTCCAGAAGCAAACGTCATCTCTCTATACTCTGCGGAGCTTGGCACCTACTTATGTTCTGTAAGCCATCATCTCACAACCACAAACACAACCATCCAGCCTAACTGGCGGAGAAAATGGAACAACTGCTAAATAGCTCAAACGTTAGCCCACATGAATTATGTGCTGATTTCAGTGTGCCTTTTGGGTGTGTGCTTGCGATAAAAAAAGCAGTTGTGCAACAGTCTTTTGAAATGTTTTTTCGGAAAACCATTCCTTTCAAGTCTTTCGTCAGAATTTCTGTTCTCCTTGTGGGCAAAAGCACACTGATATGAAGGTCATATCAGCCATTCTCCTCAAACCACTTCAAAGCCCAGATCCTTTCCAGGGGTGACTCAAATTAGGCAAAGTGCCGCACACACCTGCAGGCTCCTTGAATCTGCATTTACGAATATCATTATCCGGGAGCAGAGACAGCATGTGATGTTATAAAATCAAAGCTGAGAGTGTTTATTCTGGCAGCCATTAGAAAGCGTTAATCCCTGCAAACAGAGACACCGAGGGCTGATTCTGTTACCTGGCTGTCGCCTGCAGGAACCTCAAGAGTTTGCAGAACAGATTGTGAGTAGGGAGACGGATCAGTAACCGACGAATGACTCTAAGGCAAAGAACAGACAGTTATAAAAGGAATGATATGTATGGGGTGCCAAGTGTCAAGCGCTCATTTTTGTGCACAAAATACATTCTGTGCCACAAGATGCATTATTTAATGACGAAATCATTCAAGGAAAGCCCTACTGCATTTTGTCCACAGAAAGACAAACTCCAGTTACATTTTATCCATGAAAGCATAAAGACTTCACTTTCTTCCGTGCACAGGAATCAAAAGGAATGTTTCATTTTGTGCACAGGAATTGATATCAGCAACTTGCATTTCGTGGAACGAAGGCTGAATGTATCTGCTTTCATGAACAAAAAGAAATTCATTTCGTTCACAAAATGCAGTTTTTCCAACTAAATAAATTTATTTTGTATACGAAATGCATGTCGTGAATGATAGGAAGTCATTTTAGTTAAAACGTAACTGGAGTTTGTGGCACAGAATGTATTTTGTGCACGAAAATAAGTGCTTCACACTTGGTCGCCTTAAATATGTTAAAATAACAAGAACCCGGGACATGCTTTATGGATGTTAAACATATACCATGCATCATTATTACCGTTTATTCTGCAAGACAGCCGCTTCAGCGAAAGCTGTTAAAGGGATATTACTTACCAGGTGCTGTTACTGTCAAGACCCTTTCACAGATATCATTCACTCATCCATCCATCCATCGTCCCTAACCAGTTATCAAATATTTTCACATGATAATCACAGTATAAATAAAAACCGGTGATCAAAAACACTTTACCACATTCTGACATTTCATACATCATAATTTTGTGACATGGAAAGGAACGTGAACTTTAAATGAGACCCTAAACTATCCATATTGGTGATGCCTTCAAATGAGCGCACATTTGTTGCCGTCAGGGGACCCTTATTCAAACACGGATAAATGTACAGACGTTGACATTATCCCCTTTATTAATAAACATTATAAAAATATGACCAGCTGTAATTTATATAAGCGTCATGCAAATGTTTTAATCTGTATACTAACCGACCAGTGCGCCCTACATTACACTGAGCTGTCATTGGTCACATTTAAGCTATCTGCCCTTAGTTTGGGACGGGACGCCGGTGACAGCTCCTCCAGAGTGTTAATGGCACATGACAAGAAGCCCTGGAGCCAGTCAGATGCGTGAGGACGGGGGCCAGCCGGCAAGACGGCCACCGCCGACGGGAAAGCACTCACCCTCTGTCCTGTGACTCCGTTTCCTCGGCCATCTTACCGTGACGCGGCGCCGGACCACGACGTCATAGCGCCCGGAACAGCCCATTGGAGGGGGCGTGGCGCGAGGGCCCGGAGCTCTCCTGCAATTGGCCGTATAGCAGCGTCGGCCGACGCTTTTCGGAGGTGACGAGAGGCGTCGGAAAGTGCCGAGACGCGATGATCAAATATGTAGGGGTGAACAGCCTGTATGGCGTCCAGAAAGTCGCATAAAAATGACCCGTTCAGACCCTCTGGCGAGATTTATGCTTGTGAAAATGCTGGATGCTGACTGTGAGTGCGTGCGTGCGTGTTTGTGTATTGGTGCGGTATGTAGTTTGAAAATGCAACGTCAACCAGCAGATGGCGCTACAGATCCTGTAACTTTTTTGCAGCATTAATTCCGGAAAACATTATGTGCTGTTGACTCATTCCGCCTGTATGATGGTATGGTAACACTCATCCAAGAAAGTTAGTCTCTTTGTGAAATTGCAGGCTTTGGTGCTCTGAAAGGCTCCGTGGAAATCCTTGTTTATTGGGTAGGGGATATTTTTTTTGTTTTAAAGTCTTGCTGGCGTTCTGCTGCAGCTCCTTTGCAACGCACATTTTCACAGCATGCAGCGTTTATTTTATTTATTATTTATTTATTTATATTATTTTATTTGCACGGTTCACACAATTTCAGCCACTTAATAAAATCCATAATTCAGGACGCATCTGGCGTGACACGCTTTCAGACTCTCACGCTCACGCAAGAAATCTTACGGCAAATTTATCTTATTCCATTACAAACCTAAAAATAGCACATCAAAAGCGTTGGTGTAGCTTGCAAACAATACAGGGTATTTACAAGGTAGTAAAATTGTTACATACATGTAAATACGTGTGCAGACTTGTCTGCAATTGAAAACCTCACGCCGGCCAGCTGACCAAAGTTGGCACCCCTGCCATAATTTTTTCTTAGAGTTGACAGAAGCAGCATTGATCGGATGAACTTTCCGTTTGGCGATAATGTTTGGTACAAATGAGCAAATTATAAATGTTGTTTTGCATTATAAACATAATATCCAGTTTTGAAAATGAGCAGTCTGACGATGCAGTTATTTCAATGAAACTGTCAGCCTTGAGTAATTACAGCTCAGAGTCTGTTTCCAGGCAACAGCAAATTTATACGGTCTTGGGGGAAAAGGTTATGGTGTGTTGTCTCAGTGTTTATGCGCATAAAATAGTTTTTTTAATGAAAACATTTAATCTTACAATCCTTAATTCAAATTAATTTCAAGAAAGTAAAATTACGTATTGACTTTTATGACAAAACGTGTACACTGACAATAAATCTCTGAATATGTAACATAAGATTGGAAGTGACCGTTTTCAAGATCAGATAAACACAGATGTTAGATAGTTTTTAATATATATTTACAATCCGGGCAGCCGCACAAGATTTTTATGCAATAAACGTAGAAAGAAATGCATGAAATGGATACGCAATAAATCTTAGTTTGATGAACTGGTGGTATCACCGCTTCAGTGAAATTCACAAAATGAATCTGTTTATCTTAAATGAATCTTAAGATATCTTAAATATCTTGTCTTAAATAATGAATGTGTTTGTTTTTTGGATCGCCACGTTTGTTTCTGTGAAAACGAATAACCAGACTTAACATTTGACATGAACAGCTTTACAGTCCTGTTCCCCCTGCGTATCTTTGCTATATATCTATGTATCTCACTATACACACACACACACACACACAGAATATATATATAAATATTATTCTGTGTGTGTGTATAGTTTTATTTTTATACATATATATATAGAGAAAGAGAGCAAGGGAGGGGGGGACATAGCAAACTTAAAAACATTACTATGAAATGTAAACTGTGCCCAAACTAACAAGAATGTGGATTTTCCAGAATTTTCCTCATTATTTTGCATTCTTTCCCTTTTTGAAAGGCATTTATTTAAAATGAAAGTACTGAAAGGGCGGGATGTTAAATTACTGTTTTCCACTTTGTGGATTCATAGGGGTTGTAAAACTTAAAAGTAAAGCAATTGATAATGTGATTAATTTTGCAGAAATTACCACTGGAGACAAGTCACTGTATCGGGGAAGCACTGGGGAGGCCCTTGTTCCATCTTGCTGCAGTAGCGTGGCTTCCTCCTCTGCCCCAGTAATCTCCACCCATTGCAGTGAATGATTCAGTGTTACTCATATGGCACGGCAGTCCTGCCCTGGCTCTTTGTGTGTGGCTGAAAGTGGGATGTTCTCCCCATGTCATTGTGATGTTTCCTCCAGGTACTCCGGCTCCACCTACACTCCAAAAACTACCTAAGGTGAATCGGAGTTACCCAATTGCCCGTCTGTGTGCATGTGTGAGTGAATGGTGTGTGAGTGTGCCCTGTGATGGGTTGGCGCCCCACCCTGGCTAATGCCCTGCCTTGCACCTATTGCTTCCAAGATGGACTCCAGACCCCTGCATAGGACAAGCAAGTACAGAAAATGGATGGATGGATGCAACCTCAGTGATAGTCAGGAAGTCGTAGTCGTTGTCAGTAAGTAATGATTTATATCCGAAACAATGACATCAAACTAAATATTTGTGAAGAATTTCAGGCGCATATTTTTTTTATTTTCCTCTTTTCCTCCTCCAGGTGAATTTGCTCTTGCTCTCAGACAGCTGTCACACGCTGTACTGAATGTCATCCTCCTTGACCTTGCCTGTCTTCTCTCCCATTCAAAGTGGCAGATGTTTCACAGCCACATGTCACATGTCTGTAAAATTCACACTTCAGTTCACACTGGAATGGGCTTACAGAGGATGTCATTCATTAGCCTGTTTTTCTTCTAGGATGGATTACCGTTAGTGACTTCACCAGGGAAATATATTTCATTTTTCTAATATGTACATGATTAAACTGTGAATTAATATGAGACTGGAAAAATGACTTTGCTTATCCGTTCATAATATTTTGTTAGTGTGTGTGTGTGTGTGTGTGCATAAATTATTTGTACCAGGTTTAAATCGTGAGAGTACTGCGAATGTATGACCACATTAGTCATTAATTATGAGGAGAACAGTTACAGTTGCTTTGCAGATCCTTACTGCATGTGCCTTCTGCTTGCTGGAACCTCCACAGCCTGCCATGCTAACTGTGAGCATGTCAGCATTGCAGCCTGTTACCACTACAGCCTGATAGCACTACAGTGTGTTAGCTATACAGTGTGCTAGCACTGCAACCTGTTAGCACTATGGTCTGTTAACTCTACAACCTGTTAGCACTACGGTCTGTTAATTCTACAGCCTGTTAGCACTGCAGCCTGTTGGGACTACAGTCTGTTAGCAGTATGGTCTTTTAGCGCTACAGCCTGTTAACTCTACAGTCTGCGAGCACTACAGTCTTTTAGCACCACAGTCTGTTATCACTGCATGTCTCTCTGAAGCTGGCCCAGATGGGAAAGAATGGTCTGTGCATTGGATTTGAGATGTTTAGCAGAACTGGGCAGTGAGTGGAACAACCATAACCACCAGCTGGCTGGTTTTAGTGACAAAGAAACAATGTCCAGATCATGCAAGGTAGATAAAAGGTGTTTACACAGCACATCTATCTGGAATGGGATTGCTCGACATGTAGGTCCAAAACCTGCTGTCTCACCCAGTCTTTCAGTGGGTCTTTTGTTGAGCTTCTGTGTCTCTCATTGTGTTGTGGAAGTTGTGTGTTATGTATTATTGTTCTGAACTATAAATAATCTTCAGATGACTCCCTTGTGGCCAAATCCCGGAGGATTACTGGGGAAAAAAAACCAAGCGGTACAGCGCCTCTGTGAAAGGCTCTGTGCCACAAAGAGCTGCCTGTAGGGCCTTGTTAATCTTAACAGATCTGACACTAGCTGGATGCTCTTTATGAGTTTATCTGTCCCATTGGCTGCATTCTGTCTGCATCCCTAATATCATGCCTCTAATGAAGTTTCTAAGTTTATTCATTTGGTTTTGTGAATTATGCAAATCATATAATATCCAAATCGTAATGCAAGTTAAACCGCAGGCTGGGATTTGGAGCGTTCAAAACCCGTAACCGCAAATGGACTGTAAAATGAATATGAAATGATTTTATGCTGCTTTGCTGTAGTTCTCTGTGAATTCTTACATAACTTTGCACCCAGGGTCATGCTATTATGCAAAAATTGAATTACTGATATTTGAAACTTTAATGAGTATTCGAGGGAAAATGGCAGCACATTTTCATGATGTACAAATAAGTAGTCATCATGCCAGATGTTATGCAATATTTGGAGAAATGTTCATGGTTTGCCAAAATATGCACTTCCATGCTATTATGCAATCCTTGTCATGGAAACACAGGAGTTTCACACGTCAGGAGGGAGACAGTGTTTCTGTAGACTGGATAATGAAGTTGTGCCCTGAGATGGGTTGGCACACCATCCTGGGTTGTTCCCTGCCTGGCACCTGTAGACTCCGGGAGAGGCTCTGGACCCCTGTGACCCTGAATAGGGTAAGTGGTTACAGAAAATGGATGGATGGATGGGTGGATGGATGGATAACGGAGTTGTAATGATTCCAAAAATTTACTCATGACCAAGATGAGTCTTTGGTCCATTCTGCACATAGAATACTGTTTGCTGATGTTTAACTAACACTCCACGATTTATCAGCTGCAGAAAACTTACTTGCTTACTTGCACACCATGGCACGTAGTTGCTTTTCAGAATCTCAATATGAGCATCTGCAATCAAGTTTACTCCTTCAGGAACTTGCCAATGACCATTCAGCCCAAAACATCACAGCACTACCTCCTTGCTGGCGTTTTAGTCTGAGAGGGCAAAACTGACCAAAACTTTGCTCCATCTGCAGGTCAATCAAGAGTCCATTAGTGAATGATATAACTTGAAAATTGTTCCGGGCCCATTGTACATGCTTCACTTTGTCGCTGCTCTTCAGGGGAGGTCTTTTCACATTTCCCGAGGTGGTGGAGTACCTGCACCTTGTTGATCTTGAGACGTTGCTGGCACCAGCCTTGTCAAATATCTCTGTGCTTTTGATTAAGAGCTTTTTCATTAGCACTCGTTTAACAAGGAACAAAGATGGCGGCAGCTTTTATATACAGTGGCAGTAATCAATGAAATCCTCACAGATGATGCAAATGACTGTCATCAATGTTCTTGCGAAATAAGACTCCCTAAGAAGGAAGACATCATGAAAGAACGCTTTTGCATAACAGCAATAGAATCTGATACCTACTATAGTGCAATAGCTTCTCCAACACTGCTCTTGTGACGTTTCCGTAATCTGTTAGTTATATTACTTTCCACATCTGCATCCTGTTTATACTGGTAATTGCTGGGCTACCTAGCAGTTAGGCAGGAGTATTTCCGGGCATCACAGTCCGACGCATGAATAACATCTGAATCTTTTTAATGGAGTTCATCACATATTCCTTCCATCGCTGAAGAGAGAGGAAGTCCCCTTCCTAACTGCTCCGGTCATTTTTACCTGGACTCAGTGCTGATTATCTTATGGCACATAATAATAATAGTGATAATAATATAAAAATAGATTATGCGTGAGCATGTGCATGTGTGTGCCCCGTGATAGACTGGCAGCCCATCCAAGGTGACCCCTGCCTTGTCCTGTATGTTCGCAGCCCTTCTGCTTATACAGGATGAGTAGCCGAAAGATGGATGGATGATAATGGTAGAATAGAATAGAATCCCTATTTGCAGATGGGTGAGGCTGGTGGACGTGATTGTCAGTAATATCATAATTAGTTACAACGGGCACAATCAGAGTGACTTGCATGATTGGAAGGTGCTGTACATCATACCAGATTAGCCCTGAGCTTTTTGTCACTGTTCCAAAATCTGAACCCATACCAGACCTCGGGAAGGACAGTACACAGTCTGTACACTGTCTTGCCTTGTGGGCTGTGCCTCCGGGAGAAGGCTCATTGCCTCCTGTGAGCCTGCAATAGATGAGCGTTTTTGGAGAATGGGTTATTCTGCATCGTAAGTTAACTCACCATTGAGCCCAGTTCTAGCAACATCATCCAGTTTGCTAATGACTTCAGCATCACAGATGCAGAAGAACAATGAGCCCTCAGACCAGGAGATACCTTCACGTTCGGGGTACAGACGTGAAGGTACCAGGTACCGTACACTTCAAGAAAGTACCAGAAGTACGGTACTTCAAGATGTCCGCGTTCCACTGGCGTAAAAACTGGTATCTGCGCAAGGCGGGGTATTTTGTACTGAACTAGAAAAATTACTGTAGTATATTATAAGGCTGGGCGATGTGCGATATTAATACCAACATGTTATGCATATGTGATTCTCATATCACTAGTAAAATGGATTAAGATCAGGCTATTTCTTACTTTCAATTCTGTACAGACATTATAGCACAAGGAGTTAAAACATTTTTACTATTATAGATAAGAAAACTTAGCTATCTTTGCAATTTTATTATAATCCCTATATTATAGGTTATGTCATGTGTTTAAAAATTACTTTAAAGTTTACCTCCGCTGCATTTTCACGAGCGCTGCATGAGCTTTCTGAGACAGCCATAAACATTTTCTTCCTTGCTGTTTAAATCACTCCTAGACGAGTTTGTGAGAAATTTCTGTTGAACTCCTTTTTGCTTTATAAGCACCCCAATAATTTTTGATAAGATCACATTGCTGATCAGATCAACACGCTATATGTGTGCTGTCCTAGTATATTAAACAAAATACTTTTATAATTTCTCGTCATGCCAACCTGATCTTATTTTTGTATCTGTTCTTCTGGCCATATAGCAATTAATTATTTTTTTTTACCTCGTTTATCTGTGTTTTCTGAGTTCGTAACTGTTCTCAAGGCAGCGTTTGTACAGTGTTTCAGAGGCAGGCTGTTTGCATAACTAATCGACAAAGAAAGTGTTTCAAGTCCCACCCCAAAGTACCGAAGAACCAAAGGAGTACTCCAGCTGGTTTGGTACTTTTGGTACTGGTACTCGACCAGAAGTCAATGGAAAAGGGAAAGTACCAAAAGTACGATACTTGGTGTGGTGGAAAAGCGCTCAGAGAGAGCATTCATCCATCCATCCATTCATCCATCCATCCATTCATCCATCCATCCATCCATCCCGCTGCTTATCCAGCACAAGTCAGGGGAAGACCGATGTAGTTCATGTAATAGTTGCAATAAGCATGTTTGCTATAAGAAGGCAGTGAGGTGTTAACATGCAGGGAGACCCCTCCCGACATGTGAGGTGTTAACAGGCAGGGAAACCCCTCACGACATGTGAGGTGTTAACATGCAGGGAGACCCCTCCCGACATGTGAGGTGTTAACGGGCAGGAAGACCCCTCACGACATGTGAGGTGTTAACATGCAGGGAGACCCCTCACGACATGTGAGGTGTTAACAGGCAGGGAGACCCCTCACGACATATGAGGTGTTAACGGGCA
>JAAGVU020000129.1:5813231-5849823 GCA_011763525.2 Mormyrus iriodes
GAATCTTACCTAATATCTAAGAGAATATAAAGGGTTTATAAAGGCTTAAAATATACAAAAATAACCATATAAACATGGTTTTAACTTCGCGGATTTTCACCTTTCCCAGGGGGGTTCTGGAACGCAACCCCCGCGATAGACGAGGGATCACTGTATATTAGAAGATTAGCTAGATTAGTAGGTTTTAAAGTCAGAGGTACTGGGGGGAACTCGATAGGTCTTCACACCACACTGCATTTCCACTAAGATGGTCCTGAGAGAGCTGGGTGTCTCTCTGCTGGGCCAAGGCCTGTGGCCCCCAGGATGGCCTGTATCCTGGTGGAGGAGGGAGGCCCTCTGTTGGCCATGTGCTGGAACTGGCGAACGCCCCGTGTTCTTAATCGCTACACCCCCTGCTGTTGCTAGATGCCACATACACCTTACGGGGTCAGAGGTGCATTATGGGTCACCCACAGCTTGGGACAACACCCACAAACACACAGACGAAAAGGGTCACAGCTTAGAAGAGCTTTTTACACAACATTTAATTTGGGACATGATCATAGCTATACAGTCTTTCTGCGGACAGCATCCAGCTACTAAGCGGTACAAAGACACCATCTCATTATTGTTTTTCCGAGTCAGTACGCGGTTTGGTCCAGTAACACGGTTCAGAGTAGTGGTTTGTTCTGACCTCGAGCAATAATGGCGCCAGAACACATGCAGTCTATTACACGTTTACATCCGGGTAAGACGAAAGTGACAGCTTTTTAAAACACATGTAGCTGATAAGGCTCCGGGATACAGTTACACAGCGACAGACGCCACTGCTGGACGGGGGGAGCACCACATATTTACACCCCTATTTACACAATTTAGAAGGAGGGGAAAAAAATTATTTTTGTTGTGAACAAGCTGCCATCCACAGCTTTACATATTTTTATATATATAAAACAAATATTTACATATAGCTGCAACATATAGTTTATTGCCAATGCCCTTAAAATATATCCCCTATATTCTCATGTGTCTCAAATTTCAAGGCTGCAGAGCCATGCACCTCTTTTAGGAGAGAGCCTGAATGAGGGAGTGAACAAACAAACAAACAAACGAGCTAATGAATGAACATACAAACAAAAGTATGAACGAACGGCCGGACAATAGACCACTGCCGGTGGCGACCTGATCCTGACCTCCTTCTCCCGGCAGTGATCTTGGGGGCCTCAGCTCTCAGTGGGACAGTCCTTATAAAACCTATAACTGGAAACGTTACATGTACAGACATCCCTTTAAAATGTGCCTTTAAGAGGACTACAGTACAAAGAGACGATTAAGAAAAAGACCGGGGTTACTTCTTCGCTGGCAGAGATGCTGATTATTTAGCTGGAGTTGGAAGGCTGGCAGAGATTGGTGAGGCTGGAAATCATTCATGTAATTTGACAGCAGTTCCTAGTAGGGGGGGGCTAGATCTTCCAAATTAAGAGCCCACCTTCTCGACAGACACCTCCCTTGTTTTTGTGATCTCTTGAATGCCTTTCGTTTATTTTAAATCCTTCAGTACATCTGACGGTTCAATGCCCTGTTACCATTTCACAGCCAGGGTGACAGCTTTGTCTGTGTGCCCATCACACCACAGGGCCGGACCCATTAATACCAAGATGGAAAAGGCGCAAGACGTGTGACCATCCAATACTAACAAACTCCTTCCTCTAGAAAACCTCCCACCTCCTATGAGTTTAAAGACTGTATTGTTAGGAGGAGAGCCTCCTGTGCTGGTTCATGCGATGCCCCATTTAAGTGTTTGGGTCTCTCTGTCAAAGTGACCTCTTCCCGGGGTACAGTGCTTAATGACGCACCTAAATTAACCAAGAGTAAATCTATTCGATTGTAAAAGGGGATAAGCATTTAAAAATCACAAACTTTAAAGTCCCTGAAGTTAAAAAACAAAGATTGTCTGCGTGCAACGAGTAAAAGCACCTCAGGGTAAAATTAATAATTAAAAAAAACCTGATTTGCTTAAAATTACTTGTGTATTTACACACCTCTTAAGACTCAAATGGCTATATCTAAGATGATCGAAGTGTCTTATAGGCATTTCCACTCTCGGCCATTGCTGCCAGTCCCTGCTACAGTCACCCAGACGGCGAGCGCCGCCAAGACCACAATTTCCTAACCCTAAGTGCTTCTCCTGGACCTGCCCCAGGTTCTCTCTGTCCTGGACACCCGCCCACACCCCCTCATCATTCAGTTTCACCTTCTCTTTCTATAAAAATCTACCTTTCATCAAATGGTGACCAGATTGTTTTTCTTAGAAATGCTTTGGGGCGAACGAATGAACGAACAAACAAGTCGGGGGCCAAACACAAACAGAAGCAAAGCTAACAAAAACGAAAACACAGCCTCTGGGAAACACTGTGTCACACACTGAGTGTCAGAGGGGAGCCGGAAAGTTGACAAGAGAAACCGAGGATAACGGGGGGGGGGGGGGTCACTCGTGGCCATTGAAAGAGGTCTATCAGACCTGCTACAGACAGTGGGGAGTTCTGTCCAACCTGCTGCGGTTATATGACCTGACAGCAGCTGGCCTGGCTAGAGGTGTACAGTAGCCCGTCACTCGGATGGTGCTGAATGTTCACAGAGATGGTCTTCTCACACAGAGGTAGCTGTAGGACGCTGTTTTTCAAGTTCATGTGCTTCTCCCTAGCCGCCAGGTCCAGCTCCCCGACAGAAGCTGAAATGGGCCCACGGGCCAGAGCACCGGCGCTGCCATGCAGCGACTCCCCATCCAGGCATCCCCCGGGGCCCACACACATCCTCCAGGAGAACTTCTCCTGCACCTTGACGCTGGAGAAGCCCTGAGGGTCTATGATCAGCTTGGCCACACCCCCGGCCACACTTGCTGCACCCAGGGGGCGGAGCCGGGAGCCAAGGCACAGCCTCATAAGCTTCAGGCTCTCCACCAGCTCCCCAGCCGCCCTGGCGGAGCTCCGGGTGGAGCCCGAGGCGGCCTTGCTGCTGCCGCTGGAGCAGCTGGACGGGCTTCCCTGGCCCTTCCCTCCGCCACCGCCCGTCCCGCCCCCACCACCCCTGTCCGGCCCCTGGCTGGCATCCCCAGGTGGCTTGCCCTGCCCGCCTCCGCTGCTCCCACCCCCGTTACCCCCTGGGTTGCCAGGGGGACCCTCGCTGCTGTCCCTGCGGTTCCAGCTGTAGCCGAAGCCAGCGTCCTTGTCCAGGCGGCGCCGGTGGCTCTCGGAGTCGTCGTCGCTGGTCTCCGAGCTGGAGCAGCTAGAGCCACGGCCCTGGCTCTTGCGCCGTGGGAAGCGCTTGTGTGCTGTGCCCGGCGAAGCCATGTTCATCTTCAGCCGGCTCAGCTTGGGTGGCAGCCCCTCGTCCAGAGCGAAGTCATCATCCGACTCGCCCTCCTCTTCGAAGATCTGGTTGAGCACGGGGGCACTCTTGCGTGAAGTCAGCCGGTTGGTGACGCTCGAGGGCTTGCGGCGCAGCACCACCTGCGTCGGCAGCGGCGCCGGCTCCTGCTCTTCCTCCTCCTCCTCATCCTCCTCCACCCTGAAGAGGCAGGTGCGCTGCTTGGCTGCGGCACAGGCCCCACCTGGCTTGAGGGCAGCAGGGGCTGGGGGCGGCGGCAGACATCCTCCAGGGGGCACTGGCGGGGGCTCGCCAGGGTCCTCGCGCCGGCCCAGCTCCAGAAGCCCCTTGGCACGGTGCCCGTTGAGCAGGTTCTCAGCACTGCGGGCGGGAGACTGGGGGCCACCCGCGTGCGAGATAGACGATGCCGCCAGGCTGTCCTCGATGTCCTGATGCATGTCGATCTTCGTCGGCCAGGACTGCCTGCAGAGGAGGGACACGGCTCGCATCACATGACGCCCTCACCCCTCAGACCAGAACGCCATTCTATAATAAACACTCAAGGTGTCAGAGATCGTCAGGCACGAATAAACGAGTCTACACAGCATCTTCCAGCTGACACTTCAGTGAAGATTTGAAAGCCCGATAACGGTGGCTGAGTCCGTTACATTATATGTGACAGAATGACTCCTTAATGTCTGTGTGAGGGAGTGAAGGTGCCCAGCCCCATTGGGCATTCTCACACACACAGCTATTGCCATGGGTAATTCCTGCAACACTCCGTGATTCCATGACCACGCCATGACTCCACACAGGCCACTCGAGCCAAAAGGGTTCCCCGTTATGTACTCTGGGAGGCTCCATCTGGCCCAAGGGTACTTACTGGTCTGGTCAAAATGAAAGATTTATCACCCAACAGAGGTAAAATACAATCTCATTTCTGCATCCCCCAAATCAAGCACCTAGAACCTGAACAACTTTACTAGAATTAAACCGAAGCGGTGTGACACTGACAGCTACTGATGCACATGCTTGGTGTCTCCTATTCCCACGCAAACCACCCACTAAGAACATGAGATTACAGTATAACTGTGGTGTCACAGTTCACGTCTGTATCAAAACACGTCCATGAACTGAATGCATCCCCATGGAAACCGCCGGCTAGCCTAGCTGTGACAGTGCTACCCCTCTGGCTGGCCAGTACCTGAACTGGGCCTTTATGTTGCTGGGGCTGGATGAGCGGGTCTGGACCTCCTTCTCCTGCTTCTCCTTCAAGATCCTCTCAGCTAGCAGGAAGTACGTGGCCGTGATGTGGTTGTACTTGTCTGTCTCCAGGGCCCTTGAGACATAGATGGGAGTAAAGCGTCAGGACTACAGAGCACGGGAGCAAAGGAGACCGCAGAGACTGGGGCAGAAAGCGATCAGGAACGAGGTGTAATGTCAGGTCCGACATGGCCTCCACGCACACAGAAATGAGACGGCCAGACCTCTGAGCGGGTGATGCTCATGTGGCCCCTCTCAGTGGCCACGACTCTAAGGTCCAGGGCATCAGATTATAATTACAGTGGTTTTAAAGCACCCCCAAGGGGATGAAGGATGAGTAGTTATTCTCTAGAATGACCTTGGCATTCGTAGATGCTCGGGTCTGCCTTTCTGTGTTCATACCAAAACATTGGGGGGCGACACACAGTAATTAGAGATATTTAATTAAAACTGCAATCCTCTAAGGTACCGGCCCATCTATTCTTCAGAGTGCTACATTTCAGTAGATGCAGCATTAATGAAATATTTACATCTATGGTTAAACCATGCAGACGGAAATGAAAATGTTTACATCTGCATGACGCTTCACCTTAAACATGAATGGGGAAGTAAACTCCAGTCCTTCGCCAAAATGTGTACCGCTAACATGCTAATAAGCACACGGCTCGCTCGAACCTTTGTTAGCGATGGTAAACAGTGTTACGGACTTGAAAAGAAAGGCCCCTCCCCCCACACTGAAGGGTGCAAACACCAGAAGTGTTAATGTGCCTGCTGAAAATACCGCTTTTACTAGCACTATCCGCCGTTTCTCATAGGGGTGCGGTGGTGGTGAGGTGGGTGGGGTTGCATAGCCTTGCAGAGCGGAGGTGCCAGATTTGAACACAGCCGTGTACATGTGCTACTTGCACTGCAGAGCCCATGATACAAAGACACACTCTCTTGGTGCATCCTTATAACAGCCAGGGGTGTGTATGTGTGCCATCCTAACCCTGCTTTGGTCACAGTGTTGGGTGAGTGCAGTCAGGGCCCTTACTCGATGATGGCCTCGCGGTCGGCGATGTCACCCAGCACCATGCGCTGAATGATGCTGTTGTGTTCCTCCTCAGACAGGTTCCTGTGGGACACGAGTGGGATGTTGTACTTGGTGGCCGGAGAGGGGTCCACGCCCTGCAGCCAGGGGTGCCGTTCGATCTCGTCCAGCGAAGCGCGGCGCTTGGGGTCCCTCTGTAGCATGCGGTTGATCAGGCTGCCGGGGAAGGCAGGGTGTTAGAGATAGAAGAAGGAGCTGCTCAGAACCAGGCCCGCCTGAACAGTCTGATGGGATCCAATAAACATTTACAGTCCTGGGCATCACGTCCTATAACAAATGAGCAGATGCTCAGTACCAAGCAGGCGTGGATGAGCTGTTCGTACCACACGACAACCTATTTCAATTCAATTTTATAGTGCCTTCCACAGCACTTTTCTAAGAGTGTGTGCCAATACATAGTAACTAAATTAAAATTAGCCCAGGGCTGGTGGGCCGTGCCGTGTGTACCCAGTAGGTATTCCGCTCAAGGAGTCATTTTCCCACACCCTTCTGTAAAATGACCCACGCGGCCTACATTTCTGCAGCCAGAGGCACGCTACATGTGGGCAGGGGTACAGGCCTCCAGCTCTGCGCCCTGGCGACAATCACGAGGTCGACGGGCCAGGGGAGTTCCCCAAAGTCTGGCCCCAAGGACACCACAGCCAATAATACGCAGAGTGCGGGAAAACGTCAATGCCCCCCCCCACACACACACACAATCAGCACTATCCTACAGCAGGGAGGACTAATCGGCTCAGACTGCCCCTCCTCCAAACCCTGTGCCCACAGCCAGCCATCCCGATGCTATTCCCCTCCGCAGCCTGAGGGGTAAGGAGAGGGGCTTCCCACTGGATATTTATAGCTTCACTGATTTTTCCAGCCCTTAGCGGCCAGTGACTCATGCTGCATGTAACAGAACAAAACACACTGAAATGTTTACAGTGGGGACAAGGAGCCATCCTCCAGCTTTGCTCTCCGTTCCTCGATGCCCATTTTCTCAGCCCAGAAGGGGGCGCACTACTGAAAACCAAGCCAGATTGAGACCCTTGGCCCACACTTGCCTTGGGTGGCAATAACCCCGTGCAATAAGTCACACTTTGACTCTTATTTACCCGTCTCTTAATGGGCTCTGACGTCAGTGTGTGCATTATTGTAAAATGTAAAGGATGTATAATAGAGTATTGAAACGGTGTGCAGAGTCTGTAGAGTTTTGTCTTGTTAATAATCAGGAAAAAAGGCCCCATCTGGCAGCCCTCACTGACCAGGGCCCTCAGCGCTGGGTAACAAGACCCATGTAAAAATGACCATGAAGAAGCTGTTCTCTCACCCAGCATCCACCCACCCACACACCCACACACCCACCTGTCTGCAGAAAACACTAGTCAGCAGAGGACTTTCCGTAAACCCACCTGCTCATTAGCAAGGTGCTAATCTGCATTCCTCATGAGACGGAAAGTCATCAGCCTGTAACCACTCGGAAAACGAGTGGCCAGTAACCATGACAGAGAGCGCCTTTCTCACCGACATGGAAGAGAGACCAGTCTTGCCCTGCTCAGATTACCAGCGACCTCACTGGAGCCCTGGCCACTGCCCTGGCCTCGGCTAACTCACACAGTCCCCCCTAATGTGCAGCCAAAGCAGTCGCCATTGTTCACTTGAGCCCATTTAAGGAATCCGCGAGCTATTGATGCCCCCCAGGCTCTTGATGTCCCCCAGGCAGGCTGCTCCTGGCTGTTTCACAGAGGAGGGAAGGTGGCAGGTTTGGAACAAAAAGGGCCACTGGCAGTAAACGGAGATGGAGAAGACAGTCTTGATATACAAACAGCTCGTGGATTAAATGAAAAAACAGAACTATTTTATATCAACAGGTCAGGTCGGGTCGGGGAGCATGCGCTGATGCAGCGCTTTGCCGCACCCACCACATGACAAAGCGCATCGGGATCCCAGCTGGCGACCCCCCCAGGCAGACACACGGTCCTGTCCCACCCTCCGGAAATGGCCATCCATCTGCCGCTGCCAGGTGTTACGTGGGCGTCCCCTTGGCCTGGTCCAGCCGCTCGGGTCCTCAGCATTGAGGATCCTGCGAGCTGGATCACCCTCAGGGAAACGTGCCACATGGCCGTAGTGCCGTAACCGACACTCCCTCACAATGCAGGTAATGTGCCTCATTCGGGACTCCCCTAGCAACCGCTCATTCGACAAAATCAAACCAGCGGTACCCAAGGATTCTCTGAAGAGACAAAGTACCGAAGGAGTCCATTCTTCGTCTCAGCTCACTGGACACATAGTTTTTATCCAGGACACTCGCAATCCCAGACACTCAGACTCCTCACACAGTCTCTCAAGAGTCTCAATCAGAGCCTCCATTGACTCAGCGAAGATCACAACATCGTCAGCAAAGTCAAGATCAGTGAATCTTTCTTCACCAACAGATGCCCCACAGCTGCTGGACCCAACGACCCTGCCCAACACCCAGTACATGCAAGCACTGAACAGAGTAGGAGCAAGAACACACCTCTGGTGAACCCCAGAATCAACTGGGAAGAACACAGAGGTTCTTCCTACACTCTGCACTGCACTTACAGTACCAGTGTACAGGCCGACCATGACGTCCAGCAGCTTCGGGGGATCCCGCGAAGTCTCAGGATGTCCCACAGGGCAACTCAATCAACTGAGTCAAACGCTTTACAAAAATCGACAAAGGCTGCAAAGAACCTCTGCTGATATTTGCGCTTGCGCTCAATGAGAACCCTCAGAGCCATGATGTGGTTGATGGTAGACTTCTTAGGCGTAAAACCAGACTGCTCCAGTCGCAGGCAGGCGAGCAAGTCGTCACGGATCTTGTCAAGTAAGGATGACCCTTGGAAGGACCTTACACTGCTCCGAGAGCAGGGTTATCCCCCTGTAATTGCCAAAATCCAGGTGGTCACCCTTCCCTTTCCAGATTGGACTTGTTGTCCCTTTTTTTCCCCAGTCAGTTGGGATGACGCCCGTCTCCCAAACGGAAGCAAAGATTGTCTGAATTGCCAGGACGACAGCCTTACCACCAGCCTGGAGAAACTAACCCCGGATACCACAGATCCCTGCGACCATCCCTACCCCAGTGGGCTCAGTGAGATTGGGTGGTTCACAGCTCATTGGAGGATCAGCCTCAAGAACCATGGATCCAGAGATATCCAGCATCCTTACCCGGAGGATCAGCTTTAAATAACTGCTCAAAGTAGCTGGCCCTGTCTTCTGTAAGAACTGTTCCATCACTTGCCTTACTGCAAGTCTCAGAGGAACAGATTCAGATGTACATAATGCTTCGATTCCTCCGTAAGCAGGACGTGGGTCACTGGACCACAGATGGTGTGTCACCTGCTCACAGATTCGTCTAACAAACGCCTCATCATCTGCCCTCAGAGCTTTCACAGACTAGAGTTGCCACCAAATCGTGCGCTGTAACTCCTCTCGATACTATCCAGGGCGCCCTGTGAGATGAAACACCTCCTTCTGGGAGCACCTGCAACATCAACATAACACTCAGCAACCTTCAGGGTCTTATCACAGAAGGTCTCCCACATTACATTAGAGTCGGCAATCGTACCCAAGTCTGCAAGTTCCTCACACAAACTGCGGGCAAACTCACCAGAAACAGCCTGATCTTGGAGTCTGGCCAAGTCCAGCCTCCTACTCCTAGTAGGAGGTAGCCTACTGGATCTAAGCTGAATCATCTAAGCTGAATCAAATCAATCAATCTAAGCTGAATTTTAATCAACGATGGTGAAAAAGGAGGCAGTTACACAGTTTTCAAATGAAATCAAACATTAAAAAACTGGCAGCCAAAAATTATAAACAGATCTGTAAACAGGAAACATTCAGATCTGTAAACAGAAAGCCTTCCTGGGGATTCGGTGAAATGAAATAAACACCATGAGTAAACACTGAAATTCGATTAAAAGTAGGGAGCTCCAGTGAAATGGGAAATCGGGACGGGGTGGACTAGTGAGGCACCGATATAGACATTTCTGACAATACCAATAGCCGGTTGTGGAGAAAAATGAACATTGATCTGTTGGCCAGATTAAATAATGAATTGAAAACATGTTACATACAGGCTGTGTAAAACTGTCTCGTGGACTGGCACAATGAGAAAGGTTCTTGCCACTTGCACCCAGGAAAATAAAATGCTGCACCATGTTTTGAACCAATACAGGATGCAATTTGTGAACTGCACGATAGACCCCCACCCACCCCTGCTTGGCACATTTTATCATCATGAAAGGCCCGGTGGGGGGTGGAAGCCCTTATTTTTTGAGATTGAAAGTAGCTGCCCTACATCTAGCCTGAGGAAATCCCATGTCCTCCACTATGGAAAATGTCTGATCATCCAATGCAATAATCTCCATTATTTTAGAAGCTATGCCTTTAGTTCTGGTGCTGCTAACTTTTAATACTGATGAAGTTCAAATGTTGATGAGGACGGGCAGAGTTACAATCAGCATGGGGGGGGTATCTAATGGCCTCCCCAGACCCTCTGTGGGAAGAAGGTTCCAAGCAGCTAGCCTACCTGCAGCACTGCCAAAGTGATCTTTATCAGCAGTTTACTGTAAATAAAGTGCATCTAAACCAGCTGGAGAATGATTAAAAGATAGGCAAGGCTCTATAATGGCATCACATATTCTTTCCCATTGTTCCACTTCTGAAATGGGAACAGGACAGACAGCTTCATGACAATCCCTCAGTCTGTAACAAGGGTCCCACCACATGCACAAAGGCAACAGGACATGCATGGCCTGAACTCAGGCCCACCTGAGGCAGCTGCTCACAGTCCCCTAGCCAAGCCACAAAAGGCCAGATGCGGCATGAGAAAACTGGGGTGCCACGGGTAAAAACTTACAAAGCTGACAGAATAACAATAAGTGGCTGCATTATTTAAACATCATCCACATCCCAGAAAACACACACATCAGTCCTCAATGACAGCTGTAATGGTACACTTATCCGTCGTGTACAGTTTGGTACATCATTTACAGTTTTGTAGGCACAATTAAACAAATGAATACATTTCTTGATATGGGTGAAATATAAATTCACAAGATGTTTAACACGAAAAACATTATGCTAATTGTATAACGATACAAATTCTGTATAAATGATGCAGGAATGTATTACAACATACTCATGTAAAGTGCCTTGGGGCGACTTTGTTGTGAAAGGTGCTATATAAAAATAAATTGAACTGAATTGGATGCTGCGAGTTGGTTACGGTTAATGCTGGTTACAGTCGGTCATAAATTGTTGGTTTGGGAACATTTTAGTTTCCCAATAAATTACACTAACACTGGAAAGACAGTGTTAGTTAAGAGACAGACTGTCGGCTCTGTTATACTGGACTTGGATATTTTGCTGGAGACACGTCCAACGTACTAACTCATTTGAGACATCATCATCATTATCTGAGTATGCGTACAACTGGAGCAAAGCCAGACTCTGCAAGTCAGTGTCCCTGTGGCATTTAGGGAGCTAAATGAGGAATGAACACCTACCTCACTGCTGTGGAACGTGTGCAGGGGATATCATAATAATAATAATAATAATAATAATAATAATAATAATAATAATAATGACACATTGGCCTCATGTGCACAGTACGCAGCTTGACTGGAGAACTCCGTATGTTTCCGTGTACGCATATGCAGTGTGGATACGCGAGTGTTGCGCATGTGGTGTGTGTGTGTGTGTGTGTGTGTGTGTGTGCGCGCACGTGTGCATGGGGGGTGAGGTCAAGTTTCTCAAACATTTTTTTACTGTCAAAACTTAGCAAGTTTGGCAGTTTTACTGATTCATCCATTTTAAGATTATCTAGTTTGTTAAAGAAAAAAAAAAATCAGTTTAAAGTTTACCTCCACTGCTTTTGCATGCATTTTCCAAGCCAATCAATCATTTTCGTCCTGTTTAAATCACTCATAGATGGGTTTTCCAGAAATACTTTTGTCATGCCACCCAAATCTCGGTGAATAAATTCTTGCAAAGCAAATCGCAATTAAAGCTTGGGTCTCTTCAATTGTTCATGCATCTAATACTATTACTATTTTTTTACTTTGTTCTTCATTCTTTTCTGAGTCCATAACTAAGCTTTTTCAACATGGCAGTTGTATTTTGCATTTCAGAGGCACGTTATTTGCATAACCAATCAACAATGAACACATTTACCCAAAGTACCAAAGAAGTACCCCAGCTGATTTGGTACTTTGGTATTGGTACTGCATCAGAAAATCAAAGGAAAAAGGAAAGTACTAATTTTTTTAGTACCAAACGTTCGGTGCCTGGCACAATGGAAAAGCATCCTAAGATGATGTTTTTAACATATAGGTTACAGGGATACAAAACTATATTAAATCATCAGTTAAACTATATTAAATTGTCAGAACTATAGTGTGTAATATACACGTCACAATCGTTAACGCACTAAAGGGGGCGAGTACGTAGGCGAGAAGGGGCGGGGTCACTTACTCTCTGCAGTCGCTGGAGATGTGAGAGGGCACTGTGTACTTGCAATCCATGATCATTGTGAGGGTCTCGCTGTCATTAGCCTCCTGGAAGGGCGGCTGGCCACACACCAGCATGAAGAGGATCACACCCAGGCTCCAGATGTCTGCAGCGGGGTGGAGATCAGAGATGTTGCACCTTGTGATCCCACAGACCAGTCCAAAACCCAGGTGCTCGGATCAAGCAGCACCAGCGCTGCACCCCGACACACCCTGCCTGCTTCATTATGGACAGATAGTGATAGCCAGGAACACCTGTCGATGCTGCTCTGAAGGATGGTTATTTTCATAACAGAGACAAATGCTCCATACACTAAAAATGGAGGGTTACATTTTATGTACTTGTTTGATGATCTCAATTTCGCTCAGGCAGAGAGAAAAAGTGTGGTCATCATTTAAGTATCTTCCCTATAACACAGCAATGCTCAGAACAACAATGCATGTCATTATTTGTTATGAAGTGAGCTCTTTGTTTTGAGATGGAGTCTAATTCCAATCACTCTCTAGTTTCATGGGCTGACAATGTCCTCATAACCTGGTGTAAAATGAGCCAACACCAAACACCAAGCCCCACGCCGATACAAAAAGCAACAAAACTGGGAATGGTTTTCACAGTCCTTCGGTTTTCCATAATAATGAGTCATGCTTAAATCCCAATGAAATGAAACATGAAATAACAAACCACTTCTGGTGACCGTACTCTGGTGCAGGAACCCACAGCTCGCGCAGGTACACCGTGCTCATCTGAGTCTGGGGTCCTGGGTGTCAGGAAAAAATAGCAGCTCTGGCTAGACAAGCCCACTGCTGTACCCTATCCCTACACCGTCTCCTTGAGCAAACCGCTGTGGATCGTTCAAACAGTCCGCGAAACACCGGGTCCTGGAGATTCACCAGACACACGCAGTCTCATTGTGGGTGGCCGTGTCTCAAAGATCTGCAACACACATACATAAGCCAAGAGAAAGGCCTTTTGTTTGGCTCAGCACCCCCTCCGAACATGGTGTCCTTACATTGGGAGATTAAAAGTAGTTCAGCACAGCTGCTTGCCCTGAGCGATCCATATGAAAGATGAAATGTGACTTCTGTCTGCTGCGGGAGCTCAGCCTACAGTAATTACCAGTGCCATTAAAGTCAGCCTCTGGCTCCTCTGCCTCTCGCTCACCACAACAGATGCACCGCTGCACTGCTCAGCCAATGACGATGCTGTGATTAAGCCGCACTTGTGAGATGTGTTTACATGCAGCAGACATGTGCAAGGAACCTTTCTTCCATTCAGGCTGCTATAAAGATGGGGAATCATGCTGGCATCAGGAGACATCCTTGATCCCCAGCTAGAAACAGATTCACCAAGAAACCAGATAAGAAGGTGCAGGAGAAGGAGGGGGGAATGAGGGAGCCGAGGAGGGCTGGGGGGGGGGGTGTAGAGTCAACTCAGGGAACTGACAGAAGTATGACCGATTTCCTAAAAATGAAGAGTTGATGACAAACTGAGTTTCCCTGAGCACATCCATCCTGTGCCAAGGTTTACAGATCCCTTACTGGCATGAGCTCTACATGACTGAACTTGATCACCAATGGTCGTTGGCATATGACTGACTAACCAGACTTAACCTAAGCACACCAAAGGGATAATGCTCTCTCAACTCACACATATTTCCAAGGCATTTCTACCAAGTTCTGCCTATGCATGTGAGCGGCAGTTGCGCGGTTAGCCTGGGCTCAGCTTCGGCTTGCAGATCGTACAGATTCTCCAGCGCTAGTCAGAAAAAGCTCCGCTAACGTCTCAGGTCAAGCTCTAGATGCCAGGGCATCGCCTCCTTCCATTCCAGCCATCACCACCCACTCCAAATTCTCACTCAGGACCGTGGAGCTACCAGAACCTGTGAAACGGAGGTCCCCCGTCTACCACCCAGCCCACCTGGATGTCAGATTCAACTGGAGGAGTTCTTCAAATCGAGAGCGCCTTCAAAGAAAGCACATCCATTATCATGCCAGTTGACACAGCAATGGTGGCAGAATGGCTGGCCGGGAAGAGGAACACTAGACAAGCAGAGCCGACCGTGTTATTTCCAGGAGGCTCTCTGCACACCCATAGCATTCCATCAGCCAGCAGGTAGCCCAGCAGGACTTGGTCCCCTTAAAAAATAACCCTCTGTCAAGCTTATGAGCACCCCTGTCTCCTCATACAGGTGTGACTGTTTCTGAGGGCCAAGGCTACACCATACTAACAGATAATGAACATGGCTGGCTCTTGCAGGGCACAGAACCCTTGGCTGCCTTGCTCAGAACATCAGGTGCCATAACAACTTTCTATGTGTTGTCGCGTTTTGTTTTCAGAGGAAGGATGAAAGGGCAGCTCAGCAGAAGAGGGATGCTTATAAAGCTATGAATAAACATGGGAGTTATCATTCACGCTGAACTGAATAAGGGCATTTTCATATTTCGAGTGGCTTTTTGCAGTTTATGAAGCATGCCCTAAAAGCACCAATCAAAAAAAAAAGCACACACTTCCCTGCTTATGGGGGGAGGGGGACCCAATTCAACCAACATGGCCACAGGCAACCCAAAAAAAAATGACATAATGTGTTTATCACAGACTGGAGTCTGGCATTTTAAGTGAGTATTGCCTATATGGATTCATTGCGGAGGAGTCAGCTACACTCTATGACCTGGGTCTGGTCAAGCATTAACAAATCATACGAGCTAAGGGTGAATCCAAATGAGAACCACAGACAGTTTGTTAATGAAAACAAGCTTAGGAATACATAATGAATCCAGATTATTAACCACCCCCAATGCAGACCTGCCTCACTTGGTTTTTCCACACAATCTGCAAGATATAAAAAATGGAAGCGAGCAATGTGTGAATAAATCCATATGTGGCTCACAGGTCCGACTAAATGATGCCCCTTTTCAAACACAGATGTTTAATGTGACAGATGTTCCTCAGGTTCTCTTTTTGTTCTGAATGGAAGATGGAAAGGGAAATCGACCGTCATAGGTGCAGAAAGTGCTTTAGACTAACGCCCCTCTGCAAAAACACGGGAAAACAAAATGGCACCAGTGCTGCGTATCTTAGAGCATAAGAAGCCCTGCGGAGAGCCAAAAGGCTCCAATCGAGTCCAATAACAGGCCCCTTTATCACACCTCTGCAGCAGCGCACGCTTCTGCTAAAGTAAGTCACTTTGTGTTAGCGGTATGGAGATACACCGCGCACACCCCTGTACCGCTCTGGGAGTTCTAAGGGAGGGATGAGTGCTGAAAACTGGCTGCTGGTAAATTTAGAAATACTTGGCAGCTCAAATTATAACCAGGCTGAATTCAGGAATTTACTTGACAGGATGCTAATGACAACCCCAGTTGAGCACACTGATGTGAAGTCAGGATGTCTGTCCAGTGAGCACCTTTGAGGATAACACTCTGCTAGGGAAGACAAGCACTCTGTCAAAATACCCAGAACGGGAAGCTGGGTGTCCTCGGCGGAGCCTTCCGGCGCAGACGAGCTCAGGTCTTATGAGCAGTAGCTACCGGTCTCACAAATCGCAGACTCCTCCATGGCGCTGGTGGCAGCAAAGATCCCACACCTGTTCAAACAGCATTCATAGTAACGAGAGAGGCTTAGGAATTACATCAAGGTTTGTCGTCTTCCTGCCTTTTATGCTTCATAAAGCCAAAGTTCCACAGGCATCCATGAAATAGTCAAGCGTTTATTGGGGGATTAAAACACCTTTAAATATTTTTGCAGGTACTGCAAAGTGGCTGTATACCAGTAATGGAGGATGACATTGTATATACGCAGAATTCAGCATGGCTTTATTTAGCAGGGCATCCCACAGAACATGTATATATCACAGGCAACGGTAGACTGATGTATCTCAACTCCTCCGGCCCTATGGACCCCTGAAGCTGCTCAGTGAAGCAGCTGTTGTTCAGCAGGTTAGGCCTCTGTACCTGTGATAGTTAAGGACGTCGGTCGAATCCAGCAGTTGGCAGAACAGATAAATCACTGTTAGACCCTTGAGCAAGACCCTTAGCCACCCTGAAAAATGCTCCTGGGGCACTGGATGAGGTTTGACCCGCAAGCTTCACTCATCTCTATACGTGTGTAAAAATGAGAGCAAGAAGAGATGCGTGAAAAAAGTACATCCCAATGTACCTGCATTTTTACAAATAGCAAATAAAGCTTAATTTAATTTCCATCTCGTAAGAAAAAGGCATTCGGGAGCATTAATTAAACCCTGTCTGATACTGGGTGCGGCAGGGTGGAGATGCATTTTCTGGATAGAGACCAGGCTGATGCTCTGAGCAGAGGATCAGAATCCTGTGCCTCATGTTAACCACAAAGGAAAACAGTGCACAAAAGGAGCCACTTTTGAAGACAAAATTTCAGCATAATCAAGATTCAGGCGTGAATCTATAAACTTGGGCCCTGCTTTGGTCAACTGCATCTCAAAGCCAGAGGTTCAATCTTAATTCCTAGGGTTGCAACTCTGTAGATCCAGATTTGAAATGCGGCCATTGCATACCTCGGGGCGATATTAGGGGCTGTGGGTCACCCATTTTTTCCTGGGAGGAGAAAGCTCCATAGGTACAGGTAGCTCAGTGCAGGCATCAAGACTCTACATGTGTGGGTCAACCCCTAACACACCTGGTTCCCCACCTCCCTCAGACACCCAGGTACCATAATTGCTTTCCCAAGACTGTCCTCAGGGCTGAGCGGTTTCTTTAGACACTAGTCAGTCAAACCTCACTGCAAACACAGATCTGGCTTCCTACCATAACAGCAAGAAGAACCTCGGATGTCAAACATCAGTTGGGCTGCCTGCCGGCCGGCTATGCATGGCATATGTGCCACAGCGGTGGTTTAAATCAGCGATTTGCAGATCTGTCGCCTGGCAACATCTCCACTGTGGGGACTCTGATGACAAGCCAGCGAGGTACTGACCTCAATCCACGTGAACGCTTCCAGACTGCTGGGCTCCAGGGACTCTCAAATCTGTACTCGGGTAGCACACGGCAGAATGATGGCAATCGCATGCCAATAATACGCATTTGAAGAGTAGATGAAATACTGACGGGAAACGAGGAACACTTTTTTTTAATACCCCAAAGCTAATGCTGAAATGGGTGGGTAATACAGCCACTTAAAGATTCCATTAAGTGAAACAATTATGCAGGAGACAGATGAGCACCTCAGAGCTTTACTTCCACAGCATCTGCTCAGGGTCACAAACAAGCAAACAACTGAACCTTAAAAATGAGAGATGATAAACGGAGGCTGATGATATTTTGTTCTTACGCAGATCACACCTCAGCTTTCATACGACACTATTCTTAATTCCATTCTGAGTTTCCATCAGAGCAGCTAAAAGGATATCGGCTGTTTATATGTATTTTCATATCCTACTGTCCAGTTAAAAGCCACAGTGAACTTCAGAGAAAGCCAAAATCGGAATGGACAGTAATAACAGCTCCTGTCGAGGCTAATACTCTTCTGCCCATCATATTTGTGGACAGATTCTTGACCCCTCGAAACCCACCTCTCCATTTCTGCTTTGTGGTTGCTATTCCCATGGTAACAGGACCTAGTTGCAGCATCTGGATCAAACAAGCATGTCCCGTTCAGGATGGAAACTGGAATATTTGACTCTGAATAACTGTTCTGACTGGGTAAACTTAATATTAAATTTCATACAGCCTTTCAAATATGGAACTTTTTTCCCATGACAATGGAGCAAAACCTTGTGAAAAAAGACAAATCCATTCAGAGTGGTGTATTAACACACCTTAAAACATGCTTTTGTATAAGCTTTGCAGAACTCAATGAATGTTTTTTTTTTTTAATTATATGTAACACCCTCAGGTCATTCCAACATTCATCCCTGGAAGACACCAGCATGTCTCATTGAGCTGGAAGCTGCTGTGGTGGCAGTGATGCGACAAGCAGGGCCGCAGAAGCAGATTTGCATGTAAATTAAACAGCGACTCAATCTGCTCGGAGAAAATCTGTAAGAGCAGCAGACGCATCTGGCAAATGCCAGGATGCGATTTCATCCTCAGATGGACCAGCCGCCTCAAGCCCGTGTGACAGGCTCCTGCTCCCACTCCTTCTTCCAGATGGCCTGTTCAAAATCCAAAACAAATTACCCAGCTTTTCTATTTTTAAACCAGCTGCGAAAATATTCAGTGTTCAACTCGAGCGATATTTCGGAAGCCAGGGTACTGAGTGAGGGAAGTAACATGGAACAGTAATAAAGGTTGGTTGGTTTTAATTCTGCAAAACATGCACACAAAAAAATCTCTGGTAGCAGAGCATGACGATCCAAGTCCTGAAAGCTGAATGAGACTCAGAGAGCATGGCAGATTTGTTTTGTGGGATTTTTTTTCCCTTTTGCAAGCCTGAGGCCCTTCTTACTTAAATCCACTACGCAATGTTTGATGCACCACAGAAATGTTCATTTCTACCAAGATCATGTCAACTCTGAATGTGATAATGACAAAAACAATAATATTTAAAGTTATTAAAGAAGCTCACCCTAGGCTAAGAAGTTGACATTATGCAAGAAATATTTCTACATTTGAACACTTGACATTGCCCATTGTGAAAATTCTAGAACTATGTTCTTGTCACAAACTGTTCTTCAGATTCAAAAGAAACTTCTAGTATTTTTACATTTGAGGCCCAGTTGATCAATGCAAGCATTACGGCAGGTTTTTACTCAGAGGTTTGAGTAACACAGGTTATCCCCCACCACTTGGTGTGGTGTCAGTTGGGGGGGTAGACGTGTTATAGCATGTGGCTGGATCATTCCTGACCCAAATGAAGGAAGTGAGGGACTGGCCAGTCATCTGAATGGACCAGACCTATCGGCTGGTCACTTTCACTACAGCAGACATTCATTGCCTGGGTGCCCTTCAGGCCTGTTTCTAAATGTAAGTCTTCATTATGATCAAAGAATTTGTGTTTAAAGAACCAGGGATTACTAAAAGACAACTCATCAATGTCTGAATAAGAAGCAGTGCAGGCACATACTACACAGCTGTGACTATGTGTTAAAAGACCTCATTCCAGTTGAGTATGGGATGGTTTAACTAGTAAGTCAGACTGCTGAAACACAGAGGGTCAGGCAGAGGATGGGTGTGGTGCCCAACACATAGCTAATCAGAGTTTAAGGTCTGATTGAGCAAGTATGACTGATCTGTCTCATGGGATGTACAGGTTTTGACAAATACTAAAAAGGCACCATTTATTCTGACCAACTGGTGAAAGGTTGAGAACCATAAGTGAAGACAGGGCTCATGCCTGGGCTGTAGTGTTTCATTATACAGCAGGAACCAAAATACCCATCAGAAAGGGGGGAAAACACATTAATGCGCAGGTGTAGAATAAAGTTAAATGGTTAAAAATTTCGCCATTTTTTGCCCTCTGGGAACACCAGTAAAGCAGACATTTGAGATACTTTACTGAGGTGACGCAATACTGTGTCATTCCTACACTGCTTGTTCTACCACATAGCTTCCACTTCTCTCAGCTTCCTCCTGGATGGCAGGATCACAGTTCTAGTCAAAAGTACAAAAGCACAGCGGCTGTCAAATACACTCATGTGCTTCACATCAGATGCAGACTTCACACACACACAGGGTCATATTTAACTCTGTTAACACTGATGCAAAACTTAAAACCAAAAAGACGGAGAAGATTGAACCAAAGGTCAGTTACAAGCAAGTCTGTGTCCACGCCCCACATTATGACACTCGTTAAACTGCCAAGACAGCAAGCTTTCTGAAGAAAAACACCAGTCATGCAGGGTACTTATAGTAGTAATACTTCACATTAACACAGCTCTCAAATGAATAAAATTCTCCCTATATTGTTATAATATTTGTACAGTTACTGACAAATTTGATGAAAAGTCAGAACTTCAAGATCACTGACCATTTCACAAATACTGTTTTTAAACAGTCTTAACCCACCTGCAGCTGCTCCATGTTAGCTTTTGTTTAGCGTCCTTGCAATCTTAGCATCAACAAACACAAACGGCTAAACCATTTCCCAGAAATAATTCAAGTACGAAGAGGAATAATGGCAAGTGAGGGCCCATAACCCAAAAGATCAGCCCTGTCGTCAGCGATTCTACTTTACAACATTTCAGGAACACCATAAAAAGCCGGCCGTCCTTTGAGCGTCCAACAAAGTGGTAAGGACACATCTACAAACTGAAGCAAAGGCAGAAAGCTTACACAACATTACTCCATGGTACGTGGTACAAGAACAACCCCCAAACCCTGTTGTTTCATGAAAGCACGCTAATAAATAGCAATCCCCCTTTGTTCACTGGCTGACAGAAGTATGCCTGCATTCCTCCCACGCATTTCATGCGTCACAGCCGACCTCCCATGACAGAGCAGGATTCCAGGGCGAGACGTCGCAGCTCTTTTCACAGGAAACAAACACACGCATGTTGCTGGGAGATCTGTTGTCTTGCCCAGAGGGCATGACTACAGAGACCAAGACTGGGTAGACTAAGGGGAAGACTGCAGAGAGAAAGACAGGGATGTACTCATGCTTTGGGTGATTCCCCCCAACCAGCAGCATCAATCTAAAGACAAAGACTCATCATCGGTTGAGGAGACCTATGACCCCAATCATCAGAAATTCTTACCCCAAGCTCAGAAAAGGCGCTGCTATAGACCCAAAGAAACCAAATAAAGAATAAAACCTCTACAACTTAATGGTTAAAAGTTAAACTTGACCATAAAAAGTACTCTTTTCAAGCTTTTCAATGAATTATACCTAAGCCATGTAGCTGTAATAGCTCATAAACACTCAGAAGTTTTTTTTTCTGAACTCTGGAAGGTGCGTGTAACTCGCTAAATTCCATTAAAATTCAAAAATGGTGATGCAAAATGGTGATTGGAAATGTATTGAATTAAAACAGAATGATCCTAAAGTCACATTAAAACCATGAGCTTGGGATACACATAAATCGACACCATCAATGCCATGACTAGCACTGACAGGGTGCTGGTCGAGCTTGTGCTTCAGTGGCTCAACAGAGCCCAGTTGAAATTGGTATATAGTCAAACTTATCGGAACACAAGCATATACAGAACCCCAATATTTACAGCCTGAGCACAACATATTCAACGAACCAAACATCTCAATCCAGATTTCACATACTGCATAACCATGATCATTAGCCACCTTCACTCGCTCACAAAAAGACCTCATTCAATCTTTATGCAGCACAACCTATGCAAAATCAAACAAGTTTTGCCCACACAAAAAAAAACTAATTTCTGACCACAAACTTGGCAGACTGGGCCAAACGGTGATACTGAATGACGAAGTCTACTCAACTTATTTCAAATATTTTTAAATTCTTAGGTTTTTAATAATGTCCCCTGACCACCTCAAACCACAGAGCTGCAGAAAAGGCAGAACATCTCAAAGAACCACAAAAATGATAATGTCTCAAGAGTTAAAATCTGTGAGTGAGAAACCATATCAAGAAGTCAAGGCACAGGCTGCACCAGAGCCAACAAAAAAGGTAAAATGAAGGTAGCATGTCTAAAAGAAGGGTGTTGCAAAAATTCTGCTGTATAAAAAAAGGTAAGAAAAACAGAATCAAAATACTGCTTCCAAGGTGTGACTGGAGGCACTACAGTGTGCAAATCAAACTTTCCATAAATGTTCACTTCACAATACCACTCAATCGATAATAAAATATGAAAATTCTCATCAAGAGTAAAGAGCTTGTTGGGAGCTGGGGAGATGTTTTCATTAATGCTCTTGTTCAAGAGTCTATTGGGCACTGATTTCACACAAAACTATGACAAAGTAAAAGGAAATTCTTAGATAGGGAGCAAGACATCTACAGCGTAATCCAATACAGCATACAATCCCAGGACCCCCCCGGCGCCCATGCCGTCAATGAGGCAGATCTTACCCACAGCCGGAGCATCGTACTCGTCCCCCAACAGGATCTCCGGGGCTGAGTAGGCTAGGGAGCCACAGCTGGTGGTCAGCTTCTTTCCAGGCTGGAATTTGTTGCTGAACCCAAAGTCAGTCAGCTTCACCAGGCCCTGCTTCTCAAAGAACACCACGTTCTCAGGCTTGAGGTCGCGGTGCACCACGTGCAGCCGGTGGCAGTAGGAGATGGCGTGCACGATCTGGGCAAAGTACCTCTTGGCCAACTCCTCGCTGAGGCCCTCCTCGTGCTTCATGATGTAGTCAAACATGTCGCCCCCATCGCCCAACTCCAGGATCAGGTAGAGCTTGGTCTGCGTGTCGATGACCTCATAGAGACGCACGATGTTGGGGTGCTGCACCAGCTTCATGCAGCGCACCTCCTGGAAGAGGTGGCCTGTAGCGACCGAGTCCAGCTTGGTCTTGTCAATGACCTTGACCGCTACCTGCTCCCCTGTGAAGACGTGGCGTGCCAGCTTGACCACTGCAAAGTGGCCACGGCCCAGAGTCTTGTCCAAGTCATACAGTCCGGCGATCTTGCCATCATAGCCGCGTTTGAAGCCTGCCATTGCCGGTCTTCGGTCCGTGGTCACAGGCAGATCAATGGGTTGGGGGGTAGCTTATTTCCAAATGCCCATGGCAAGCCGGGATCCCACGGTACTAGCTTTCAAGAAGCCCTGGGTTGAGGGGATGAGATTAAGAACAAAAATGCATTACACAATATCCCCATGTTAAACAAACAGTTGGTGTGATCACAAGCTAGTCAAGCCCCTCTATTCCATGTCACTCCACACACCTATAACTGACCAAAAGTAGCCAAGTGGGCAAGAGGAGATTTTAAATTTAAACATGATTCCCTCACACAATGAGAAGGTAAAGAGCACGTGGCCCAATTTCCATGAATGACGGATACAACACTGCTCTTATGCTGCCAGCTACCCACCGATGCAAGATAAACCGGCAAATTCACTTCAGCAGCAGGGAGTCACTTTAAGGAAATAAGGCTTGCCCGGGAGGGATGGGAAGCAAAAATCACATGACACAGCATTGGGAGGACAGAATGGGGGCTTTAAGTTGGGACCGGAGACTTAACACGGTGATGGGGTACAAAAATAAGACACAGGGAAACAAAACAATCACTGAATTCCGGGAGGAGAAAAGTATTGAGTCAATGGGGAATAAAAGGTCTATTTAATGCTATCAGCAATAAAAATGTAGGTGAAGCAAATGAATGGGCTTGTTATCAAACGTCCCCAGGGCAACCACACCCAAAACACACAAGCCCCTTCTTATGACTTCATATTGATCATTGAAATCGGTTTGCATCCTGTTACAAAGACTGAATGCAAAAAACAGATCTCAAAGTAACAATTAACAACCAAGCCAAACAGGAACCAAACACAGCTTTCAGCTGGTGACACACTGAGGCATTATCAGGAAGGCAACATGCTCACGCACCTCAGCTATGACAGGTATTCACGGCTCCACAAGAACCAACAATGACCCGCCTAAAAGGAATCCTCACTTCAAGTCAGTTCAGCACAAGGAACTGGATGGAACCAGACTGCTCGACGTCGCCCCGCTACCGGGATGGGTTGTGCAACGGTAAACTTGCGAGGCAAACGGCAGTTAGCACTGCACTCCTGCAACAAGCCCAAAAAGGAAAACCGTCTCTCTGTGGTACTTCAACTTGAGCTGAAGACCCCCACCCCCCCAGGGGGATTAAAGAAAATTAGCATCTTGCACTGTCAAGTAGGGTTATGGTGAAGTTCACCGACTATCAGGGTTACATCGAAGGCCATTTTTTTCCACCAATACAGTTGGAATCTTACCTTTAACATGTCAAATGAAGTACTTTACAGTATGCAGTCAGAATCAGCAATGAAACTTCCTCACATTTCACTTTCATGTAACAAGTAAGCCTCACTACAACATGTGCCGCTCTAGTAATGATGTGTACAGACGACAAAACATTTTAAACTATTAAGCGTTGGATTCTTATGCAAATGCTACATACATCTACCTTGACTTAACATCTGGCAATAACCTTTTAAAATTTCATATCTGGCCATTATGTCCCATTAAAGAAGCTACTGCCTTGCTGTAAGCAGGTATAATTCAGGGGGCTATGTAAAGCCACTCGCATCACAAACAGTGAAAACAACCCTGTTGTTTGGCTCGGGAAGGGATGTGTATCGAATTCCGTCTTTAGCAAATAAGTAATGGCCATGGGGGGGGGGGTGCTGTCAGGTGAGATAGATAACAAAAAGGCAATTTACCAAAAGGCTGAATTCAATCAAATCGAACATAGAGCTGTCCAACAAAAACTAACTAACGGGCAAGGGGGTGCAACTTTCAGAACTGCACATTACATTTTGTAAGCCAGACCCAGTCAGAAGCTCCTGGTGCTTTACTGGAACAGGAATAAACATGGACTTTATAAGACTGGCAGATAAGTGTTGGCCATAACAGATTTTTTTGCAGTCAAAAACAAGATAAAAAAAAGGCTTCCGCAAAATTCACATTGCATATGAACAAACAAATTGCAACAGTACGTATTGGAGGTTTAAGCACGCACATTGCCACAGGGCTCATGTGCCTTACTGTTTAGTTTTAAAGTCAAATTCACATTTGTCATTAGCACTGAAATACATTAAAGTTACCAAAGAAACAGCCAAAGTGGCATGTTTCATGGCTTGGTGTCAGACCAGACCGAAGTTTCCAGCATATACTCTTGGTTAACATAAAGTCCTACAAAAATATAGAACTAGAGTGAAGCTGATAAATTATTTAAACAGCTGATAGAGTGGCTGAACTGGAGTTTAGTTTTCACACACAAAACCTAGGGCAAAAAAACAATGCAAGAGAGAGAATGATGAACAAATAGCAGGCTTCAGTCCCAAGCTGGCACTCAAAGCTCTGGATCACTGTGAGATACTTGTGTGTACACAAATTATTTCTGCACATCTTTGGGTATTGTATTCCTGATTAAGGAATCCAAAAGACTGGGTGGATATTCTGCAAAAAGGAGACCATGTCAGGGTTGTAATGCACATTTATTAAGAAAACCCTTGAACAGAACTGCTACGCTGCAGAGGGTGGGCACCCTCTATATGACCCCAGCGTGGTGCACTGTGGGAAAAATAAGTAAATTAAATGGAGGCATCCCCATTCCAGGAAACAGCCCAGTCATCACATTAAACTGCTACTTCAGCATTCCGGCAGCCCAGTATCAGCATCATAAACACTAATCTGGCTGATCCCACACCACAGTATTTATGGAACAAGTCTCAAATTCAGAGGATCAGAGAGGAACCCTCGTCGAGTTGCCCTTTCTTTCAGCTGCAACCCCATCTGGGTTCAAAGCTAGGCTCAGCTTGTGGGCATTTGTAGTTTGCATATCCCCCATTCAAAAATGCAGTCCAGTGTGTGATATCCTGTCAGTCTCCAGTGACAGACTGGCATCTGGACCCTGCCTCAAGCCCCCTGCATCCTGGGATGCCCTCCAGGTCACTCTGAACCAAGGACAATAAGCTTTTTATTAAAACTGAAAAAATACAGGGGCATTTTTGTGTTAATGCATCTACATTGACATTATAAGGTAGTGTCATAAAACATATACATATGAGCTACTAATTTGTCCTTAAATGCTATAACAGGTGAAAAATAAAATGTTACATTGAGCCATTTTATATTTGCACACATGCACTTCACAGAGGATCCACATCTCTCAGCCAGGCCCAATAACTCAGGGGGACAACTGAGAAAGTTGTCCGGAGCCAGATAGTTGGTGTTGTGTATCATGGTTGAAGTTGAAGTCACTTCTTCCTGGACCCAGGAATTATGTGCGGTGGAGCGGCAGTCGCCTAACACAAGATTGCAACACGTGGAAAATAATTTAGTTACAGCCCGATCATTAATTAAGATGCCAGTCAGAACAAACAGCGGGACTGAAAGGGACCCCCAGGACAAGGGCAGAAGCGCTGTTACTCGCAAATTTTTGGTGAGCTACTGGAATGCTACCTCACTACCATATATACACTCAAAAAATATTTTTTAATAGATGCATCTCCATATGCATGGGAAACTGCTTCATTTCCAGCTTGCAAACAGTGTCCTCTACATCTAGCTGGGGACACTAAAGCACTGAGACCTGCACGGCTTAACATTTAAAGAGATGCACATGCACTGAAAATCCAATACAAGACTGCAAGATTCAGCACCAGTTAAATCGTGGATAAAAAAAGGCTCCGGAGACGGGCCGGGTGTGAACCCTGATGACAATGGGGATGCGATGGGTATCAGCTGCCTGTTAGCATCCGGGAGAGCAGCTCCCCGTCCTGAGAGAACCACGGATTAACACGGTTGTCGGGCCACCCCGGGTGTCATATCCAGGGAGCTCTACCTCAGCAGTAAGACCCGAGAGTCGATTCCCGTAACCAGGAGGTACTTCGTAGAAAATAACAGGGCCGCTGGTTAAGCGGAAGGCGGCCGGAGGATGCGGCTTCACGGCAGGGCGAAAGGAGACGAGCAGGCCCGTTGGTCGCCTAGCCAACCTCCCTGCCTGCCAGCCAGTCACCCTGCCTCCCAACCGCGCGACCAGGCGACCCCGTCCGTTATCCAGCCCCGCGCCGCGTCTGCCACCAGCCACGGCGCTTCTCTCACACAAAGCCCGAACGGCCGCGATTATTCACCTCAGAAATCCCACATCTGCCGCCATCTAGCTTCATATTAATCCGTTAAAATACACCAAGAAGTGCTTACTCACCCCTTCCCCTGGAAAACGAGCAGGACCGACCATTTACCGAAGCGAATACGAAGGCGGACGCAGGCAGCAGAGCGGCCGGCGGCGGACCCGCTCTCGGCGGTACACACTGTGCTCGAGCGCGTTCACTCGCGGCGGCGTACGGTGTGCTTAAGCGCGCTCGCTCTCGCGCCCTTCCTGTAAATACAGCCGCCGTCAGTCACTGCGTTACACCGCCTACTGCGGCTCGCGAGAGCCCTCCCCGGCGCGACTGCGACGGCGCGGCGGGGGACCTATCAGCGCTCAACGGTTCGCCCGCGCGGGCCAATAGGAGCGCGCCTCGGAAATCGCCAATCGTACATTTTTTCCAGTTTTTTTTTAACTGGCTGCTGCTGATATTATGCTCTACTTATTTCATTCTTCAAATTCATTTAGCAGGCAAATATGGATAATTGTGAGCATTTCCTTACAGTTTGAGTTGTCATTAAAATATATAACTAAAAAACATAACCCCCAGCAAAAAAATAAATAAAACACAACAGCAAGCCAATACTTAACGAAATGTTTTCTGAAGCTGCTGTTTTTATTCGTATAGAGACCAATGCTTATATTTCATTGTACGCGTAATCTAATCTCCTCAATAATGAAATAATCTATACGTCTGATAAACTGTATTTCATGCAGAATAATTGTTCCGACAGCTCAACGATAAACCATCATGCCGCGCTACACTCTAATGTACACATATGCAGAGGTTTGTCTACTGTCTGCACGCTGCTTGCGAAATGTATCATAAATTTGGAGATGAACAAAGACTTGTGACGTAATGTTGACAGAAGGTTAAATTAAACTTGAAACAGATGGTTAGTGTACTTATGTTCTTTTATCTGTATACCGAAGGGTAATGGGTGTCTAAGTTTTCCTTTTATTATAAGGTAGGATTATAACGTTGTTGTCAGGCAGTGGTTGTTGCATAAAATGTACCCAGCCCTTACAGTACATAACACCAGTCACTCGTAGAAGATATGTGCTTCCTGAGAAATAAAATGATCAATAAATGTATTAATTAAAACAACCAAGTATGGTCTCAGCTCATTCCTTGAGATAATTCCTTTGCGATGACCCAAGGAAGCAGTTTTATTAAGCAAGAACTGCTGCGTTAAAATGTAATGTGTCCATATAACACCAGTGATCAATATCTTTGTGACAAATGTATTTTTTAAATATATTAAATATTTCTTAAATAGTACAATGATAATGATGTATATAGTAAAAATTGAAGGTTTTTATACAATTTCATAAGCAATACCTTTTAAATTCATTTTATATAATATTCTTTTCATATTAAATCTCACATGTTGAAATTTCGTTATTTCACAGGTGTAGAGAAACTTTGAAACATGATAAAAAATAGAAAAAGCAAATAAATCGTGAGGGAAGCGTGCTGTTTAATCATATATTGACTGTGTGAATGTACATGCTGACTATTGGAGCTGTGTCTAATATTTTAAGTGTGTTTGTAAGCCCAACCTCTTTGACAGTTTCTCACTCCAAATGGAGAATGACCCAAATAAGTATGGACATAAATCTTATACTCCTCTTATTTCACTCTGTTATTATGATGTTTAAGCAGTACATTCAGCTGGATAGGCAACACCCGCGTTTGCATAGTCTCTTACTGGGTCTGTGAATAGTTAATTACAGGGTAAATTTAGCTGACATTGATTCATCTTTCTGCAAAAATGCTCATAATCTTCATGGTTACCTGGAAAATCTTAATACCTTTATTTAAAAAACTAAATACATAATTTTCAGTACATGTTACTGAGTCTACTCCCCCCAAAGTCATAAATTTAAGTTCCACATATTAATAATTATATACTGGGCTCAAAAGGGAAAAGCTGCATGGCAGTGTTTCAATTAAAGTGGTATTTCGCTTTAATCATCTAAGGAGTTTTTTTTTATGGATAAAAAGTCATTTTTTTCTGGCTAGTGGAAATAATATGGATGTTTTTTGGAGTTACAGGCTGGCAAGGTGACTCAGTGAGCAGCCCAGTTGCCTCTTACCTCCTGGGCTGAGTGTCTGACTCCCACACCTCCCCTGCCTGTGTGAAGTTACTGTGTTTTCATCAAGTCACACAGGCATCCTCCAGATACCCTGCTATCCTGCCACAGTCTGGAGACCTGCACCTGTCTAATGCTGCTTAGGATAGGCTACAGGCCCTGTGTGACCCTGCTCAGTTTAAGTGCTTAGAAGATGGATAAATCAATAAGGATTGTACTATGTTTAAAACATATTATTATTATTGAAGGATTAAAATAGTATTTTATAGAGAACTGAATGCGCAAACACCTAGTAAACCGCTAGTTAAATAGTCCTCATAAATATAATCTGATGCATCTTCCCTGCAGTTGAATTTGGATTCACATTATATTTCCATGCATTTGGAAATGTTCACTGTGTAAAACCGCAGAAAATATTGTCAACATATAAGCTTTTTCATAGTAATATAGTGCTTTCTTTACATATAACTGGGTATTATTGCAAAGTTTGTTTTCCCAAACTTCGGATGATTAACTCTATTTCCAGCAAAAACTTATGTGAGCATGACCACTAGTGGCACCTTGTCGGTATTGCATGTACGCTTTTCTTTACCATTCATGCGAATAACAAAAGTTCAAATAATCAACTATGAACAAACAAACAAACAAACACATACATGAATGAATAAACGAATGAATCAATCAATCAACAGAGAAAAATTCGAACCATAATTAACCAACACAATGCTTTGCCAAATAGATGCATTCAGCGTGACCTTGAGGCTTAGAGTATGTTTAGCTGTAGTCTGCAAGACACAAATCTATACATAAATGTACACTGGGTTTCATAAATTATCATAGCCTACTTCTGTTTTCTCATTATTTTATGAAGCATTTTCCAGGGTATTTCACTGCTCAGGTATTTATTATTTGCATGTTCTTTCAATCAGCGATGGGTTGGCGCCCCATCCTGGGTTGTTCCCTGCCTTGCGCCCGCAGCCTCCAGGATAGGCTCCGGACCCCCCGCGACCCCATATGGGATAAGCGGTTGCAGAAAATGGATGGATGGATGTTCTTACAATCCTCTTCACCATGACAGAATTTAGAAAGGCACTTGCTGAAAGAATATTTAACAACCTCCACCATGGAAGCATGAAAAAAATGCTGAAATGCCACAATATCTCATGCACAAATATTTCCTATGTACTTTTCTTAGCTTGTCCCTGTACTGGGGTAGTTTCTAAATGGCTAAGCCAGCACACTTTGACAGACATTGACAGACATAATAGTTTTACACCAACGTGAGAAACAAAGCAATCTATTTTACCACAGATTGTCGGATTTGGGGTTCGCCAACCGTGATCGCGAGGTGTTTCGTTGTGTGGTGGGCGCGGCAACACACTGTTACAATGCATGCTTCTCAACTTGACCTGATACTGTACGACATACTGTGCATTAAATCCTGTTGTTACTTTAAGAAAAGAGTTTGGGTTTTATGATGACATTACAAATATGTGAAAATCGGAAATCTCATATTTAATTTTAAGTTTTATTATGACTTAATTGTAACGCAGAATCATACTCGGCATAACATAGTCCACCCATCTTCCACTCACCCAGTTCAGTGTGTTTTAAGTTTCCATCCGCAGACCAAAGGCAGGCACCGATTCTAAATTAGCTATGCTATTAGATTTATTTCGTTATTTGAACTCAGGGTGGTAGTGTTGCATTTTATTTTGTGGCACTTATGAGAAACATGTACGATCCTATGAAAAGCACCCTAAAAACAAAATTGTTTATATAACTACATTTAATCTGGGGGAGCGGTGCTTGGCTCAGCAGGGACGCAGTACCTGTGATCGGAATACCGGGTCGAATCCTGCAGTCCTTAAGGAGGACTTAATCCCCAGTTACTCCTGGGATTGTCATAATGCTTTGTCAATAAACAAAAACATAAGTGTTTGCTAATTAAATGTAATACCCAAAAAATCCCACGTGTCTCCATGGTAGCTGTCTATCATGTCTCTACGTGAGTTAATAATACAATAAGTTTCTCTCACGCCGTATATAAAGTTAATATGCGATTTACTCCAAACCCACATAACCTAAATAATTAGGTCGAAGATAGATAATAAGGTATATATGTAAGTTAATTGTTTTAACATAAAAGTTAGAAGGTCTAAATAGGTGGAAAGCCAAACATTCTTATTCTTATTTATTTTCCCTTGTGTTCAAACCAGCACATTTAATGTTGCATATGCTACTGTTGTCCCAATAGAGTTCAGTGAGAAAGCTTGCGCCATCTGTCGAGTGCAAACAGCACACAATCACAGGCGTTCAAACGCAACAGATCGCCCTTAACAGGTCATCCTGTGTTAGGGGAGCTCGGCACGGTGCGCGTGACGGTGTGATTTGCGACAGAAAGGGCGTGACGTCACCCGAGGGTCCAGGGAGACCCAAACTCTGGGGCTCGTCCGGGTAAATGCCAAATCACCGACAACAGTGCAGGGTGAGCTCACAAACAGGAACAAATAGACGTCTTGCATTCGACTTCTGGATGAGGGAGGGAGGAATTAAAACGCACATCTGTTCACGATAACGCACCTCTAACTGCCGCCGCTAAATCTCGCGAGATTTCGGCCCGAGACCTTCTCCATAATAGCGAGTTTGCTGGTACTCTGCAGAATCACAACGAGCCGCGCCGGGACAATGGACGCGTCTAGGCTGCCGTGCTACCCGCCGGAGACGTGATGAATGAATGCGACGTTTCTTTCTCCATTGAAGAGCCCTGGTGTCGCCGCGTGACCGACACTTCTGCCTCGCGCCTCCGCCTCGCGCTGAGCAGCGGTGCAGAGAACCCGGCAGCTGCTGCATGCAGATGTCACTTCGGGGAGAATCTGCGAGTATTTCAGCTTTTTACCATCCCGACAATAACCGGATCCCAGGTAAGTGCTTTCTGCGTTCAGTCATATCAGTCATTCGCAGACTGTTCGTGTATAAGCGTAACTTTTAAGTCAAAGTTTCATACTGCCAAACAAGAGTTTTTTTTTATTCACATGGAAAGTGATAGCTGCTACGACCCTTACGGGTAGCGCAGCTGCACGCATTAGGATGGGCGATCAAGGGGCTTTTGTGTTGCTGTGACGTGCATAAGTTTAATTAGCCTCTCTATCTTCGACATCGAGCTCCTGCGCGATGTTATTAACGAATCGAGACCTGTTGTACAAACCGTATGTTAGCAGTGCATGCCGACCAAAGGTGCAAAAAAGGAGCGTGTGATTTAACCATTCCGGTCATTAACAACACCGGGTATCCCTTTTGATAAGTGATTTATGTTTATATTCCCACATTTTCCCAGGTTACTAAGATTTGTGAAGATTTTGTGAAAGCTTATGACAGCCTGTTTGTGTTTTATGGTGAACATTTTGTAATGATGATGATCCTGTTCAAAGCTTTATAAAAATATCAGTTTTTTTCTGTTAACGTGATTTGCAATGATTATTGTAATGATAATTCCGCTGATGCGTTCACATCTGGGGGTCTTATGGTGAAACTTAGGAAATTCAGATCGGAGAAACGCAAAAGCCCTCTAATTAACCATATGAAGGGGCACCAAACGTATGATTAGTGTGATAGCGGCTGCTCTGAATATGCATGTGCAATATATATTGTAGTGGAAATTATTTAATTTAGCAAACTCTGGGTTTCACTTTTGGGGTCGGCTGTGGGTGTGTAAAGTAATACATTATTTTGAAAAGCCCCCTAAAATCCACAAATGCACATAATCGCAAAATGCTTGTTCGTGGCACAATCGAACTGAACTGTTGGCATCTGTGAAACTCTGATTTACCCGATAAACAGAATGTGCCTTCCTGGAAGTGCCCGGTCAAGTGTTTCATGACTGTTTGGCTTTTCGGAGTGGGGTACAGATTAAAGTGACAACGGCACCTGGACGTGGGGTGAGGAGGCGGGCGATAAAACACGCCGAAAGGGCCGGCATGATAAGCGCCTCCGAGTCCCCTCCCCAAAGCTGATTTAGGGCAGGGATGCTTCTCCTGCAGGGAGTGAGGAGCCGGGAAAGGCGGCGAAACGCAGGCAGCCCAGTCTCTCCAGGAGCCGCATTAAAATGCATGAGAGGCGTCCCTCCGCTCCCGTCCCCCGGCTGGCTGCAGAGTTACAAACCTCGGCGCCGCGCTCGTCTCCTGGTACCTCCAGCAGGGCGAAACGGTGTCAGCCGATGCCCCACATCCCGCCGGAGAAGCGAGTGGATGGGCTGAGGCAGAAAAGCTCCTTAGGGACGACCGGTCCCTGGTATCCTCCGTGACCTCTGCTGTTCCCATGACAGGGCTGCCGATCGCCGGAGGGACCGTGCTGTGGACCCAGCTGTCTGCCATTCAGAGCCCCCTGCATGTAGAGGTGCGTCCTTCCTTGGGGGGGTTATTCCAATGGAAATAGGAAAAGAATTTGTCTAAGTTGTATGTGATTTAAATAGATGAGAATTTGGTATTGGTAACTCAAATTATTCTTATCTAGTTTAGTCTGTAAACCATGATGGTATGGTGTAAAGAGGTAAAGAACGAGTAAACACGTTTCTAACATGCCAGTGATTTGTGTTTAAGCGTCACCCACCACATTTTTTGCTGTTAATTGATAATTAATAGCCGGGTTGGTTTAGTCTAATTTCTGGCTGGTACGGCTGCGTCCCAGTTAAGTTTCTCTCGCCTGTAACGAAGCTGGTTTATAACCCAGCCAGATGCCTTTGGTCTAGAGAACAGTAGTGACTTGTGGGCGTGAGCATTGGTGTGTCAAAACCCATAAAGAATAGCTGCTAGGAAGTCGCATGGACTCTCACAGTGTTTAATTCTGCTCAGTGCCAGTCTGATAATTAAAGAAATCATACACTTTCTACCTTTTTTATTGTATGCTGGCCTGATGGGGAGAAGGGCACTGACCACACATTCCTCAATGTCCTGGCTATGCTTCAAAATGACAAAAACGAATGCCTTTGCCCAGCCCTTATGACAGGGACTTGGCCAGGGGTGACGCTGTCTGGTCTGGTCACTTTGCTCCATCTTTCCTCCATAGTCCTCCCCACATCCCCTTGCTTCTTACTTCAGTCAATGCCTCGTTTTTTATCTACAAATCTTCAGTGTAACATCTTTCTGGAGTTTTGTGGAAGGGATTGGAGTGTGTGGGTCAGCTTGGAGCTATGGAGGACTCCGGTTTGTGTGTGTGCGGAGATGCATGAAGCTGCTTTAAGCTGATCACGATACTAATGATGTCGTTTTTTCCAGAGGTCTTGGGACTGACCAGGTGGTGGGTGACCTAGCAGCCCAGGGGAATATTCCACTTTCGTATAACGGTGAACTTGGCTCCTACGAGACATCCGCCGTGTGCCTGATTGGTAAGAGTTTACCTTAAATCCATCCATCCCCCATGTACCCACTTGTCCAATACAGTGTCCTAAATGTAAACTGTGAACCTATAGTACCAGTCAAACGTCTGGACATGCCTCCCCATAGTTTATTTGTACTATTCTCTGCATTTTTAGAATAATTTATAAAGAAATCAAAACTATAAAATAACATACATGGAATTATGCACTGACCAAAAAAAATTAACTTGTTGGGTAGGGCAGCCCTGTGGGTTGGGACTCAGAAGGTTGCTGGTTCAAATCCCTGGGTCGGCAGAGTGATGCCACCATTGGGCCCTTGAGCAAGGCCCTTAACCCTAATTGCTCCAGGCACTCGCTGACCCTACCGCCTCTTCTACACCAGTTCCATGAGGTGGCCTCCTGGGATGCTTTTCCAGTTGCCCCACATATATGCTGAGCTCTCATTGGCTGCGTTTCCTTCACTCTCTGGTCAAACCCCTCCAAAACCATTTCTACTGGGTTTAGGTCAGGTGTGATGCGGCACTCTCTCTTTCCCTTGTAGATGACTTGGTGTGTCCAGACTTTTTTTTATTAGTACTTTGTCGGCTCCCTTTACTAGAAACAGTGTGTCTAACTATAGTGGTTACCAACAATAATGTCACAGCTGTGCCCCCCCCCCCACACTCTCACACAGCTTGTGCTGACTCAGCAGTCCTGGTTGGTCTTTTACAGTAATACATCTGTTGCTTACAGTTTTTTATTCAGCTTGTTGAAGGTAACATACATCAAGGAACAAAGGACTGAGTCATCTTGGTTCTTTGGGTCATTTTTTTTTTTCCGAATGTCTTTTTTTTACTTTTTACACCGCTGATCTGCCTGTTGGCCTGGATTAATGAGATCCTCATCAGACAGAAATGAAAAACTGTGTTTATCAGAACAGCTGTAAAAAGAATTGGAATTAATTATAATAAGATAGAAAATCAGTTGATAATTACGATGGGGAGGAAATATGGATGGCTGTGCAGTAATGTTTAAACTTGAAATTTATGACTCATTTTAATTAAAAAAAAAATGTTTGGACCTGAACTTTAAAGCACACTAAGGTACTGATTGAAATTGTAACTCGTGAGGATGTATTGTGTTTTTCCTCCTCTGTAATCACTTAGGTTTAGCAAAGACGTTAAAAGCAACCAATGAATGAGGCCAAGCCAGCATGAATGTGTTTACTGGAGCATAACATGTGAGCCACGTTCCTTTGAAAATAAAGTTGTATTGTACTTTTTTACTTTAGGAATGGCATTTCTATCCTCTCGGTTTGGCCTTCCGATCTCCCCCCGAAGCCTGGCTTAAGCCAATGGCTCATTGGGGCTTCTGCACATTTGGATCCTGTCCCACTGCAGAACAGATTCAGAGCTTGGAGGCCTTTGCCTGCATGGCACCATATCGCCAAGCTGCATGCGCTTATCAGGAAGCGCTGGTGCGTTATAGAGAGAGGCGCTAGTGTGTCATCATTGGTGTGTTATTTAGAATCATCGGTGTGCTATAGAGAGTCGCTGGTGCATTACAGAGAGAGGTTCTGGTGTTGTTAGCACAGGTATGTTTTGGAGAGAGGCATTTGTGTTGTTAACAGTAGTGCGATATAAAGAGAGGAGTTGGTGCATCATTGGGAGAGAGGCGCTGGTGTGTTAGCAGTGGTGCGTTATAGAGCATCACTGATGCATTATAGAGAGAGGCGCTGGTGTGTTAGCAGTGGTGCATTATAGAGCATCGCTGGTGCATTATAGAGAGAGGCGCTGGTGTGTTAGCAGTGGTGCATTATAGAGCATTGCTGGTGTGTTATAGAGAGATGCTGGTGCATTATAGAGAGAGGTGCTGGCGTGTTACTGTCAGGCACATGGTGGATCAGGCTTCTGTTGTCTATATGTCCGGTCTTATTTAGGGCGGCTCCCTGCTCCCATTGTCTGTGCTTAACCGTGGACATGGTTGACTGTTTTGGGCGATCGGAGATAATGAATTTTGTGTGCTGATATTCAGTGTAATTTTTGTGTAACCATCCTTTCAGGGGGGGAAGCATGGAAAACCGGCATCTAAATGTTTAACTCTGGCGTTTCTTAAACACTAATGATCAGACCCCAGTGTTACCCATCAGTTGTGTGAAACATTTGGTGTTTTTATTTTTGTGTGTGTGTGTGTGTGTGTGTGTGTGTGTGTGTGTGTGTGTGTGTGTGTGTGTGTGTGTGTGTGTGTGTGT
>JAAGVU020000129.1:5850431-5861434 GCA_011763525.2 Mormyrus iriodes
CCCCCCCCCCCACCAAAACTGTCCACACGTATTGTCCCCCTGCCACCCCTTCCATACCGAGAGTCTCTCCTGATCCTGGCAGCACTGTCAAACAGCAGTGGGATGGCATTTGCTTCATTTTCATTTGCCGTGTGGGAATTCCGTTTGATTTGGGACATGCTGCCCCCTGGCCCAGCTCCTCTGCACTCTGGGGCAAACTGTCAGCCCTACGCTGCTGTGTTTAGTGCCCAGGTGTGAGCTCCAGGTTCGTCTCTCACTCATCTGCAGTTGTCAGTAATCAAGCCAGGGGGGGTGAATGCCTGAAGGCCTTGGCCAGAAATAATCTGCTTTTGGCCCATTCTGAGTAAGACTATCGCAATGGGAGCCGTCCGTCTCCGACCAAGCTGTCATCTCGCTGGTGGCTGCAATCAGACTGTGTTTCGCGGGGGTAGCCCTCCCCAATGCAGGCGAGTGACGAGCGGGCCTGTCAGTCCGACATGTCACCCAGTTCCTGGAGGGGGGGTAGTGCAGGGGCTTGCAGAGTGAAATCTAGTAGATTATAAATCAGCGCTCCTGTGCATTAGGTGGATATTTGTGTCTCGTTTAAATTTCGTGATTCCATTTAAAATAGCGGTGGCTGATTGTACCTCATTTTAATACAGTACGGTTCAGATCCGGCCTGTTACAGTAATACTCAAATAGGCAGTGGCAATAAGCACCCCGTATAAACACTCATAACATCTGTTGTTATTATTAGTCAGTAGTGAGTCATGGTTATAATTGTTGTCTGCTCTGCTGTATGTATATGCTCAGTCCCCATGCCCCCCCCCCCCCGCAAGCCTTAAGTAACAACCCCTGAAGGCAGAAAGTAAGATTTAGATATGTAGTCTCTATGTGCCTGTGCAAAATTCTTGAAACCGAAAGAGATGAACGTTTATAAACCGAGTTATTTGTGTGCATCAGCGTGTCCCAAAAAGTGTCTAAATAGCACTTATTCAGCAGATGCCCTTCGATATCTAACGGATATGTATAGCTCCCTGGAGGCTGTTGGCTTGTTTTGTTTATTGGAAGCGCGATTCCTAAGGCAGCTGGTCTTAAATCGCTGGTCCAGCTTGGTTATCTTGGGGGAGCGTACAGGTTTCGAATCCATCTAGAGGACTGAATGGCTGTGAGTAAATTCCTGCCCGTGAAATAGTGGAAACATCCGGAAATATTTGGAGGTACGACACATCTACACACATACAGCTGTCAGGGCTGGGCTTTAATGCGATTCTGCATTTTTCATATTCCACGTTCCACTCTGTTCCGTGTGTAGAGGGAACACAGTGTAAAAACAGAATACGCTCCCGTGTGTCATTCCAGATAAAGCATAGCATGGCTTATTGTCAGTGCCTGACAGGAGGCCGTAGGAAATCCATTAAGTGCATGAATGCGAAGGTGTGCAAGCCCTTTTGTTGCGATACTAAATGCAAAATAAGATTATTCAGGGGCCATGTATCTTCTGAGTGAGATGAGGGCTTCAGCCCTGGGCTGCGTTACCCCTGTGCCACCTCCAGGGGGAGTTAGAGAGTGGGGGTGGCTGAGTGTGACTGGAGTAAGAGGGGGGGTGGAGGTTTCAGCACAGCCCCCAGCCCAGGACAGGTGAGCCACCTGAAGAAGACAAAGGGCAACGCTGGTGGGCTGGATTGGTGGGAGGGAGAACATGGGTGTTATCACCTGGGCGTGTGGGGGCTGGTAAAAAGCTGCTTCCCCAGAGCTGACGAACGAGGGCAGAAGATGCAGGGGCAGATCATCCCTAACCCACTGGGTGCTGGCATGGCGTGCATACCGGTCACTTCCAGCTTGAGTTTCAGAACTTCCGAGGATGCCTTTCCGTCACGTTTTGACAGTTTGAGCTGCATGTATTGTGGTAAGCTAGAGGGAACTTGGAGTTTAAAGCCTGTGTTTGAGTTTATGATGGACATACTAAGAAATTAAGGTTAAGTAACTCAGCATAGTGGGAACCGTTCTACGTGCGGCGGACTGATGCATGCGTGTCTGAATGCTGCTCCTGTGAGACGTGTGCTTCAATTTATTACAATGATTACAATCCTGGTTCCAAAAAATATAGTATGGCGTGTAAAATGTACATAAAAACAGAATGCAATGATTCTCAAATCATATAAACCAAAATTTAATTGAAAATGGGACAAAGATACACATCAAATGTTTGAAACTGAGAAATGTTATTCTTCAGTGTTTGAATTTGACGCCAGCAACACGTTTATATAAAAAAAAAAAGTTGGAACAGGCGCAACAAAAGCCTGGAAAAGTTGTGTAATGCTAAAACACCTGGCTGAAATACTGCTCAAAGTTTTGGGAATTGGGGTTGTACATAATTACAAAAGCTCAAATGTGCTTGTGTGTGTGTGTTTACACAGTATGTAACTGTAATAACCATTTGTCTCTCTCCGCGGGCAGTACTTGTTTAATCACCTTTCGCATGCAGGGGCCTTGGCTTATGCAGCTAGCATAGCACATATAGCAACAGTTGCTGTTAAATAGCCTTCAGAGCCTCACAATGGCCTGTTATTTTCACTTGAGTCACATGACTGTCCCCATAAACCTGGGATGTGGTTTGTGCTCTGAAGTGCTTTTCGATACTTGTAATGATGATGACAAACAAGCACTTCAAATGGATCGTTTTCGAAGAGACTGTACTTATCCAGGTCTGCTTGGAAAAGCAGTGTTGCTCCTCTACATACGACCTGGCAGTTAGTTAGAGCTAACTAATTTTTTTATTTTTTATTTCCCTATGTATGAGGAGCACCGCCAATGTGGGTAATGCTCAAATGTATCAACTGATTTTAAAGGCTAAATTTCAGCCCTGTGGAGTCCATTTAAATGTGTATGGTGTAATTATAGAGTCTGTCTGCCTTGGATAATCCTCAGGCAGTTGGAGAGAGTAGCCCTCTCTCTCTAAAAACCTCTAAACATCAGAGCTCACGGCTCATTTAGGCCATCAGTCAGTTTTCATGGGTTTAGACCTGTTTCTGGGGGATGTGTGTTTGGTAGCATGTGGATCAGGTTTCTCTCTTCCCTCTGAGACAGACACTTTGAACGTCCACATGCTCTGCTCGCTCCTGATGCTTTCCGACGTGTCTGTCATCTGACTGGCGGTTTGATGCATCTCGAATATGTCGATAATGAAATGTCTGTACACCAGCGTCGAATAAAATGGCGTCTTTGTTGTAGGTCATACGTTTCTCTGTTGTCCTGTAAAGTGATGCTGAATGAACTTGTGCCCTCTCTGCCCCCTCTCCCCCCTGCCCTTCTCTCTCCTGGCCACCACCAAGTGGTGAGGCAGCTGTCCCCCGGGGTTATGAGAGCAGTGCCTGAGTGCAGGGACGTGGCCCGGCTGTGATGTATGCCCCCAGCTGCAGGATGAACCTTCCGGCGGTCCTGAACGGCCTGCTGGTGTCAGTGGTGGCAGCTGTGCTGTGGAAATACGCAAGCCTACGTGAGCACGCCGCCCTGCTGGAGGAGGAGCTGCTGTTGACACGCCAGTCACAGGAGCTGTCGCAGGCGCGTGTTGACTACCACGCCGCCCTGCTGGCACTGCAGGAGCAGGGCACGCGCATGGTCTGCACAGGCAAGATGCACACCGACCGCATCTGCCGCTTTGACTACCTGTGCTACTGCGGCGAGGCCGAGGAGTTCGTCTTTTTCCACAGCAACGCCTCGGTCATGCTCCCGAACCTGGGCCCGCGCCGTTTCCAGCCTGCCCTGCTGGACCTCTCTTCTGTGGAAGACCACAACACTCAGTACTTCAACTTCATGGAGCTACCAGCAGCCGCCCTCAAGTTCATGCCCAAGCCTGTGTTCGTGCCTGACGTCACGCTCATCCTCAACCGCTTCAACCCCGACAACCTCATGCACGTCTTCCATGACGACTTGCTGCCCATCTTCTACACCATGAGCCAGTACTCGGACCTGGACAGTGAGGCCCGCCTCGTCTTCATGGAGGGCTGGGCAGAAGGACCCTACTTCGATCTGTACCGACTGCTCAGCAGCAAGCAGCCTCTCCTCAAAGAGCAGCTGAGGAACTTCGGCAAGCTACTGTGCTTCACGAAGTCCTACGTGGGCTTGTCCAAGATGACCACCTGGTATCAGTATGGCTTTATCCAGCCGCAGGGCGCCAAGGCCAACATATTGGTCTCGGGGAATGAGATAAGGCAGTTTGCCGCTTTTCTCATGGAGAAGCTCAACATCACTAGAGTGGAGACCCTGGCAAATGAGGAGTACATCGTGGTCTTCAGCCGCTCTGCTAACAGGCTCATCCTGAACGAGGCGGAGATGCTTGTGGCACTAGCTCAGGAGTTTCAGATGAAGACGGTCACAGTGTCCCTCGAGGAGCATTCCCTCTCAGAGGTGATCCGCATCATCGCTGGTGCCTCCATGTTGGTCAGCATGCACGGAGCTCAGTTGGTCACCTCCCTTTTTCTCCCACGTGGTGCCGCCGTAGTAGAGCTCTTCCCCTACGCTGTCAACCCAGAGCACTATACCCCTTATAAAACCTTGGCCTCCTTACCGGGAATGGACCTCCAGTATATAGCTTGGAGAAATGCCATTGAGGACAATTCTGTGACCCATCCAGGGCGACCATGGGAACAGGGTGGGATCGCCCACCTGGAACCGGAGGAGCAGGCACGAATACTCCAGAGTAAGGAGGTGCCACGCCATCTGTGCTGTCGTAACCCTGAATGGCTCTTCCGGATCTACCAGGACACCAAGGTGAATATTCCTTCTCTGCTGGAAGTCCTGAGGCAGACTCTGAAGTCCAAGCCCAACTTGAAGAGGACCAAGACAGGCAGCGTTGTGCACCCAGGCCGGGTACGGGAGCCTAAGTGCCAAACTTCAGTGCAGGCCACCAATGAGGCTAAGATTATGGTGTCGTGGCAAATCCCCTGGAACCTGAAGTATCTCAAGGTCAAGGATGTCAAGTACGAAGTGTGGATACAGGAGCAAGGCGAGAACACCTACATGCCTTACATCCTACCACATCAGAACTACACCTTCTCAGAGAACATTAAGCCCTTCACCACGTACTTGGTGTGGGTGCGCTGCATCTTCAACAAGAACCTTCTGGGCCCATTTGCAGATGTCCTGATGTGCAAAACCTGATACCAGCTGGTTAGCAAAACCATAGACAGCCACCGAGTGTCCTGATCCAGAGAGTTGGATGATGTGGCAGGAAGGGATTCGCTGTGGAGGTTTGCACGGGAATGATATTTTCATCATGCTGGGTCGTCCGCTCTCAGACTGGGTGGAAACGAGGCCCCCCTTTTGGAAGCACTGAGATTTAATACCTGTGACACTGCATAGTCACCTTCCATAGGGCCCGGAAAGAGGAGCGCAAAGTCCTTAAATGAAAAGTTTTAAGCAGATATCACTTTATGAAGCTATGAACAGAAGTCTATTTATGATATGATGTCATTCTGCTGTAGTACAGGATATAAAAGCTGGCATGACTGTAAGTCTACATGTAGGATGCACAGATTCTTACACTGGTATTTATAAATCAAAGGAATAATATTAGTTATTTAATTTTTATTTATTACTCAGAGACTGATTTGCATTTGGGTTGATTGTGTTTAATATAATGTAGGTTTACTACAAATTATTACCCATTTCAGATGTTTGTACTATTTATATTAGTCTTACATTTTTTGCCGTAAGTTATTAAACTATCAAATATATTAGAATCAAGTAAACTAGAATTAGACATGGCTGGATTTTCTCTACTCTGAAAGTGTTGCTTGGTTATTTTGACTTTCATTAGTTGATGTTTTGTTTTGGAAAGTTTAGACAAAACGTATGGGGTGGGGAGGACGGGGCGTTTTTACAGCGTGTTGATTTTTAATGTCTGTGTTTAGAGTATGAGTTGATTGTAATTGTAAGGATCTGGGTCTTGACTCTGTTTCTTGAGACATATTTGGTAACATAGATATTGTGCTGGGGAAGTTAAGCTGTGGTCTCCAAACATCTCTTCCTCCGTTATGTGTGACTGGACATTTGCTTAATACAGAGTAAGCGGTTCTTCATGGAGGAGGTCATGGTAAAATATTCAGCTTTGTTTTTTTTGTTAACACCTGACTGAATGTTAAAAAAAAAAAAAAATCATTGATTCTCTATTTTGCCTTGAGAGTGTTCATTCTGGGTTGGAGGGGGAGACTCCTGCATATTAAGAAAAGCTCTTAAAATTGTGCTACCCCTGGGATTCAGTGATATTTAAAATGTGCATTTGTATACTCTGAATGTGTTGCTATATATTTGCAATTATATGAGTTATATTTAACATACAGTATGATCCTATTAAAACCCACACCAGTCAGTATATACTGCAAGATTTCAATAGTTTCTTATATTTGGTGTTTTTAATCATAATTAGAAAAACGGAAAAATGTTATACTTGTGAGCCCTGTCTTATTTCCTTATTTGATATCTTCTTTTGGGATAAATTTTAAATGCACAATTTTGTTGCCAAAGACTCCAGCTGAACCTGTGAATTGTTCCAAGCTTGCAAAGACATTCAATAAGCCAAAGTGTGTTTGAGGTCTGAATTTTCCCCCATCTCCGAACATGTTCCATCGCTGTCCCCAAAGACCACAGAGCTGCAGAAATGACTGATTAGTGCTTAGAGCAGCCAGTGCAGGTTTGTCTGTAAGCAGATTGTCTTGGATGGGTTGGCTTTGAAATGTACTCAGCGACCTCTCCTTCACTTCTTGTCCTTGATTTTAACAAAGGATTTGGAATATGTAAAAACAAACACAAGCTTTTTAAGCATATGGTGTTAACTGCACACATCTGTGTTCTTCACAAATATGCCAAGTTGGACATCATGCACGTTTCAATGTGATATTTCTTGACTGTTTTGGGCTGTTCCGTGTGCTTCTAGAAAGCTGCTTCTAGCTGTCAGCTCTGTTACTTGTAGACGTTCCTCATGTTATCAGGCATTAGTAGTGGGGGGGATGTCTGTCGTTTTGCTCTGTTTTCATATGGAGGTTCATGCTTTAAGAGCAGTTGAAAGCCCCTGGTCCAGTAGGTACTGCTGATAATAAGATGGCTACAAGGTGACTGATATCGATGTACTGAGATTACGCCTAAGAGGTTGGAGGTGAGATCTCTCCAGGACTCCTGACTGCCTCCATGTGAACTGAAAGATGTACTGTCAGGTCAGCTCCACACTTTGATTCAGAAAACATTGATCATATTTATAGCTGAAAAAGTAGTTGATCAGTTCAGGCAGCAGAATGATGGCAGATACTAAAGCAGAGCCGGCAGTGCTGTAGAGGCTGGGAAATGAGGCGCTTTGCACACGCTCACTATTTGGAGAGCTGAAGGTAGTAAGGTGAGGCTGTTCTTCAGCCTCAACCGTCTATGGGTCCAGAATATTGAAGTAAGACATGGGAGCTTCTTAAGATGTAGGTAGAAGTAGGTGGAATGTAGATGATCCATGTCAGGGATGATTCTGAACTGGAACCGGATTTGTAAACTACAATTTAACTTAAAGTACCTGGATTTCATTTAAGCACTGACTTCCTGCTATGAGTTGATTAGTCAGTCTTCTATAATTATGCATGTGTCACTAATGTTAATATGAATGGTTGGAAGTGTCTTTCAATAAAGGAAACAAACTAGTAAGAGCACAAGAAGAACTGAACTATTTAGCCAAACAAAGGAGCCTTTCAGTTTTAAAGTAGTTTGTGAAACCTGCAGTAGCTCAAAATGTCCTGTCTGACATGGATGATCTGGTCACCCTAATATGATGGAGCATGGCTGGAGTGGGGAATGCCGTAAATCTGATTTGGGAATGTAGTGCTGGCATTGGTAGACCTAGTGTGGTGCAGAGGAGCCAAAAACCACCATGAAAATCTGCAGAGAAGAGGAGAGAGGGTCTCTCTGCCTCAGCTGGGCATTTTCATCAGCGACTGCGGCTTGGCAACACTGGAACAAAACTAATCCAAATTATGCTCTCATTTACATAGTTCCCCGAAAAATGACTGGCTTAAGAGAGTCAACAACACGGGCTTATCGCATTTGAGCCGTCTAATCATATTCCCAAAGCAAATCCTCAGGACGAGATGCTCGGATTCATCGCGCTCAAATGGAGGGCTGCATACTGGCTCCGCCCCCGTTAACGTCCGTGTGGATTATTCTTAAGTTGTTCCGGCTGCTCCGTTCTTTGTGTGCTGTAGAAACAGCCGGCGCTGTGTGCGGTTTGAGGGATCGTGGCGGCGTGCACTTTCCCAGTGACCCGTGAATGAAAAACGGCTTTAAATCAAAGACTATTTACAGCAGACAAGTAACCAAGGAAGGAAATCTGCCAAAATTCATAATTGCAGACTTTCACAGGGTCAGCTATAATAAGAAATGCTATTAACATTGTAGAGATGTTGCTCGTGTGCTTGGGGGGGTGGGGGAAGCATTTTTTGCTGGCTTCGTTTTAAAGAAAAGGTGAACGGCCTGAATAGAAGCGCCCTGCTTCCACACGGGCAAGACCTGAAGACTGGGGACGGCACAAGGCCCAACGGCTCTCCCTTCACGGCGGGGGGACCCTGCACTGCTTCTTTCTGTCCCAGTTCAGTTAATGCGCCCGAAGTGGAGCCCGAATACCATCTGGGGTCCTTCCAGATTTTTGGGGTTGGCCTGCGATATGCCTGCCCCCCACAGCCTGTCTCTCCCTTTTGTATGAAAAGCACATGAACAGTGTGGACATGGAATAATATCTCCATAAGTATAATGTAACATTTTAATGGCGTATTGGCGAGTGCAAGACTAAACCGCATATTAACATTGCATCAGAAAGATGTGCAAACATTCTAAGGGCCAGTTTGTGTTTAGAAGAGGATCTTTGTGTAATTTGATGGTTTTGCTCATCCCTGTGGAAATGCACCGTCCATATGGCCAGCTAAAGGACAGTCTGCTGTTTCTTTGCAGAAGAAAAACCTGTAAGAACATAAGGAGAACAGAAACACGGAGCCGGCCTCTTCGGGGGCTGGAACGGCACCTAGTGAATCAGCTATACTTTTCATGTCGAGAAGAAATTCAGATCGATGTACAGCTATGGCTGCCTGATGGATCTCTAACCCCCCCCATGAGAATCCTAACCCCCCCAGTCCCTACTTTAGGCTGTTATAAATATATGCAGGAAACACTTATTGAACGATGCATATGTACATGACAGTCATGTTGTTCCCCCAGTGCTGAACAGTAACCGCTTTTGACAGTGAGCACAACACATTATTTAAATCTTCGCCCTTCAAGAAATCAGACCATTAAAATTCTGCTCCAGCGTTGGGTTTTTCAGCCAATTCTGGGAACTGGAAATGAGGGGTTGGAGTATGAGGAACAGGATTTTGGTGGACGGGGACATGACTGGAAATGTGACTCCAGACGCAGCTCATGGTACTCTTATTAATGGTATGGCCCCCGGCAAAAGTCAGGGCTCGCGATGACTGTGACACCCTCGGGGACGTGTCAGAGGGAGAGAATTCCGGAAGGGTTCCCGTTTCCGTTCAGTTGGCAGCTGTAGAGTCCTGTGAAGATGGTCAGCTTTGTCACAGTCTCACTCACCACACTACAGCCTCCCCTCATCCCAGGGAGCAGAGCCGAAGACGGCAAGATTAATAAAATATGTGCGGTGTACCGTTACCTCGTTCCTCTGTGCAAAGTCAGTGTAGGTCAGGATCTCCCTCGGGCTTCAGGACCCACACAGACTGTAGATACATCTGGCAGCGATGCCCCTGCCTTCAGTAAATGCATTACTCACTCTAACCCCTCAGCCTCAACTGGCAAACGTAAGGTTTACTTTCATGCTGACTGCCATCCGTGGGGTTTAAAAACAGCCATTATAGGATTGAAATAATTTACTATATTGTGAGAATACCGAGAATAATTTATAATTTGTAATTTAAATGATCAATTATTACTATAATAATCATTCTCCTCTTGTTTCACAACAAGCAAAAGTACAATTTGTGTATCAAAGATTTTGTCAAATGCCCAATTAAATATTGGTCTCATATATTGATAATTTCTACCACGTTCTCGTTTATACATTTCCATTTTTAAATATATCTATCTATATAGATAGATGGATAGATGCATTGTTGTAACACTGTTGCGATTTAACTCTACAGCCCCACATGGTGGTAGTATTTGAAACTACATAATACACAGCCAACAATCACTCCCTCAAATGCATATCTCTAACTGTCAGTAGCTCATTGTCTTTGTATCATACTTCCAAAGATATGTGTAACTAATTTCCCACTGTGCAAAAATATAGGATATAAAAAATAGATGAACCTGCCAATTTAAATCCTCACAAAACTCCCAAGAAAGTTGCAGTGGTCGATATTTTTCATCCCTCAGTCTGAAAGCATCCCATCTTAGGCTTACCCTAACTTCACACTTCCTCACATGTGCTTCTCTGCATTTGATTCTCCGTGTAAAAATCTAGTACAATACTGTTTCAAAAGCCGTTCAGAGCAGGGCGAAACTTGTCATTAAAATAATCATTAATAACGTCAGTCTCCCATTAATCAATTGATTGTTCAACAAATGCAAAGAAAAGAAATGCAAAGAAAGAGAAATAGACTTCATTGCATGTCTTTATATTTTTATATATATTTTCAAATCTATTCATGAGCCCTACTGCATTTTGAATGATGACTTTTAGTACACTTTACATACATAATTCACATATTAAAATATATTTCTTTAAAGATTGCTAACGCTGCTCTTCATATATATGTAAAGAATCAGTAGCTGTTTTCAAACGTACCGATGAGACATTAAACATTAAAAATGCTGTATAAGAGCCAAAAAGCACGTGCATCTCACTCGGTTTGTCTTTTCACGTTTTCTTTCTGTTTGATCTGACAGCCATGTGTGCTTCTGCCTCAGCTATACACTCACCTAAAGGATTATTAGGAACACCTGTTCAATTTCTCATTAATGCAATTATCTAATCAACCAAT
>JAAGVU020000129.1:5861652-5881459 GCA_011763525.2 Mormyrus iriodes
TGTATGTATTGCAGTACTGGATAAACAGTCATTAAAAATGGATGATAGATTCAACTCTGAAAGCGCAACTTCTGCCTGGAAACGCTAAATTGCATGTAGTGTTGACCTTGACCTGTACACATCCATTTTCCATGAGATTTTTTTTTACTCTGGGTGCCAGTGAGCATTCAGTCAACAGCCCATAGCCCTGACTGACGTCCACACCGAAGGCAGCACGCAGCACCCAGAGAACAGGGAGAAACGGCGCACATACAGCCAGGCCGGGGATCGAAGCTCTAAGAGGTTCATTAACTCTCTATATTAGTAAAGGTCTTTATCTTAAAGATGACTAATTTCTTTGGCATTATTATAATAAATCCTATTGTCAATAGAGAGAACAGTTTAATGCTTTAACGAGCCCTGTTGTTGCCAAGCCTATACTGGAATTCTATGGATGATACTGCACTGAGATCTGTACCAGTTATGTCATGTTTCTTGTTTATAAAAAAATTCCACACCCTTCTTCCCGGGATTAATAAGTAATGCTGTTTCAGCCATTGACTGTGTTTTTATCATTATGACATTCTGAGGACCAGATTTCCTGACAATGTGATAAAAACCTGTGACTTTTCACCATGTGGGGACATTCATTGGTGCCTTCAAGGATAACCTCAATTTTATAAAAAATCTATGAATGCAATCAGAAAAAAAAACTCAAAATGTCAAAAGTCTTGCATTTTGTTTGGTTACTTATGGTTACGGTTAGGGCCGGGTGGGGTTAAGGTTGTCATAGTTGGGATAAGGGTTATGCTCGAATGAATGGACGGTCCCCACAAAAGATATAAATACAAACCTGTGTGTGTGTGAGAGAGAGAGAGAGAGAGAGATGGAGTGGGATCTCATTCAAAAGTGTACCCCAGCCTCGTACACTATACTGCCTGGCATGGAATCTCCATAACCCTAACTGGGGAATCTGTTTAGAAGATGGACGAACCAGCATGGATGGGTAAACAAACAAAATGAGATGGCGCCCCTTCCTCTGGTACTCAGCGATGGTGGAATGCGGCTTTGTTCAGAGGAATCACACGTGACAGCCTGTCTGGCAACGGATTCAGTCACGAGGAGGGCAAGTGACTGTCTGTCACTGCAATATCATTACTCTGCATCTACTGGCTCGCCATCACACTCATGATTAATGGAAATGCATTCTGACCCCCTGCATATCAGATTTAGAGCCCTGATTTCAGTGCTTAATCTACGGCAGAATTCATTCACCAAACTGTGTTTCAAATGATGCATTGGGATTACGGGGGTTCCACACAACACCTATACAAGGTCTGCACAACTAACCATTTCTGACATAATACACTTATGAATATTCACAAGTGATAGGCTGACCAGGATAAGTGGTTAGAAGATGAATGGATGTTCACAACTGACCGACATCACTGAAGTTCAATGTCACTGTTTCAGCCAATGTTTGATGGTAATTTTGTCATGGTATAAATGCCTGTTTACTACAGTTAAACTAGAAATATGGTATAATGTGTTCCTGCAGGGTGATTTAATGGTGTTTTATACATATAAATTTATTTGGAGGTGGAGATCCAGGTGCTGATAAAAGCTAATTCCATTAGTTTTTTTTTTATCAATTACAGTAATTATCCTGAATCTCTTGTGAAAGTAACGCGTTCAGCATTAAGGTTGTGCTGCATCAGGATTTTCCCTTGAAGTTATTTTATGTTTGGGTTTAAATTAGCTTTATTAACATTTTGCTAAGGCAAATGACTGAAAGTAACCTTTGTGGTTTTATAGCGTATAAAACCATAACATTCGTGCAGTTGTAGGAGTACTTCCTTGGTGATTATATGCATGCCTGTTTACCGGGCTCTCCGTATTGCCCTGGGAGCCAGAACGGCGCTATCCACATTCCGCAGGCTGCTATCACATCAACGGCTTTTCTCTACAATTTAGCACAACGTTTATAGAGAGAGGAAATGTCAAAGTGGGAGGAAGGCATTCCTTTAATTATGGATAATTAAAGACTTGAGAACTGCCACGTTGCACCCACAGCATTTTGCTACCTCCCTGCAAGACCTCAAAATGTGTGAGATGACTGAGATCCTGCAAGTCTCTGGGGCATCCAGTCTGACAGACTGAATAACCAAGATCATGGCTCTCGGCTCCACAAAATCTGTGAATCCAGATAATAAGTTACAATTAGGATGCTTGCTATTTTGCTGCATATAAGCGTTTTGCAAAAGTTTCCTTTGAACCCAAAATAAAGATCATCCCCAAAATGGCCTTTTCTTTCTCTGGAAAGAACAGAGCCAAACTAAAGCAGTTTCCATGTTTTGAAAATGCCAAGAAAATGATTCATGCATGACAACAGCAAGCCTAAACCACAGAGAATGGCACAGTCTGGCTCCAGTTACTGAACTTCAGCGAAGGAAAGTGTTCAGAGATCATACTAAACACTGCTGAAATGTAAAAAATCCTGAAAGCTTTCCTGACGTTTTAGCCACATAAGCCGCAAATTATGTTTTTTTTTTTATACGCGGTTGTGTAAACACACAAACTCTGCTAAAGCTGCTGTCTTCGGCCTGTCTTTCTCCAGGAACTGGTGTAGTGGCCATGATTTCAAGGCTGAAGAATGTAGGACACACCGAGCTGGCCAGAACGCCGGTTGGTTTTTGGCTCCGTTGCTCCTGGTGTTGCTGAAAAGCTCTGCTGGTTCTAGTTCAGTTCGTCGATTAGCGGCCAAAATGCACAGCTGTACGATATCAGTAGCTGTGGCACATATCGGCCATAAACACAGAAATGGAGATGAGCCTCATTTGCATGGGCTTCTCTCATTGGATGCTATGCCAAGCATCAGACAACATGCAGTCCCATCACACATCTTAAAAAAAAAATCAGCATTTGTTTCGTAAAAAGATACTTCATTCATCAGGTTTTTCTGATTCACCAAACTCAATGTTTCCAGGGCAAGAATTCAGCATAAAAAAAATCAAACTCTATTCGACGAAGATCCAGTATTGGATCGAAATGTTAGCTATGCGGTGCATTTCCTGGAGGAGTATGGTGTGCAGGCTTTCCTCACCTGAACCCTTCATATCGCTCGCTATTCCATCATCAAAGCCCGCTGCTCCTCTCTGCATTCACAGATGTGAGTCGCACGTTAGAAACTATCATGCCTCAAGTGCAGAAGTAGAGAAAATAAATTTAGGTCCTGTTACTATCATATTGCTCCCATTTAGGTCCTGTTACTATGATAGCAATCCCATTCAGGCCCTGTTACTATCCTGCCGCAATCCTACCAGAGAAGAGAGAAACACACCCACCCAGGAGACCATAGCCCACAATATGTGACCTTAAACAGGTGCTGCCAAAAAGCACTTTCCACAGGTGCCCACATCCACCTCTCATGCTATCATTTTCAGTAATAGTGGGTTAGGGTTGGTCCATCCTGCACCAGTAGCTGGTCTCTGTCAAGCTGGAACTGCACACGCACCATCACAGAGAGGAAGATAAGGAGGCACTTAAAAATAACTCCCCTGTAGATGTTTACGTTGGCAAGTTGGCAACAAAGACCACGCAACAACGAAAATAGGTGAGAAGTGAAAGCGGAGGTAGCTAGCGGGAGCAAGCTGGGCACTGACGGAAGTGTTTCAGAATAGTACAGTCACACTTGATTCATCCCTGCAGGGAAATTGGCTCGTTTTCACATCGAACATCTTGCTGTCTATAAGAGAAGCAGACAGATACGTAGGTGACAGCAAGCAGGGGGTCAGAGCAGAAGGTTTCAAAAATCCGAAAACTCATATAATCACTGTTCCAGCCTAAGTTTTTATACCCACAATCTTTCAGAAAAGGACATGTATACATAAGTAGCTGAGCCACATACTATTTTTACCATAGGTGAAGCCTGTAAAATGGAACACTGTTGTATGTCAGAGATCCCAGGGCGAAGAAGCAATCTGATATCATTGGTGCTTTCAAGACGGATCCACTGTATCTTAAAACAAAGATGTGTTAATTGCACTGTAATATGACTCTACAGATGGATTATTAGCAGGTAACGCTAGCTGAGAGCCTAGCAGGAACCTTGTGGCCCACCTGTCCTGGACAAACCTTCCACAGTCCAGCGGCTGCTTCTGTTGCAAGCCAGGCATGTGATTGGCCAATTGACATTTCCCGCTGTTCTCAAGAGACCCATATGCTGCAGTCGTTTACATCTCAGCAAGATTTCAGCACCCTGTTGAGAAGAGGACTCATATTTACACCGTGTCCATTACAGAGCAACACTCTCCCTTTAATTAGCGTGAACATGCATGTCTTACACGGCCAGCCAGCATATCTTAGAGCATAAGTTTAGGTACTTAAATTAAAGACACCCACATATGAAGAGTAAATGAGCAAAACTCACAAGAAAAGTTCTATGGAAATTAAGGAAATTTCTTCATTGGATTACATGAGGAGTGAATGAGTTTTGGTTCCCGATACTGTAGCATATTGTATAATGAAGAAGCCAGACTTCAGGTCATTAGCCATATCATCCCAGAAACAACAAGAAATGGACTGAGTTTTGGAAATATAATCTTCATACATGGCACAGAATTTTTTTTTTTTTTAACCCAAGAATATATGTATGTTGTTCACTACAGGTTTGGTCACACTAGCACTAAAAAATATTTGCCTCTCATCCAGTTTTATTCTAGCTGCTAGAAACAGCAAGCAGAAAATTCAGTTCCCATAGTGAAGCTAATTCGCAGAGGGTTTTTGCACCAAAGTTTTTAAATGATAAACTGTGGGAGCAGAACACATTTGTGCTGTAATGACACGAAATTTCTGGTGCTTTTAGCCCTTCACACCGCTAGGGCACGCTTGTCAATACCTGTTTATGATACATTGCTAGCTTGCTTCTCATGTATCTTGCCAAATAGGGGGGGATAAAGTTCATTGAATGAAAATGAACTAAACTGTCGAGCTTTCACGCCCATTTTCACTTGACTCTGCAAAGACACTGGATATTTTCGCTGTAGTGTTACTGTACTTTAAAACACTGTATTTTATATATTTACAGTTCATAAACCTACCAATACTCCATATGTATCTAATCTCCCAACTGGATCCATCCCTCTAATTCTTCTGCCATAGTGTGCGTTTGGTTTAAGTCACCACTGAACCCACCTGAACACATTAAGTAGTTATGGTTACAGTTCATTCTTAACCTAGCATTATAAAATATAAAATCATTACAGAATAACTTCATCCTGAATTTGTTGATGTAACTGCAGTTTCTTCCATCATCTTTCATATGAATGAACTTCTAATGGATGAAAGACAGATTATGCGGTCTGCTCAGTGCTGCAGAGACACCCACAGGAGTTGTAATGCCTTTTGCTGGGTTTCAGCTAATCTGTGGGCTCTGAAAAGTGACCTCATTTCTGGCCCCTTGCCTTAATTATCAATTTCTATTCCATTTTAATGAGTATGAGGCTGCAATCTGTTTGTGCCAAGAACATACTTCCAAACTTTCAAACACAATTCCAGATTTGTTTTTGGTGATAAGTTAAAGGTATTGGTTCAGTTCACTGTGAAAATAAAGAAATGGTAATTGTTTTGAATAAAATAACCTGTTCTCCTCACGATCGCCTCACTAGGATACAGTAACAGTTCATAGAAATACACTCGAAATTGACAATTACAGTACCGAGAGTTCCTTACAAATACAGGTCAGCTTTAAATTAAAGCCTGATATTCTTTATATACATGTGGTATATACATATATATTCTACATTAAACAAATATACACAATGTAATTCAAATTTACCATTTGGTAAAAACACTATTCAAAGGGCAGTAAAACTGCATTACAAGATATAAATCCTGTAGTCAAGAACTTCAAACATTAGCTGTGCGTAAGTACAGGTATTTTTCCCAGCGTATTGACATTTTTGGTTTCTTTTATGGAAACAATAAAAGACTTAACATTTGAATGCAAATGAAGATTCCTGAGGGTTTCAAATCAATCGGACTCGAAACATGCGAAGACACAACAGATTTAAGAGAGATGAGAGCTAATGAGTTAAGAGAAACAAATACTGAGTAACTAAATAGTCAGATCACACAGACAAAACAAACTTAAGCCATGCTAAGTGTTATCCAATGGGAGTTTAAAGTGCTCTTACTTCATTTAAACACCCAGCACTCGTGACTAAATCGACAGGTATAAACCAGCGTCTCAAGGTGGCGCCTTTGTTGTAGCAGTCTCATAATCAGCCGAAGAGTTACTGTACCTACGAACTTCCACCCTCAATAGAGGGTGTGGTGACCAACGGCACCCGCATGATGCGAGCAAGCGGACGGAACGCCGGCCAATCCCGGGGCACATGCAGCCCCCCCCCGCCCCCCAGATACCCTGCCATCAATCCGGAAAGCATGTCTGTAACCCAGTGAGAAGTCCTCATGGATGAGGGGGGAACCCCCAGGTTAACAAAGACATGCATCGTCTCGGCCACAGTTACTCATCAGGCGAAATTCCGGGATGGAAAATTCCATGGAATCCGGTTAGAAGCTGAGAGCACAGGCCTGTACCTGTCAGTGGCCTCACTCCCGCCCCCTGCTCCCCTATCCCACCGCACGGCTCACAGGTCCCGGTTCAGCCTCAGCCGCCGCTCTTCAATATGCCGTAGGAGTAGCCTCCCGCGCTGCTCCACTGTGTGGACCACGGCCCTCAGGCCCCGCAGGCCTCCTCGGCTATCCCAGAATTCCCGGTCCACATGAAGCGAATGCAGAAGCATGGCCTGCAGGCAGCCCGACTGAAGCACGGACACCGCCCTCTCGGGGAACCTGAAAGGCGACCGTGGCAGCTCTTATTCTTGGGGGGTCCAGCCGGCTTTTGGGGGAATCCTACGCTAAAGTCAAATTTGACCATATAACACACAAATGTGTCCACAAAAATGGACAAACCAAGCATATGACCACATGAATGCAATAATAACATCAAGGTGCTATTTACTATCAAGGTGCTATTTACTATCAAGGTGCTATTTACTCACTCGTCGATGCCTTCCACCAGGAGGAAGTTGAGGTTGCTGTTTGGCTGAAACGGTCGCCCCGCGTTATCTATGAATACCAGCTTTGATGGGTCGGCCTTCCTCACCTGGGGAGGAAGGAAGCCCCATGTGAGACTGACATGTCCTGCACACCTGTCCTTTTCGTTCTGTACTTAACGAGCTGGCTAATTTTGCTGCCTTCATCACAAAATGTGTTGGTGCGCCAGCTTTCCATCGTGACTAAACTCCATGTATATGTGTTTATACACATATATATTAATAGTTGATACTCACCACTTGTTTATTTACTTGTATGACAGTATGTCACATTCCTCTTCTAGCTTAATGTCTCACATTTTAATGTGCCACGTTTCTGCGTTATGAATTAAGATGCCTGGCCCACGCTGGATGCCGTCCGTGTTGGACAATGTCCCTGCTGGACGCCGTCCGTGTTGGACAATGTCCCTGCTGGACGCCGTCCGTGTTGGACAATGTCCCTGCTGGACGCCGTCCTTGCCGGACAGGCTAGACTGCTTCCCATGGTCAGTGCTGCAATGGCAGGCACAGAGACCGGACCAGGCTGCCTTATTTCTCTGCCCTGTCCACTAGGCAGCAGGGATTTAAGGAGAGTTTTCTATTGCGCTTTACAGCTGACTCTAGTCTCTCCACGTTTCCCAGGAGGACGAGAAAAGTCTGATCGAATTATTGTCAAAGGACGGGTGGCTCGAGGAGCCATAGCTGAGTATGTCTGGAGCCAAGGAGTCACTTAAACAGGGTCCAGACGCTGGAGCGCTTCCAGAACAATCCGTGGGGGTGTGGGGGCCAGGATTCCCAGAAGCACTCCCTGTTTGAATCCGCATCCCAGTGATTTCTAAGCACATGGCTGCGAAATTCTTTTTTTCCCTGAAGGAGTTTTTCATCAAAACCAGCTGCTCTAGCAATGTCTTGTTTTAACAGATTATTTAATATTATTAGGTAGCCTAATCACCACATTCATCCAAAATGACTGGGAATTTTGCCTGTTTTTTTGCAGGCAAATATTTTTAGAGGTATTCAGGCTAACCACCTTCCTCATGGGCCCAACAGAATCCCCATTCTGGGACCTAATCTTATAGCCTAAAGGTTAACAGTCTGTCCTTAAGCAACTAGTCTGAACTCCTCATTCATTCATTTACTACAGGGACATCGAGAAGATTCACCAGAATGTGCACCAGCAGCAGGTGCTTTGGGTTCCCACACTTGGCATGCAGCAGGTTGTCCACGCAAGGCTCGGAGGGGTCTGGCTCGAACCCGCAGCAGTAGCGATCGAGCCGATCGTTGACCTGGGGTGGGAGGGAAGGCACAGGGTGATCCCAACATGTTACCGTGGCAACCACGGCGAGCAGGAGGAAGGTGGACGAAAGAGCAGCAGGGAGTGAAGAGATGAGCAGCGGTTAGCTCGGTTTCACAGGGACAGCCGGCAGCGTGGCACGGTTAGCGCGGGTTCGCAGGGACAGCCAGCAGCGTCGCGCAGTTAGCGTGGGTTCGCAGGGACAGCCAGCAGCGTCGCGCAGTTAGCGTGGGTTCGCAGGGACAGCCAACAGCGTGGCGCGGTTAGCACGGGTTTGCAGGGACAGCCAGCAGTGTCGCGCTGTTAGCGCGGGTTCGCAGGGACAGCCAGCAGCGTGGCGCGGTTAGCACGGGTTCGCAGGGACAGCCAATAGCGTGGCGCGGTTAGCACGGGTTCGCAGGGACAGCCAACAGCGTGGCGCGGTTAGCACGGGTTCGCAGGGACAGCCAGTTATCGTTATGCTGACCCTGGTGGGGAAGTCGACAGATACAGTCACTCGGCTGCCCTCCCAATGTCACAGAAACTCCCAGTTTATAATGTGAGATCCTGCAAAGGGTTGCCAAGGTCTGACTAGACAGAGCAAAGCAGACTATCAGCAGAGTATATCTATACATCTAGATCATTATATACATCTACAGTATGTATCCATCCATCTTCTTTCGCAGGACAGGCTTGCACATGAACATTATATATATAACATATATATAAAAGCTATCACATTATTTATATATATACGCACGCACGCACGCACACACACACGCGCACACGCACACACGCACACACGCACGCGCACACGCACACACGCGCACACGCGCACACACACGCGCACACACACGCGCACACACACACACACGCACACGCGCACACACACGCGCGCACGCACACACACACGCACAAAATCAGGGTACATGGAGATATTTATGATGGCGTTTCCATGTACTCACCATTACGAAAACTGCAGCTATTTGCTGTGGACATGATACACTGTATCAGTACCAGACTGCTAGCTAACACACCATAGAGGGAAAACATCATAACAGAATAACAACCTTTCCCAATGCCGGGAGGGTATGGACACAGCGCCTGCCTATGCGCTCTCTCACTGGGCTGTTAACACACGCTCTGCCCCCCCCCACGGCAGTCACAGATCAGCCAGGCGTCAGAGAGAGTCAGAGAGCTCCCGCACACCTCGAATCCTTTCACTGCTCCAGAATCTACTTCCGAATTATAGCTCCATATATAATCCAGATGGGGTCCGAGACGAAAAATGCCAGTTATAATGTGTGACCATCTAACGAGGAGAAACTGTAACAAAAACGACAGGGTGACATCTTCCAGGAACGAATGGGTGCTAATTAACGTCTGAGTGGCAACTCCGTCACGCAGACGGAAGCGGAGCGGCCCCCTCCATAGCAGAAGCTCATGCTCACCCTCCCGACTCCCTCTACACACGCTGTTTTCATTACATCGTAATCCTCAGCTGTCTGTATCTTCACAGCCTTTACCATAATCTGATATTTCCCCATTGCCTTTCATTTACATCCATCTCGACAGTAATGGGCAGAAATCCAGCCAGCCAACCAGGCCTGGCTCATTTCCGTGTCCTACGATGACAAACCCTTGAACAGACACGCTAATTGCACTTACCCAGGAACGCGTTTTTATTTATTTTCAGCTTGCAGAAAAAGCTGTAGTGAGCAGCACAGATCCAAACGGGGCCTGTGCCACTTATACGGGTCCAGAACAGTAAGAATCTGTGATAAAAAGTACGACACACAATTATTGTGTCGCTAAACTGCAGGCTGGCGTTGAGATAGCTGTTCTGCATGGTATCACGGTCATTAGAAATCCACGGCGGGGGTATTTGTTCTGTCGTCTCTTTAACGTCTGAGTTTCAAGGCAGGCGGGACCACGAGAGGTGTTAAATGATCAGACAGGGACAGGCCTTCTGAGGCCGAGTCAGCGATTCTGAAGCGTCAATCGATAGCTATTAGCTACAGGCCATTTTACAGGCATCGATCTCCTCAAGAAGCCTCTCAAATTCCACTAATATCCGCAGGGAGGCCCCTGCCCTTTCGGGTTATCTACGCGTTCGGCTTCGATGCCTGGTCCCACAATGAACCGGCATGGTCAAATATGTGGAATGGCTTTCTTTAGAAGAAAAACAGTGGAAAGTGCATTTTGCTATAGGCCGACCTGACCAAGCTATGCACTAGTTTTCTCGTTTTTTTTTTGAGTATGGAACAAACACAAGGATTTCTCACTTTTTGCAGAGTAAAAAAAAAAAATTTGTTCTGTAAATATCGTGAGCCCAGCAAACCCACCAAAGGGTGCTGGGTGTCGGTGGGGGGGTGTCTCTCTGCTCCCCCCCCCCCAACTCATCCACACAGACAGCCATCTTAGCTGCTCCTGTCATTTTAACCTCCGTCTAGCTGCCTGTCGCCAGCAGTCACCATGGCAACCAGTGGCCGGAGGGGCCTCGTCAAGAAGCATGGTGGGGTGGGCGACTGACGTCCTCACCCCCGTTTTTTAAGGTGCTACACACCTGAAATGCACCCAGGGCCCGGTTAGGGACACACCGCGGGCCGAATGGAGGCTCAGTGGGCCGATTACTCGCGGACGTCAGCGGAGGTAACGAGGCTGTTGCTCAGAAGGAATTACGTCTCCCGTAAAAACCTGAACGGAAAGCAGTTTCCCTGCTGGCCAGGAACCAGTACGCGTTTCATATCCAAAAAAGGCACAACTGTACACAAAACTCACCATCTGCTAATAAGAGAGCTAAAAGACTGCATCAGGATGGCGAGAACCCACACACAAGCAGGCCGGCTCCTTGCCAGAGATCCTGTTCCCACATTCTTAAATATATCTTTTCACACATCATGCATCTGCTTTATTTATGGAGCAGAAACAGCACAGCAGGTTAAGACGTGCTACGCTCAATAATCTTTCCAACATTTCAGCAAACAGCACATTTAAGGGCACAAATCTATTTGTTTTCTATGGTATAATATTTAGAGATGTTGTAAAGGCAGGCAGGGCCTGGTGTAAGGGGGGGGGCAGCTCACAAAAAGCTAAAAAAAAAAAGTTTAATTCTCTAATTAATTTACTATCACCAGCATCTCATGAATAAAACTCCCTTTCGGGGGTGAATATCTGCAGCAGCTTGACGAACATTTAATTGGATTTTTAATTGAAATGATCAGCTAGATCAGTCCAGCTGGAAATAAGATAATTGCTTAGGAAGATGCATGCTTAATAAGGTAGCTGCTGACCTGACCTACCCATACCTGTGATCCAAGCCATTATGGATTACCTATTATCAGTTATGTTGATGGTTTCTGAAAGGAGGTCTCGCCCTTTATTCAGAATATCACAGACATTGTGCTGCGTTCTTTTGATGTAATTGCCTCGCCAGGCCATCTCAGCGAAAGCAAGTTCACTGCAGAATTGCCTTGCTTCTAACAAAATAAAGAAACGCACTTTAGAGAAGTTTGCGCTCTCTTGTGGGATGAGTTACAGTCATTGAGTCAAAGCGGCACCAATGAGGCTTCAGTCAAATTAGCACACTCTTGTCCAGAGTCCCAATGAGTCACTGTTTAAGCCCCTCAATTTTCGGACGGTAGTCAGGTGACTTATGTGACTGTTGCCACATAAATTTCTGACAGAACTAAACTGCATGATTAGACTCACAGCTAACAGCTGACAATGTTTTCCAAATGTTGAACCAGGGGAGGGTTGGTTTTGTTGGGACTGGGTTGGTAGTCTCACCTGGGATATCTTGTTTAGGGCTCACTAACTGACTCCACACCTGAAATGTACTTGCACACAACAGTACAGAGAGTTTGCATCTATGGTTTGTGGCTTTGCCCTCATAGGCAGAAAAATGTGGCCAGATGAACTGGTGTCTCTAAACTGCAGATATTTTCAGTGCATTTCATTTCATCATGATTACCATCCCATCTAGGGTGTCCCCAGTCTCATGCCCATTACTTCCTGGCAGAAGCTTCATTTGAATAGTACTGGATAAGGGGTTACGGAAGAATAGCACCTGACACGATATTAGAAATGTTTTTACCTGAAGAAGGAAATCGAACAATGCCAGCCTTCCCCACTCTGAGTGGTGAACACCAATGCAGGGTGGGGAATTTGCAGACACTCCCTTATTGTTGCATTTGGCCTTCAGCAGAGCTTGGTACTGTAGCCAGGTAAGAGGGAAGGAGTTCTGGTCATTGTCATCATCGGACAGATGCTGGATGCCAGGGTCCCACCACACCACAGGTCTGGCAGAGCCGCTGGTGTACCTGTAGGGTAACAGGTCACTGTGGAACTTCCGGGACACCACGGGCAGACTTCGGTTCAAGCCCAAAACCCTGTCCAGGTGGAACGCGAAGACCTCAAACCAGTCATCAGTGCGCTTGATCAGGGCACAGAGACCTCGCTCACAGCGCTTCACATGGTCGCTGGGCGGGATGGCTGGACCTCCCGCACTCAGCCCCACTTGCAGCACCTGTCCATGGGCCGGGACCCGGGCTTTGCTGATCACCTCACCCCCAGACAGCAGTTCCATCTTCTGGATGTCATCCTCACTGAACCACTGCAGATGCTCTGCCCTAGATCTTATTCCACGGTACCCACTTCCCAAGAAGTCATCCTGAGTCACCCTGGTGCACCAGACGGCCTCCTTCTTCTTGACTCCTAGCTGGGCCATGTCTGCTATCCCACTTATGGCCTTTGATTGCTGGATGTGTGTCCTGAGGTTTCTGGGGACTCGTGTTCTCATAGGCTGCTGCTGCATAGTAACCTGACTGACGAGAATGTCGACCCTCTGACACTTTGGAGCACAAGCGATTTGGAACTGACGCTGGTCCTCAAGGGACCTCTTTGCAGAGAATGTCGTCCAAGGCTTGATTGTGCCTTGCAGGCCTTGTTGGAGAGGAGGTAGCTGGTTTGAGATCAAAGCTCTGCTGTTGTTAGTTTGCGTGGCGCCTGTTATGCGCCTCTCCTCAGTTGCAAACTCCTGAAGCTGTTGTTTATGTCTGCCACCTGAGGACTTGCCTCTGGCTTCCCTCTTAGCTAGAGCAGCAGTGTCCTCGCTCGCGTGATGCTTCCTGACAGCTCGATGTACTATGTGCTCACTTGCTTGCCTTTGACTAAGGTCAACGCTGACTTTCTCCCAGTGTTCTCCAAGCTTTGCTGGTGGGTCCTGCCTTGCTTCCTCTGCATGGTTCATAGTGAGAGGCCAACTTTTGCCCCGAGCCGTACCGCGAAGACCGTTCTGGGATAGCACCCTGCGACCCTCCAAAGGGAGAGATGGCAGTGTGTTGATCGTTACCGCAAACAAGACGAAGAGAAGAAGCAGGATGAGGCTGATCCACCTCCTGAAATACTTCTTTAACCACAATCTCAGGGCCTGGGAAGCAGACAGAGAAAGGAGAAGAACTGAGGTTAGGATCTCTCTCTATGTGTGAGGATCAGACATTTGAAGAAAAAAAAAAAAATTTTGGAATCGAGTCCATGTTGAGAGTTGTGATAATTAAAAACGCTTAACCGTCAGAGAACGTTCTATAAAGACTTCTTTGGTTCAAACTCAATTCCTATCCCAGTTAATGGATCTTGGAAACGTTCTGTTTAAGTCCTATCTTTAGGCATCTTCTGAATACCTCTGTTGGAAGCATTAGCAAATTTGCAATTCAATGTTAGTGTGTCCTACAACCAGAAGGTCTATTTTCTGCTAAGGTTCAGCAAGGTGCAGAACCAGTCTCTCTGCAGGATGGCCCAGATATGTGTTACTCATTTCAAGTCTTTACGAAAGCAAGAAAAAGTAAAGGCAGGGCCTCGATGAATAACTCACTGGACCATGACCCATGACCAAGACCATGGGAAGAAAGGGGATCCCAAAATGCCTCAACCATTACTGCTTTACATTCAGAGGCTACGTACTAAAGTATTGTTGTATTTTAACAGAAAGTTACGTTCATGCACGTGTGGGGGTTTTCAGCCATAGGGAGAGATACAAAGTGTGTTGCACAACAACTTGCCACACTCAGTATTCTTTACTGTCGTTTATTTACGGTCTTCTCGAAAAAGAGGGACGCTGAATGTTGTCCACGGAGTATAAGTAGACATGTTGTCGTTCCCACTTTGATTTCCTCATCTACTTGGCTCTATTTAGACTTTCTAGGCTTGCCAGGATTTCTGCCCTGTGATACTAGCAACACATCCTGTACGTTTGCAGGAAATTACAAGGGCAGATACCCACAGCACATTTTCATCGGAGCAGCACTTTTTAATGTCCCCATTCTTCTCAAAAAAATATCTCCGAGAGCTGTTTTACAGTCAGTCCGTATATTTTCTTCCACACAAATCCTCATGAAATTTCATGACCTTAATCACTCAGCCCGATCCTTTATTTTTCATCTGAACGCAGTTTTAGAGAAACATCCTTGGCTGAGGAGATCCTTCTATTTTGAAAGAAATGTTCTAGCAACTTCTGTGTTCATGCCTGAACAGGTCCAAGTTTGGCTTCGCTCTTACTCTTCATTAACCGCTGTATGCCTTTTCTTTCTAAACATGAAAGCTATACTTTTAGTCGCAGTTAGATTTACACCACTTGACACAACACCCCTCCCTCTGGGCTGAACTGAAAACAGATTCACATGTGCTTTTTGTAATCTTGTTCCTCATCAAACCAGCAGAAGTAATCCATTTGCCTTGCCAGCAATGCCTTTACAGCCCTTTTAAGGTATTTTTAGTAAAACCAGCTATACTAAAGTGATGTTCCTTCAGGAGAACCCGAGATATTCTTCTAACACATAACGACTCATTACTGCTCTCATAATAGTCATAAACATACAGCATTCTTCCAGTGGATCTCATAAGGTGATTCACAGAGCTAGCTGGCAAGTTACAGTCCCCTGTAAAGCCATTTTCTACATCAATAAAAAGATAAATTATATGTCCTCAGTGGGAAGAAATCACAGCCCGCATATGTGTAATAACATGAGAATCATTTTCATTTGAGTAAAAATGATTTAGGGAGAATTACTACTGACTCAATTTCACACAGGCAGTGAACTACATGTGAGAAATTCGATGGAATACAATGTTAACCGTGACCTTCCTATGAAATCATGTCCTTGTTCAATATCAAAAATATCAAATGCCTACTCACAACAGTGCCTGAATATAAAACAGCATCAGAGTACAGGCAAATGTAGCTCCCGCCAGCTCATAATAATGTATTCAAAAACTTTTCTGTGTGGCCGTATGGTACAAATTAAACTGCATACGGCCTTTTTCATTAGCGTCTGACTGCAGAACGATGGGATGTTACAAGCACCAACCAGCATTTTAACCTCGCCAAGCTCTCCCACTGTTACTGCCAGCTTTTCCATTTATGCCTCAAACATAAAAGATACATTTGAACAGCAGACCATTAGCTTTCACTTAAAGCAACCTGCAGGTTTTCCCTCAGTGCATCACTAATAACTATTTAAAACATATTTTTGGAGAATTGCTGTGCAATAAACATCTTTATATGATAAAAAAAATCTTCAAAAATGAAAGGTAAAGTTTTTAAATCATTTCCAAAAGTGTTCTGAATATTAGAAAAATCCACCCACTCTTTCACAGCTTATCTGAGGCTTGTGGCTATATGAAATATGTTAAAATATATTTCCCACTTAATGGAAATTGATGAAATCGCTGTTCTCTCGCCAAGTCCTTCTCCTCTGGCCGCACTTTACGTCCACAACTCACACAATAGTAAAATGCAATGTGTGTGTATGTGTCATTCTGGGAGAACTTCATTAGCAAACATCCAGTTAGCACTTTTGAAGGTCCTTTGCAGGAAAAATCCATCCTCTGTGGGCTCTGAAGTGCCAGTAGGGTATAATGGCTGTCACGCGGAGAGCTGGCAGGCCGTTTCCTGCCATAGGGGGGCAGCATGAGGCTTCGCCTGCCGAACTCACTCTGACACAGCATTGCTGCCCCCCTAACCGCACTGGACACCTAATCAACTCTTTTCTGGGCAAATTCTGCCCATACTGCTGATTCTGCTGAGCTGCCAAAGCTGTTTTCCTAGGAAAAAAGAAAAAGTCTCCTATATGAAATTAAATAAGGGGTCCCAGGTAGGCTAGAGACCCAATCATTGTATCCGTTTGTGAGGTTATTTCTACCTTTATGCAAGTCCTAAATGTTTTCCAGGTCTTCATCTGAGTGTGTGTGGTTGCGTGTGTGTCAGTGGGTCTTTGTGTGTGTCCGTATATCTGTGTGTGGTTTGTATAATGTAAGCCTGTTTGCTTTTTAACAAGAAAGATTTTGACTGTGTCTATAAGCAAAACTGGGAAATGACACAGTTCTAGAAAAAAACCTCGAAGAGCGAAAAAGGACAGGCTAAAGGTTTAGAGGAAAATAATGTAAAGTCAAACCGGGCCCTTACCGGGATGCCGCGACACGGCGGCTCGGGCTGAGCCAAACGTTCATTACACTTATAAATATACATTCAGTTTCCCCGAAGCACTTATTCAATACGGGGTCACAGTGTGCCTGGGGCCTATCCCAGCATGCACCGGGTGCAAAGCGGGCTGTACCGCACAGGCAGACACACACAAAGGAAGATTTAGAGCCATTAACCCACCTAAGATTCATGTCTTTGGATTGTGGAAAGAAGCCGATAGTATGTGAGGAAGGAAAACCCACAGAAACATGTAAACTCCCCAGGGAGCCGGTCTGGGCAGGAACCCACAAACCCAGGGGTGTGAGGCTCCTGCACCTCCGGCACGCATGACGTACACACAACACTGTTAACGTGATGTATGCGGTAAACGGGGCAGCGGGCAGCTGCGGGCTCCCTGATTAGCAGTAACCTGTAAATCGCATTTCCAGGCAAGAGGAGAGCATACCGAAAGCAGGCCAGCTATGCTCTCAGCATCAGGCATGGCGAGGATGGATCCACCCGACAGGCCAGCAGGGACTTGAAAGTGTCTCCTGCTCCTCTAAAGTGCATTTGTATGGATCCCAAAACAGCGCTGCGTTAGTATGATTGGGTGATTATTCCGTGGCCATGCTTTTCTTACATCATCATTACTATGATTAGACAGCTGCCACGGGCAGCATGACGATTATAGCGTCTGAACAGCCAAATGTGTTACATCTCCCCTCGCCATGACAACCACTCGCCATAGATCCTACCGCCGCCCGCCCCCCCCTCCTTTCGGCTGAATGCTCTACTCCACCACTCTCCTACCTTTAACCCCCCCTCCACATTTGTTCAAAAGCAGTGATTAAAAAATAAGAACGTAGACTTATTACTGGGATGTTCTCTGTGGGACTTCGAGTGTCAGCAGGTTCCATCAATACTGCCACTTTAATAGCGTGTTGTTGCGTATCGATAGCAGGCGATAAGCTAATCTGCCACGTCAGAGACACTGAACACACACCCAGGAGGCAGGTATGTCCCAGCTGCTCACAGAACAGTGTGTGCGTCATCTCCGAGGAGTGTCGTCTCTGAAACTGAGCCCCCAAACCACTGGGGATTCACCCTGAAAGGATTCACATCTAGAGTATGGCAGACAAGCTGACGGAATGGAAAAACACACTGTCGCCATTACAAACAAACACCACTAATTAATAAGGTTTAGTTCCCGGGATACATTTTTTAAGTAGAAGGACTGCCAGAGAGGCCATTGCTGAAATAAATCATTAGAAAATAATAACAATGGCCTGTGATCAGAATGCAGAGCTGCTAGCATGTGCTTCCAAATACCAAATACCGGCTTTGAGTTTTATGCTGGTGGCAGACATCCAAGGCAATGCAGTGACAGGAACTGAGAGGTGCTGTCACCCTGAGAAGACGTCACCAGGAGACAGGACACCTGTACAAGATGCAGGAGTTGTGTTCCTACAAAACAACAAGAATCACGCTCACCAGGGCGTATCGCACATGTTAATGCACAGGGGCATAGCAAGTGATCAGTTAAATTACATACATGACAATATATATTTGGGTAGAAAATCATGTGTATAAATATGCATGTAAATATTCCCGTCTGTAGAAAATAGCTGAGTCTGTGAGAGTGTGGGGGGAAATCTTCAATCAATAATTAAATATGCGTCATGAAAATTTTAATTAATAGAACAAATATTAGTAATTTTTATATAACAATACTTGCAAACATTTGAAAACGATGGAATTGTAATTTTGGATATCCGACTAGAACAAATGGGCCGGAATGAAGACTGTAACTGAGTTTAAGAGTATTATTAATAGGTTTTTGTAGTCTCTCAGATGTTGTATGATTGTTGACATAAAAACATTTTAAAAGATGCAGCATTTATATGAGTAAAAGTCTTGTACATCCAAGTGTCTTTGTAACAAATATATAAGAGGCAAGTCAATATTCATAGAGGCCATCATAATTAAATGTTATATTAAGGTTATAGACTTACCCCCAAAATGGATTTAGCATTAATCATGATGTAATGGATTCCTCGTGGTAACATTAATGCTAATTGAGTTACCTTCTGAACTAATGCTGAATGTAATATGTCCCTGTTTATTCACAGAATGATCTCTATTCCTGTAGGATCAACACATTAAATCCGCCCACTGTGTATTGCAGGAAGGCAAATGCAGGATTACAGGCTCTGTGATTATAGCCAAGGTATATACAATGCCTGAACAAATACAGTGAGTAGTGTGTCACTGCCTCTTTGCATGTGCACATTATGCAGTGTGTAGTGAGTCACTGCCTGTTTGCATGTGCACATTATGCAGTGAGTAGTGAGTCACTGCCTGTTTGCATGTGCACACTATGCAGTGAGTTGTGAGTCACTGCCTGTTTGCGCATCATGTGTAGTGAATAGTGAGCCAATGTCTGTTTGCACATGCACATTATGCAGTGAGTAGGGAGTCACTGTCTGTTTGCACATTATATGAAATGAGTCACTGTCTGTTTGCATATTATATAGAGTGAGTAGTGAATCATTCCCTGTTTGCATGTGTACATTATGCAGTGAGTAGTGAGTTACTGTCTGTGTAAAGAACTGGGTCGAAAGATCATGCAAGATCCATGTTCGTTAAATATTATTACTAAACTTTCCACAATCCAAAACCATAATGACAGGCAGCGGTCAATACCAGAAACGAGATTAAACCAAATCCAAACTGCTAGACAAAAGGCAAAGTCAAGAAAAACGAGCAGGGCTTTATAGACACAGAAGTCAGAATGAACTGTTAGAGGAATGCTCTGTAGGGAGACACTCACAATACCTCTCGACATGACACTGAACAGAGACAATATTTAAGATATAAGCAATAGTTATGAGAGGTGATTGATTACCTGGATCTATGGAATAATGTAGATCGGATTCTGGATCTGGAGGCTGGCAGGCTGGTGGACATGACAGCCTGTTTGTGCATTATATACAGTGAGTA
>JAAGVU020000129.1:5927801-5939211 GCA_011763525.2 Mormyrus iriodes
CAGAATGACAGCTGACCCTCCAGATGTCATTGTCAAGGTATGTTCCTATGCATACTGCAGTATATTGTAAGGAAGTCCGTAAAAGTAAAAAAAAATAATAATAGTTAAAATATTTAACACAGTGTCACAGCAAACAAAGACTAAATCAAAATACTAGTTTGAGTAAATCACAACAATGCTTATTATACTGTATGTTGTTCATCCCACGAAAGGCAGATTGTTGGACTACAGTAAATAGCCTGCACTGTAGCCTAAATAGTAAAATAACACAATAAACATGTCTAATTGTACAGTTACAATACATACATTTTTCTTTTTATTTTATTTTATTTTCAGGCCATCCAGATCGTTTTGCAGATGTGCTGGGCAACAAAGATGTACTTCTTGCTGTTGTCGGTTGTCTAAAATTCAAACTCCGATGGTTAAGGGATGAGGGTAGGAAACAGGGAGTGAAGGAGCTTCTGATAGCAGAGTGTTGCACAGTTGCTCCTGTAGCAGAAGAAACTGCCAGTGGGCACAAGAATCAGCCATACCTGGTGATGGGATGGACTTTTTTGGTTTTGAAATCGAGTGTGAGGAGAGCTACTCTGCAGAAAAAGAAATTAGGAACTATTTGAGGTCAGGGGGGTATGAACCAGAGATTCTGAACCAATTCTCAAACATCAAAAATATTTTCTTGAAGTACAACACTCTAGTGCCCCCGTGGAGAGGCTTTTTAGTTTGGGCAGTTTGGTCCTCAAACCTAGAAGGAACAGACTGTCTGATACAAGATTTGAGAAGCTTCTGCTAATGCGATATAACAATTGTTTCACTAGCTCAACGCCATTTTTTCACCCTGAACATTAGTTGCCAGAGGCAGGAAGATGCAAAGCAAATGTATGCCTTTACTAAACCAACTTACATGTGGTGTGAACATGCTGTTTATGTTTTATGAAAATACTCATTGCTGCCAAAGTCAGATAACAACATTGATGTACTTTTTTATTTTTCATTTGATAGAGGAATATGCAACAGTGGTTAGAAATATTTTAAGTTAAAGGTCAAGAATTACATATTTTATTTAATTTCATTTCATAATGAAATACTTGAATTACTGTTTTGAGTGTTTTGAATGTTTAGAGTTAAAAGGTTTAGGTTTGTAACACAATAATAAAGTGTGTTTGAGCTGACTTAAGAGTTTCTTTAGAGGGTGGGGAAGTAACTAGTAATTTAACTAGTAATGTAACTAATTACTTTTGAAATAAAGTAATCACATTAGTAATTTGATAATTTTTAAAGGGACCAATCAATAATCAGTAGTTTAATTACATTTGTAGAGTAACTTGCCCAACACTGCTTATGAGTTCATGTTAAGATCATTACACTTATCCATTCTGTGCAAAGACGGAAAACTGGAATTTCAACAAGATATCAGAAACTTTTTGGAGAAAAGAAGAAATTTTTGTTAGTTTTTATTGTGTTATTGTTCATTTGCATACATTATAATGGTAAATTATGTTTTTTGTTCATTTGCATATATTATAATGGTAAATTATGTTTTGTTCTGAGCAAATACACACTTACTACTCAGATAAATAGCTTTAAACATTTCCTTAGACTGCCTAAGACTTTTGCACAGTACTGTATATACACATATACACACACACACAAGTGATGACAAAGCGTGGGGTCAGAGTGCAGTATCAGGCACGTTACCAGCACCCTGCTCAAGGGTACAACAGTAATACGATTAATCTGCCAGCCAAAGGATTTGGTTGACCTCTTTCCATCATATATGGACATCTCTTATTTTCTCTTTCATGCTGAGCCGCAGGACCGTACACCTTTAAAACTATTAAAGGCGTCGCAATTTTTGAGTTTGACTTTTTCATAAAGTGGTCGCCTCCTGGTGCACTGATGCCTCCCTCCTGTCAAACCGTGCGTAGTTCACTTTAATTTAAGTAATACGGTAATATCCTAAAACGTTTTATCATTACTTGAACGAGTTATCATCTTTAATGTAAATGTCAATACTACTACTTCAGGTATCGTAAGTACAATATGGGAGCAATTCAGCAGTTAGCATGAGCCACAAGCAATAAAAAAGTTGTTCAGCAATAAAAGCACGGCTGAGGCGAGCACCGTCTCCAGCTGACGTCATCAGATTTAAGTAAAGCCGCCTGAGCAGCTTACTGCAGCTCTCCTCCCGCTTATCCCCGCGCCTTGCCTAATTACGATGCACACCTGATAAAAGACGTGTAAGGAAGTGTATTTTTAAGTTTTTATTATTATTCAGAAATTATTAACTTTACACAACAGATAAATGACTAAATAAAACTGCTTGGTGTTCAAAAGCTAAGTGACCCACAATTTCCTTTTTTGCGCTTTGCCTCGTGTTTTACTATGCAGCATGTTTCTCGAAATCGCTGCAAGTTGTAACCCCCATTCCGTATTTAGCGCCCACTAACGTAAGTCTGAGCAACCCAGCCCCCGCAGCCGACAAACACGGCGCACGCGGTCAAACAGCGGGGCGTGTCGGGGTGCGCATGTTTCTCCGGGTCAGGCCCCAGGGGTTATCCCCGACCCCACAGAGTACACTCACCTGCTTAATCCGCCTCAGCGCATGAATCTTAGACTCGGCTACAGGACCGGATATTAAGAGCAATAAAAATAAATTATCACTGGAAAAGTGACACCATTCAGAAACAATGAATGTACAATTAATTATATGTCCAAGTGTCACAATTGATAATGTCAAAATTAATTTGCAAGTTAGTAATAAAATAGTTGCACAATGTTACAACATCTACAAGATATAAACATCCCTCCTGGTCACTCTCTTCTAGAAAACCACCAAGATCGAGAGAAATTAGCGTACTCTCAGTAGCATTGACATACCAGTTATTATCGGTGCGAGTTACTATCTGTAAATAACGCACAATGTACAATGTAACAAGTGATAAAAGAATACAAAGGTCAGCTTCAGTACCCCAAGCAGCCAAAGTCCATCCAAGTAGCTCAACATCCAGCAGGGCACACCAAGCACACACCACAGCCCAGGAGGGGGATACTCACATCTCTGTCACAAGCACACTCGTCCAGCACACAGACTCAGCTATGGTGATCAAAGCGAAGCTCACGGATGCTTATATCTGTCGAGTGCCCTCTTCAGTCAGCCAATGGGAAGGGCCCCAGTGAGCCTGGACAGGAGGGGGCCACAAACCACCCAGATTGACTCATGGAGAGTTAATGAGAGCTGTGTCACCTACGGTGCTGCCTATGTTACTCGCTGTTTCAGGCACAGGTGACAGAGAGCAGTGCAGACTTCCATGCTTCCACTTAGAAAATAAAATAATCCATATTTCATTTTTATTATTTTGATGTGGGGTGGCCTCTATACACACACACCCTTCTAAAACCTTTATTTAATAATTATGTACATGAAACACAGGTTCTCAATTCACTTTACTTTCATTAACTGCTATGTAATGATAGGGTTGAGACAGAGTCCATATAAACACATCAGATTTCTTTGAAGATAAAAATGCTAATTAAAAATGCTTTGAACGAAAGGATCCTCATGTAACGTTGAATAGAGCCCCCTGGTGGACATTGTCTGCCATCTAGTGCAATGATCTGAATTATCCTGTAGCGACGGCACGACGGCCAAAGGTCTCTTGCTGAGTACTATACAGCCATTTTTATGTTTCTGCTGTCAAAATTCATCATAATCAGCATGAAAACAAGGACTTTCCACATGGAAGTGTCAGGTGAAAGACTGTAAGGGTATTTTTTTCTATTATTTCTGACTTTTGTTCGTCCATCTTACTACCGTTTACACTGGATGGGAGTGGGGGGGGGTGCAGCATAGGGCAAATATGCCCTATGCTGCATATTTCATGCAGCATAGGGCGTAAGCAGGGTTAGGGTTAGGGAAGGGGGGCAGTATTTAGGGATGGTAGCTAATATCAGGAAAACACAAACTCTACGCACAGAGGGAGCAGGTGAGATTCAAACCCCCAACTGTGAGGTGTGAGGCAACAACTCCAGGGCAGCTGAGTACATCCAAAACAATCGGTAACGCTTTACATTAACTGCACCTTCATAATGCATTTATAATGCACTCATAGAACATTCATAAGCAGGGTGTAAGTATACCGTAGCATCCTAACATACCTTAACAGCTTTAATTAGCAAGGCTGTCATCTGTCTACTTTAGGTACCAGTTTATAGGTCATTAGGCCGCTGTTTTAGAAGGATGCGAGATTTGTGGAGGTTGGCATTGTGGAGCTGAAATTTAGAATGGATCTTTGGAGAAAAATTCAAACAGAAAATTAATAAAATGCTACATAAAAAGGATTTAAAAAATTTAAGTAGCATGAAAAAAATATATAAGTGAACTTAGCTTTCAAGGCTCATCTTCTCACTGTTTGTATTAAACAAATTATTGAACACTGGGATATTAAACACTGATGATGATGGTTAAGCCCAGACTCTCCACATTGTGGGTATTTGTCCCAAAGCCCTCCCCATGGAACAGCTCATCCTTCACTCTCTGACCTGAGAAGGGCCTCCAGTCACATTGCTCGACCACTCATCGTTCTTTTTAGCAGGGTTTTGGAATGAAGCATTGTTTTATTTTGGGTGGGGGGAGGGTACCTGCCCCTATATGTACAGAGCTTTGAGACGGCCTCCTAACAGGGTGGGACACCACATTTTCACAATTCCGCCCATTTCCAGCTATCACTGCCCACCCATCTGTGCTCTACCTGGACTCTGATACCTGGCAAATACAAACATGCTTCGTCATACATACCTCGCAATAGGAATTTGGGGGTTAGGAAAAGCCACGTCATCCCCACAGATATCTTGTGGAATTCCTTTTTTTAAGGAGTGTAGTTCTGAGGAAAGTCATCAGTGGTGGGCAGGGTTCCGCTAGATCAGCAAATAAATTTTCGTTAGCGGATTAGCGTTTCTGCTAACTTCGAAAGCCGCTAGCTTCTAGTCTGCGCAAAATGTAAGTGATCGAAGATGAAGCCCATTTAAACTGAGATACCCTGAATTAAGTGGAGAATAGGGTCCTGTATCACCAAGCTGGATTTCTTGCTTAGCCGGATAACTTGTCGCATTTAAGGTAGCCTAGTTTAAATGGACTTTATCTTCGTTCACTTACATTTAGCCCAGACTACCTTAAATCCGACAAGTTATCCGGCTAAGCAAGAAATCCTGCTCGGCAGAACACCCCCAGGGCTGCGTTTCCCGAAAGCATAGTGGCTAATTACATTAGCAACTTACATAGTTGGAACCATGCAACTGAGTGGGTCCAGCTATGTACATGCAGTAATCAGGTTCTAAAAAACGCAGATGAACACCTTAATTAGGCTATTGCCATAATCATTTTATTCTCAATAAACGGATTATTGTGCATGTACACATAATCAGCTAACAAAACAACACAGATCTCAGTACTTTGTGATTGGGAGACTGTCCCTCCTGTCCTCCGTATGGTCCGTCTCCTGTCCCCTGGCTGCTGTATTTGCTTCGTTCTCCCGATACCAACATACTTTTGTATCATCGTTGTGTAAAAGAAGATGGCTAACTAAGAATTTTATGTTTTTACTGTGTATATGACAATAAACTTCTTGAACCTGAAAGATATTACAGCCGGAAAACTGCATGTAAAATTAACTACTGCGGTGTCATAATTAAGGTTTAAACCCGAACCCACCGAACCGGCCGGGTTTCCCCGCTTGATGACGTATGTGGGATATGCGGATCTATACTGAAATATTCCAGAAAGCGGCTTCGAGTTTAAACCTTAAGTCCAACACCGCGGGAAAGCCAGCTTTATATGCAGTTTGTAATGTTTTTCAATGTCTGTAATATATTTCACTGTTTCTGTGTGCAATACAAACTACAGTTACTGGCGTTGAATGGACACAGTGCAATTATTAATAAATACGTATAAAAACACGTAATACGAGAGTCACACGGTGTGCATTGTCCTCCCAAGTTTAATGCTTAAAGCACACTTTACAGGACCTGCCTGTATTACTTAGGTTTATCCGTGCCGTCACGCTGTAGTGAATATCAAGTGGGCAGGTGTAATGGGATCGCAAAAGTATTTCCAAAAATATTTTCCCACCCTGACCTGTTAGGGGCTCCGTATTAAAGAAATGTTCAGCGAAGAGAAGTTTAGCAAATTAAAGCCACCAGCAGCTTGATCCATCGCAATAATAATACTTTGTAGTATTATTATTTTTATTACAGCTTTAGAAAGCTAAACTAAAAATCTATCCCCATCGATTTCTTTTGCGGTTTGAGCCATTTCACAATTTGTGCAAAGTCTTGTTAATAGCTAAGAAAATACATAATTTCAGATGTAATGGGACATTAAAACACGACGCTGACTTACCGGCGGTTTGGCGGGCTTCTGCGCGGTCCGCCTCCTTTTATCGTCCCACTGGAAACTTCCGCTGTGTTGCCAGCGGATTTGATTAGAATAGAGTTTTTTGTTTTTCGTGTGTTTTCAAGATTTGCACCACGTCTGTTAGTTGCAACGTGTCCGTTTGCTGCAATTTTTTTTTTCGGAATTCGCAAGTGTCTTCTGAATTTGCAGCTTGTGTTCGTAGTTTGTAAATGTTTTATGAAATTGCAGCGTGTTGACACTTACCACCGTACAAAATGTCAGCATGTGCCAGTTGCGACATAGGGCTTCTCTAACAAAAGGGTTTGTCTCTCGCAAAAATCTGGAATATCATAGAAAGGAATTTCCAACGCAGATTTATTCTGGACTCTACAGAATCCAACGATATCCAATTGGGTAAGTCCTAAATATCCCATGGTAATTACTATAGTCCGACAGATGGGATTCAGTGTTAAACGGGTTAAACTAAACTCTCTTGGTATGTTTTTAAGGGTTTTTGAACCAAAATGAAGCTAAATTCATATAATAAAAGTTAGTGGTTAGCGGTTACTATTAGCTTCCACTAAATTTTTAAGTGCTTTATCAGTTTTGCACTATCAAATGAACCCTTTGAAGTTAGTGGATTAATGGTTATCAAAGCTAACTTTTCGGTTAGCTGTGCCCACGACTGAAAATGATCAACGATTTCCTGCCATCCTCACCTTGATGGAGATAGTCGGACAAGTTGTCCAGTCTAGCTAAGCTTGTTCGTACAAAATCCTGTGGTGTTATTCATTTTTTCTTCCTAATTGCTGCTGTGGGGCTTGTATAAGCATATTTTGGCAATAAACCTTTTGCTTGACTTTGACCCCCAATCATTTGGAAACCCACTAATGGCTGCTGTCTTTTATGATTATTTCCTGAAGAAACAAATATCTGTTGGAATAATAAGCTCCCCAATACAAAGTTCAGGCATTTTGCGGTTATAAAAATTGACCATGGTATCAAGACTATTATCTGACTAGCCCTTTTGTTCTACTTAACAGTGACAGCATTTAAGTTAAACATAATTACACTTGGGTAACTTAAGATGTATCTCATATATATATATATACAGAGGCAAAACTGCAATTTGAATGTAATTTCTCACATGAATATTGAATAAAGCCGTTAGAGTCGGGGTTCCCAAACTTTTGATGTCCGTGGACCGTTTTACGTCATACAAAAATTTCAGGGGCTGTGGGGGTGGTGGTCCCCGACGATAACATATTCAAAGGCTGATCCTGTGATACTAGGGTTCCCAAAGTGGGAGTTGCAAGATGATTTCTAGAATATGCTCAAAACATGGAAAAAAGACATGGAAAAAAATATTCCATGTTAACCATAACCACATCCAGTCCATAGTGATCCGCAAATTGTATGAAGGAAGACCCCACCCGCCCCAGTCGACAAAATAAGGGTCATGGACTGAAAAATTTGGGAGCCCATGCCGCAACACAAGTGATGGGATGCAACTCTAGACCCAACATTCCATAGACTCTACGTATCACTTAGGCACTAACATTTGAGGAAGTTGCCTGCCATCTAGTGGCAGGAAAAAAAAACTTCTAGGGCTAATACCCAGTCAAAGATTCTGGCGGCTTTGCCAGAGTAGGTGTAGGTCCAGTCAGCCCCTTATCACCAATAATTTGAGGAAGTAATCCAATGAGATAACATTCCAATTCCCATGGCACAAGTGGTACAGTGCTGTTCAGCAGGTCGCAGCAACACTGGACACATCCTCGAGATTCTACATGGTGACATTAACAATTATGACACGTTTCCGGCCACCCCCCTCTAGCAGTGTTTCAGATATCTGATGTGCATACAAAAAGCCGAATCCCCAATGAGAAATGTCATATTTCCCGTAAACTGGTACCTGATTGTATACCCGCAGATCAATTTTAAAATTTAAAATTATCCATTACATATAGCTGTGATGCATCACCAAAACTCATTTGTCTCATTGTGGCATTATTTCCAGAATTCCATGTAAAATTCTAACAGTTCATAATTTTTGTATGTTTGGAATCCTTATGTTTAATAAACATGACGAACTTTAAACTGCAAAAAGTATTGCCACACCACTGACCTCTTACCATGATTATTCACAACATTGCCTCTTTCAAAAGACGTGACTGTTGAGCAGTCCCTTTCTTCATCACCACTTATAAATCACTTCCATGATTTAAAACAGCAGTATGTGGTGTGCTTCACTAACTGAATTTAATAAACATAAGAATACACTGAATATATACAGATTACTAACTTTTGGGTGGTGCGCTACGCCTCATTAATATTTTAATCCTACTACTAACCTGCTTATCGAATTGTGTGTGTAAGTAAATATCCGAATAAGACAAACCGGCGTCTGAACAAATGCATATACCTGTCATCTAAAGTCCTGCTGTTTATTGTGCATGCCCCATGCAATCGCAATATCACAATGTAATGATATGCAGCCCTAAAGAGTGGTGTTCAAAAAACAGGCAACAAGGGGTAAGAGTGGTGTTTTTTTTCTCTTCCGTATGTTAGACCCAAAATCTGTCTAATTTGTCAAAATCTGTCTAACTGCAGACCAGACAACACCAGTACAGCATTAGTTGTATGGTAATGTATTAATGCTTTATTCTAATTACAATAAACAGAATATTTCAGTCGCTTATTTGTACAAAAATACCTGAAAAGGTTACAATTAAGATTTAAAAATCTGTCAACTATTTACAGAACAAAGCAAAGCACATCATGACCACAGGAATTCTTTTAGAAGAGAGAAGTCAAATTTCTGTTTTTCATTCCCTGAAATACACATATAACACACACGTACATAAACACAGATTCCGACGCGCACTCAAGCACTCACACTTTTAGTCACTTAATTCTGCATCGTGGAATATACGCCACGCTTCAGAGTCTTCACTGGTAAAGATTCAGCCAACCGGTCAGATCGTCAGGTCAAGATTAGTGCAGACACTGGAGGCACCGCATGTTTTTCAGGCATTTTACAGAGAGAGAGAGAGAAAAAATACAATTTATTTTTGGAAACTAGTATACACAGATCCTTGGAGCAAACTACTTACCATGGACTATTTGGTCTCAACAAACAAAATGCCTACAATGTACTGCTAACAAAAAGCATAAAACTTAATTCCAAAACACCAGTTTTCAACAGGCTCTGTATCAACCCTGAGCAACCCAGTTACATTCATGTGACTTAGGAAGAAACATCTAATTTAGCTACTCAACTATTAAATCGCATTAACGGCTAAGGGCAGCAAGACATTATGCAATGAGAGTTTTAATTAGTAACAAAACACAAAATACTGTATCTTTAAGAAGCCATGGATGTTTACATCATCTTCACCATAAAGCTAGTGAGATTATCCATTTAACTTAAGGTAATCTTTAACAACTTAAGGATGCAAGTCAAGTGTTCTTTATAAGATCTAAAAAAATAAAAATTAAGAATATATATATATATATATATATATGTGTGTGTGTATGTGTGTGTATATATAAAAAAATCAGTCAAACTTATACATTACATATATGTTTTAAGGGAAATTTTGTTTGACATTGGTAAAATCAAGAATATTAATATGTACATTAATTTAAAAAATGCACTCAAAGTCAAGTTTCTTCATTTTCTTTGCAGTAAATGCAGTACTTGGTGAAGTATGACCTACAATAACCCTAAAACACAGTGTTACAGCTACGTAATTCCCCATCGATTCACAAAATATGTTTCTTCAGATGTTATAACTCGTAATTAAAGCTACTGGTGCAACATGAAGCAAAACAACATTACAATTACCATTAAGTGACTAGTATGTTAGTGTAATTAGAGAATCATGACTGTTGAATCAGCCGCACACTGCAGTCGAGCGGAAATCGATCACCGCGAGGCTTGAATGCTATGTACTGTGATTATATAGCATGGCATGTAATACACTTTTAGTCATCGTTAAATGCCATAAACTGCCTTTGTGTTTTTCAATTTGCCTGATTTTCTTGACAAAAACAGAACAGCTAAATGAGAACCCAACGTCAACACTTGAAATGTAGGCCTATAAGTAACAGAAACTGCTCTGATGGCAGGTGAACAGGAAGACTTGACGGCTGGTTAAATGTGAGACCATTATGTTTCAGGGAAAAAACAGCCTGTAAGTGAATTAAATCTCATTCACACGCTGTAATGGTATGAGGTCAATAGCAACGCTGCACGCAAAAATCCTGAAATTTATACCGAGTGACATTATGAAATGTTATTTCAAAGCGCATGGCTGCTACAACTGATTCTGTGCAGTGTCTTAACTAAAGAAAATAATTGCTATAATCTATAGATGCAAAACAGGTTCCAAAGTGTAATAAAACTAAAACAAAAAGCGGTACTGCACAGCAAGAGAAACAACTAAATTTCAAGTAATTAAACTTCAGATAAATAAACACATAACTGAAAAACACGTAAACTCGTCATTCGCATGAGTGACATGATGAACGTAAGGTGAGCTTACTGTGGCCATTCTTTAATTCCCACCCAACTAGTGCCAAAACTAAAATAAACAGCTCTAATGTTTTTAGATACAGGTAAAAATGTTAAAAGCTTACTAACTGCTACTATATGCAAGGGTGCACTCAAATGACCTCCCCTAATCCCACATTGCAAGGGCTTCACATTGCACTGTTCTTTCAACAGTAATTTTAAGCACAAGAAAACGCGACTCCAGAGTGGCTGTTCTCTCGTCTGTGTTCCAGTTTCATCACACAGGACATGGCTACCGTCCCTGTCCACTAAGGGGCGCTAGAGGTGTAGTGGTTTGTTATTCACTGTCATTCGAAGGGAGAAAATGAAACGGGGAGGGGGGGGGGGGGGGGGGGTTTGGGGGCCCCCCCCCCCTTGATAACACTGACCCTAAATCACCAAATACACGTCTCTTTTATAAAAATTTTTGTTTTTTTTTCCTCCTGGGTCACCCCTTGGGAGGA
>JAAGVU020000129.1:5939311-5951303 GCA_011763525.2 Mormyrus iriodes
GCCAGTCATAACAAACAGACCACAACAATGCAACCCGGGTCGGGGGGGGGTGGGTAGGTGGCTGTTTCCGTGGATGAGAGATGAGAAAGGGGAGGGGAACGACGGGGGACTGTGGCTGAGCTCGGAGTATTGGCGGTCACCACTCCCTTGATAACACTGATCCTAAATCACTACATACACGTCTCTTTTATAATAATTTCTGGTTTTTTTTCCTCCTGGGTCACACCTTAGGAGGAACAGCCCAGCAGTGATTCCTAGCTTGATGTTACTTTAAGCAGCAATAAGGTTTATTTCCAAGCAAATAACACATGCTTGCTAGCTAAAAGAAAATAACGTAAGAAATAATAATAAGATTATCCTCTGCGCAGAACACAATGTCCTGAGGTACAAGGTGAGGTGGGTTGTGTGGTGCAGGGAAAGACATGATGGCCATCTGAAGGATGCCACGAGGTGAAAGTGTCCACGAGGGGGCGTCAATGTCCCACACAGCTGCTCATAGGCAGGGCAGCCAGTGCATCCATATACAGGCTGCATATATTGTCACAATGAAAGACAGTAAGCTGCTTTGTACTGTGTGTGAAATATTAAGCTCCCTAAATCCATGCTGATTTAAGCCAGCTGACAATTCCCGGTGGCTGCGTGGCCAATACAGCCTTTCTGAGATTAACCCCTCATCCCCACCCAGTCAGAATTCATAACGATCTAATTAACATGAAGCACTTCACATTTTCACCTGGAAGCATTTGATGGAAAAGTCTTTTGTCTGAAGAAGCCTTCTCAGCATGAAGGCTAATTTCATTGAGAGTGCAAAAATGAGTTAAAAAATATAATAAAACTACTTTTCCATCTATGCGTCAGGAAGATCCCCAAACAAAAACCAGCCTCTTGATTCCTGACAATTTCCTATGAAATGGGAACGCCTAAGAATATATTCCAGATGATTGTACAAGAAGATTAAATGAATATGACATACTTGCCCATAGATATTACTACAGCATACAAATCTCAGCTTCATTTCAGTGTTGGCTTTGATCTCATTGATAAAAGCAGAAGAAAAATGATTCCCATTGGCAGTCTCTGATAATGTAACACAAGCAAACGTTCGTAAATGAGGGTGAGGTCTGGCTTAAGCAAAGGTCAACGGTCATAAGGCCACCACTGTGCAAGGATGCTTAAGTTTGCAAGGCAGGACTCCTTTGTTGAGCTGATAGAACTCCACGAGCTGTATTAGGTCAGTGAATTTGGTGGCTCCATCATCAAGGCTAAAGAAGATCTGTCCATCATCTTCACACTGCAAGTGTTAACCAAAAAGACCAGTTATCACAGATGGAACACCATTCAGCAAATCCCTGCATATTTCCAAAACTCTGAGGTAAATTCAATAAGATTTACAGCTAACTCAAGAGATCAAGGGATTTACGAAGAAATAAACAACTGCCTGGTGACACCTACTGGTAAGATCTGGAAATGCTTAATCTTCTGGTGATGGCACAAGGTGAGGACAAATGCCTTTGGGTTGCTCTGACTGTCTCTCAAAAGGAACAATCTATAAGACAAATTAAAACATTAAAAAAGCAGTTTCAATCCAGGTTTAAAGAGCGCAGCCAGGGGGTGCTGGAACACGAAGTGACTCACCCATCCACTTGACCCTGCTGGATAACCATACGGTGGGACTCCTCTCGAGTGATCCGTCCGTGAAACCACAGCTGCGTCCGGTGGATCACTGAAAGACAGGCGAAACATGTGGGCTGATGTGTCGCGGCGGGTAAACATTCTGACCGCATGGCACTCAGTTCACAGAATGCCACCAATTGACGTTTCAATCAGCTTCCTGTTGGATGGAGATACCTGTGCTCAGTGAGGAAGAATGAAGTGGACTGGGACTCCCCAGGATGTTCATTCGCTGACTTCGCTTCTGAAACACCAACAAGCAGAGAGCCATGCACTCAATGTACAGCAGCAGACAGTGTACATCCACCCTCCGCAAATGCTCATCTGCTACCAAGTCACGATGAGCCTGGAGCCTATCCCAGGAAGCACAAGACCCAGACCAGGGGACACCCTTCAGGGGATAGGAGGATGTGAGTGGGGGGTCCAACCTGCAGCCCCCAAGGTGTGCGCCTACAGTGCTTCCAACCAAACCACGACGGCACCCCAGGTCAGGCAACAAGAAACCTTATTTTAAAATACAGCAGGAAAATGATCGTAAAAAGGTTTGTGTCGGCATAAAGCCTAAGGGAGCTGCAGGGCGCTTGCGGGCTGGTCCTCACCCTCCAGGCGTGACCCTCCTCCATGGCAGCACTCTGAGCCTCTACGGGATTATCGATCACCCGGCCAATCCTTCCGGAAAAATCCATGGCCACCAGGGAATTCTCGGACACGCTCCTCTGTAATAGGGACAGGGAAGGTGTAAATCAGCGACGGTGTGACCCTACAAAATTTTATATATATATATATATACACACACACACACACACACACACACACACACACACACACACACACACATTTATATATATATATATATGCATTTTTTTTCCTCCCCTTTTCATTCCCTCACCAACATTCCATGTACCTTGTGTGGTTAGCACCTGAGTTTGGTACCTACATACTGCCAAGGGGGTGTTCCTCTGACAGGGGAACTTGGCAGCGGCACCACACAACTGTACTTAACCTAACCAATGCCTTTAAAAGGACAAAAAGTGGGCACAGGTCTTACCACAGGCGCGGTGAAGTGAGACAGTAATGTTTTCCGTTGCTGAGGGACTCTGTAGTTCTCATAAAGCAAAATACCATACTGTAAAGACAGAAATTAAAATGATTATGGTGCGTCATTATGCTAAGCACTGAATTCCTTTAACTGATACTGTCAAGCAGCATAACATACACCAATTAGGTCAGGTGTGTAAAAAAACAGTATTTGCTGGGCTCACATTCAAAACATCAGTTAAACTGAAAAATGGCCCTTTGGCAGGAGGAAGCTAACCGCCCGCCCCGCACCTTCAGAAGTCGGAACGCCGTCATCCAGCACGTGCGGCTCTGCTCATCTTCCGCACACAGCATCCGTGATTCCTTCATGTCGTTCCTCATTTTGTTTGGCTATAGTAAGTGAAGTTTATCTATCAATTGCCTCACAGAAAAGCAGCCGCAAAGCTCTGTATAAAACTAAAATGCAGACAACATAGAAAAACAAGGAACCTAACAACAGTTTAAAAACACAGCGAATGAAAGTACACAAAACGTAATAAAACACCATTTCACAAGGGCAAGTTTTCCCGAATGCTTGAGAAAAAAGGTAAGTTTTAAGCTGCCATTTAAACCTTTTAACACTAGAAATTGCAGTGACTGAGGAAGATCATTCAGGCTTGGGTATTGCGATTGGTCGAGGCACTCGGGGAAAAAGTCCCCCGACCTCCAAGCAAGTCAAGCACCTGCTGTATCCAGGGCAACTTCCATTAAAGCCCCCAGGATGTGTGGGGGTGAAAGACCAATAGTTTGTCCATTAATATCCCATTTAGACACAGAAGAATTCTAAAAAGTAGAGGATTTAAAACCCACCTTTATGCAGAACTCAAAGTCTGTTGGTGCATTGTGTAGCTTTTTGCCTGTAATAACTGTAAAAATGTTGTTGTCCTCCAGGTCAGCCAGTAACTGTAAATGTCTTGGCTCCTGGATTAAATTGATCAGTCAGAATAGATCAGAAAAGAAAAAGTTACACCGAGGTGGGAGAGAGACCAGATCAGGATATCACTGCATGATGGAATCCTTGACCTTCTTTAATGAATGTTCCAAAAATAAACCAAGATTTTAACTACTAGATGATTTTTCATCTAATGAAACAATATTAACATGGAATCTGTTGATGTGAAGGTTTACACACACACACACACACACACACACACACACACACAAATATATTACTAGACAGAAATGATTAAATTCTAAATTTCTTTGTGAATGAATCTATCTTGTTCCTGGTATTTGCAAATCAGATTGTAAATCCCTTGCAAATGTAAAACAATGGGTTAGCCATCTTTCTCAGAAATGAGGTATCATTGAATATTTACAAGCTCTTTAGTAAATACTTTGCAATACATTTGTAAATTTGATTGTAACTGCATCTTTTATTTGCTAATATAAAATTATTCATTTATTAATCATTTTTCCTACCTTAGATGTCCCTTTTGTTGAAAAGTACATTCCAGACCGTCTTAAGAAGACGTACAACTTCTTCCATGATTTTCTTCCCACCTCTTTTAAATACAAGGATCCTTGGATTTCCGGATAACAGCTGGAGTTCAGGAAATTCTGGAGGGAAGGGAGAGTGACGGAGCGTTCGATGGATCACAGTCACTGTCAGCTGTGCGACTGAAGTCAAAGACACTGAATGCCTCTCTGACCTTTGCTAGCATCCAGTGCACAGATGCTGAAAACAGTAATGCTAAATGATTAAGCCGGTTTCATTAAGACCACATGATGTGATAAGCCATTAGAGAGGAGGTATGCCTGCAGTCGATAATGCTCATTCAGAAATGCCCTTTTTACGGCATGATTTTTTGTGCTATCGTGGGGGTCGGTTGATACCTGAAGAAGCTGAGATGGTGGTATAGAGCGGTTGGTATCCTGACACCATGCGACCATCTGCTCGGGAAAGAAGTTCTGCAGGAAATATTCCATGAAGATGTGAGCTCAGCGCACACAAAGGAACGTACGCCGCGCGAGACTTGTACCTATGCGTGAGACTCATACCTATCCCGGCGATGCCCTATTTGCAAAGTATACATGCGTCACGTAGGGGTATCTGGGATTTGCTCACTTTGTAACAAGGCATGACTCTGACAGTTTCAAAAAGTAGAGATGCACAGCCAGGCTGCACAGAGATCACAGCATGGGCATTGTTATTATTACTGGTACTTTTAAGCTAAGGTAGCATCACGGCTTAGAACTGCACCTCGTCTCTGCATGTATATAGCCAGATATGAAATGTAAATATTAGCCAAGTTAATCAATGAAAAAAGTATAAATGTGATCTGTCTCGATATCTGCCACTGTAAGCCTCCCTATCAGCTTTAAAGCATTCTGCAAAGGTGGTGAGAGGAACGCACCAATGGCCAATGAAGACAGCTGTAAGCTCATTGGTCAGGACCGATACAAAGATTAACCAATCATTTGCAAGGCGACAGCAGGCAACAGGCTGAGTTCAGTCTGAGCTCCACAGCTTCAGCTCAGCTAACCAATCAGGTGCTGCGTTGCAGCCTGCACTGTAAAACTCCTCACTCCTTTAATTAAGACTGTGTTCCTATTCAATAAGAAATCACCCCTCTCAAAGCTGTGATGTCCCACCTAACACAAGCACAGGTATGATGAGTTATCCAAAGTAAGCTTACAGAATCATGTACAGCAGACAAAATATCAAAAGGTATTATATATTAGAATTGATCAAACGCGGAGGAACTACAGAAATTAAACAATGATTAAGAGCAAAATGAAAAAAGCACTGAATTAAACATCATTTCCAGGGGGAAACATGAGGGAGGAAGGTGACACTTACCAAGGGGCTTCTGAAGAATTCATATTTGGCGTAGTTCTTCCTGAACAGGAATTTACTTTCGCTGGTCATGGAAGCGTGAACCTGCAGCACAAGCTCGTGGTCCTCCAGACACCGGTCTGTGTGGAGAGGAGCAGGCAGACAATGTCAGATCCCTCAGCCCCATGGACAGGAGTAACGTTCACACACCACATACAGCACAGTACGCGGCCATACTCCTACCGCTACACGGCGGAGTATGCGGCCATACTCCTACCGTGACGCAGTGGAGACGCTCGTTTTCATAATTAATTTTTAGTTTAGTTTTTAAAACTCAAATTTATCCCCGGACATTACAAAACAGAGAATGGCGGTAGCAAAGACAACAAAGAAACATCTTTTTGGATTTTTGTAATGATATTTCCTGAAATGTGTGGGCATCTTTCTGGCGATATTTATATGTCGATCTGTGAAAATCCCGTGAGTACGCTTTGCTCTATGAATTGAAGCAAGTTGGAATGCGGCCTAATCAAGATGTAATTTGTATTGTGACACTGGACCGATTGAGTATTACGCATGTGCGTGTGACTGGCTTCCGGCTCTTGCTAAGACTCTCATAATGAGACACACTTGAGGGTGAACAGAGTTTGACGCGGCCCAACAGCTTCAAATTGATCTCATGTAAACAGATACATCCCAAGAGGTAATACATGTCTGGAGAACCTCGCCAGGCGGTTCAGATGGGCGGCTAACCCTAGGAAGGGTCACTTGGGACAAACCAAATGTTAGCCACAGAGTGACGGTAGCGGGCGCATGAAGGCTCATCACTCTGGACGACTGCCTCCCCCCCAGTGGGGCAGGAGGAGAGCACTCGGGGCAGTAACTGAGCGTACTCTGGTGGCAGTAACCAGACTCTCTTACTGAAAATGCCCACCATTTCAGTAACAGTAGAAATTGGAAAGCCATTCTGGTCAAAAGCCCAATGCCTTTTACAGGAAGTGCTTGCCCAATCGCTGTACACAAACTAACGGCAAAATACAGGTACCCCCCCCCCAAACCCCCAGATTTAAGGAGTGATTTGATCTTTGGCTCAGACGCACATGCCTCTCCAGACGCTTGTCATCCGTATGTGGCATGTTGTCCCATTCAAGCGTATTCCAGTCTCCATTCTCACAGGCACTACCCCTAAACCATGCAGACTCCTGGAATCCCAAACAGGATCCGTCACAGTGCAAAAACGACAGCAATCAGCCTAGCGAATGGGGCCCCCTGGTGGCCCGCAGGGGGTGATAAAAAGAGTAATGAATAAAACGCATGATATTTTGGGTTTTTCTGTGTGTTAAATTGAGGGAAACTGTAGCGCGGGGACAAGCAAGGCCACCGTGCTGGTGGGAACCTTCTGGAAGGGAGAGGCTTAGCATGTCACGCGGTGTAGGTGGCACCGACGACAGCAGAGCCCAAGAAGCAGCGCTGGCCAGGAAGCGGGGTCAGCGCGAGTGCCGGCAGGGAGCCATACCATACACTTTCACGCTGTACATTATGGCGTTAAAGAGGAAATTATTTTCATATAATCATGCCCTAAAAAAATAAACAATTACTCAATTTCCATTGCAGCTTTGACTTTCGCCGAGGTTCAGTTACATTGGACGTGTAATATTTTTAAAAATATTTTTTGCATACAATAATACATGATGGTCTGATCTGTGTCTGAAGGCTGAGGCCTTTTCTCACATATTAGCCACGCCGTGGATGACAACGTCAGCTCACGTCAGGGCTGGGGGTTCGAATCCTGCTTCTGCTCTGTGTGTGTGGAGCTCCTTCATCTGTCCAGGTGTACCTGCTTCTCTCCACAGTCCGAAGACGTGCATGAACATGCGTCTCTAAAAGGGCCATGTGTGTTTGAATGCGTGCATGCCCTGTGGAAAACTGGCGTTCTGTCACTGCCTTGTGACATGTCCTAGCTGTGAGACAGGTGAATGCCTGAAACACATGACGGATCATGTGACCCCATGATGATGTCACCTCTGAATTCACAGTGACCAGAGATTAATGCAGCCACTTTGCTGAGCTCTACACTGGCCATCACACCCCCAAGGCATCAGCGCCCTGAATTCTGAACATGAGGGACGCAGTGGGAAACATGATGGGGATAAGGGGGGTAACATTAAACACCAGGATCGACATTTGATTATGCAGTGTTTAAAAATGAAAGCACTGGGCTCACGTTGCAGTTTGCTTAATTAGACGCTCATATATCATTTATATATTTATTCATATTAATATGTATGAGGAGAATAAAGCAGGCAGGTTGTTATAAATGGCAGTGATTCACTGAATTTACTGATTAGCACCATTCCACAGTCAGCAGAATGCGATTTTATAATTAACTGGCCTGCTTTACGTTTGCTTAGCGGCTACACTGAGTGAAATGGCCCTCAGACACCAAAGTCGTTGTACAATCTGGGCAGCATAAGAGCTTGACTGTCATTAATGAACATTAACGTGGCATGCCTCGGAGCTCCCCGACTGTGGGCTGATGGGAACCCCATGTGACGTAACTGCCTCCCACAGGCCGGATGGAATCGGGAGACACACAGGCGCGAGGCAGGCGGACGCCCTGGACAGTGCAGAGTCACTCCTTACCAAGTTGCGTTCTATAGCATCTCTGCACAGGCAGGAGAACTGGAGTAAGGAGAACCTGCACATGGAGAATGGCACAACAGTGACTGAGCTTACCGTGTCCTCGGGGCCCGCCGCCTTGCAAAGCGACGTGAAGCCAAAGAACACGTGACTGTTTCCCCACTCCCTGTCTTCGGAAAGCCCTCCCAGTGCCCCAGGTGTGTCCCCATCTATCCAACAAGTTTCACGCCCCTGTTCCCGTGAGCGGAGAGGTGGCCTCACGCCACATGTGTCATTCGTGGCTGGTTCCTCCTGATCACTATTCAGACTAGTCCTACCTGAACGCATGTCAAACTCTTCAAAACCTTTGTTTAGAGCCGACCCCGCCGAAAAAAAAAACAGACAGTAAAAAGAATCTGGGGATAAAGTAGTCCCTGAGGTTCTTGGGGGGTGAGCGTGAACCTGCAGATCCAAGCTTTGACTTTCAAAACACTTTCAAGGTTAGCCACTGACCGGGTTAGCTGCCCATTGGGTTAGCTGCTGACCAGGTTAGCCGCTCACCTAGTCCCAGCAGAGGATGGTGCTCCACGAGGGTCCAGCTGTTGTCATCCACACAATGGCTTTTGTACACCAGCAGCTGGCAGAGGTCCCTGGCTGTCATGTCCGCCGGAATCTCCACAGCCTTCCCCGTGCCATCTTCACTGAAGACTTTTACAATCTGAAAGATGGAAAAAATTAAACGATCATTAATTAAAATCCACAAGCCATCAAATCCCTTCTGCCCGGAAACGCCTGTGATGCGGAATCAAGACGTAAATGTTCATTAAGAATGAAGAGGAGGAATATGTCATGAAAATGAAGCGTACAGGACGCATAGCAGGGATAACAGCTCCCAGCCCACGCCCCCCCAGCGCCGCAACGCGCCACAGGCCCGCACTGGGGACAGAGCCACTCTCCACCCTCCCCCAAATAAACCCCCCCCCCAGTCTACAACGTGGAGTCATGTTACAAGTCTAAATAGTTCAGGCGAGGTGTAAGTGTCCGTCAGGACCACCTGTTCACACCCCGCTTTGATGGCAGTGTTTTCTCCCAGATCCACACTGAGATCGAGACCACACTCTTGCCAAAAAATTAAATTGTTACGGTAATGCAGAAAGCACCCCCCCCAACCCCACACGGCTGGTCCTCCTCTGGTGCCCCAGCCGAAAAGATTTAGGATCCGCCTCTACATCGTGTCTTCCTAAGACCTGAGTGGCGCCAGCTTCCTTTCGATGGAGCCACTAAGTTAAAGAAAGTATCTCTGCCCCTCCCAATACACAAAGGGAGCAGAGTTGTTTTTTTTCGTGCGACACGCACACGCGCTCAACAGGCTTACCTCTACGGGCGCCAAAAGGCAGCAGTCTGGGGTGCAGGACGGCATTTCCAGAGTCTGTCCACCTCCAGAGATAGAGTCCGTCTCTCCGGAAAGCTCCAGCTCCAGCCGAACAATAGTGGCGTGCCGTTCTAGGGTGTCACTGGATTACGGCGCCGTGGCACCTGTGTGGCACAGCCTAACCGCTGGCCGGCATCGCCGCGAGCAGATGGCACTGCGTGCAGCCGGGCTCACAACTTCCCTGTGATCTCCTCACAAAGGGTTACGCATCGAGGCTTTTAGGTAGTGAATCAAACCACACTTCCCTAACCAATCGTGGAGCCAGCTTAGGCTGATGTAATCATTTACCACACAGACAGAGACACGGACACACGCGCTCCCGCCCGCACGCGCGCACACACACATACACACATACACACACATACACAGAGGCTGCAACCTCACACCCAGAAACAAATATCTGCCTGCCAGCTGAACGTCTTCACGCACGGCGGTCTGAGTGCTCTGAGCACATACCCAGCTTCTCTTCATAAATAATTATTACTAAAAGAAAAAAAATACAATGGAAGAACTGAGGGCTGAAAAACAGACGAAGGTATTTTGCTGGTTTTTCAGGGCACCTCCTCCCCCCCCCCAGCCAGCTTTCTTCCTAAGTTTAGCTTCAGCCTTGACTGCCAGAAATGCGTCTCATGGCGCGGAGGCTCGTTATGGGCTAAACAACACAAACGAGAAGCTGGACCTCACATGAAGCCGGGCTGGGCCAACATCCTCCTCCGAAAATAGCCACACCCGGAAGTGAAGTCTTCGTCCGTCGACGGCCAACGGGAGGGAAAAACACGATCCTCTGAGATACCTGCAATTATTTTTAAACCTCGTCTGGATCAGGAAGTTTTGCGGAACGGCCCAACTCCGCTGATTATCAGGGGCCCCTAAAGGAAACAGTAACCGTCCAGTGGAAACTGTATATTTAGCAACAAAACTGTCGTCGACTGGCCGGTCGGATACTGAAAGTGGGAATGGAGATGACTGAGTCAGCCAGATAATGGCATGAAATGACCGTCACGAGACGGTTCTGAAGATAGGCCCCGATCCACGTTCAAATCAGGGGAAACTTTGCTATTCTGCGACACAAATTCAGAAGCCGTTTCTGAATGCCGGGGGGTGGGGGGGCATTGTGCCCTCATGGAGGATTGAGGGAGAGAGTGAATGCGGTGATAGGATCTCTGGAAGTCCAGGAACCTCTACAAGCATGATGTGGCACAAGTCGGCCACTGCGGGACACGTGCAACTGCCGGCAAGCGCTGTGCTGCCACGCCGATCGAAATACGGCAAGCTATAACGCAAGTAACAGCGGGGCGGGTCTACTACTCGTCTGCCAAAAAAACAACAAACAGCAAACAAAAAAAAAACTAAATAAAAGTGTCTGCACAATCAATGGAAATTACTCTACCAAAATACAGTGTACTACCTCCTTCCATCTTAATCACACACCATCGTGCAAAGTCCAGAGCAGCGTCACCGCGAATGCCTCTCAGAAACAGCCAGATGTTGACGCTAATCTTGCAGCGTCGGACTGCGGAGATATGGCTGCTCTTTGCAGCTCAGACCTACAAGCCTCTCGCAGCGAATCATTAGACACTCGGCTGCTGCTGAAAGAGGAACCCTTTTACAAAGCCATAACCCTCGATACACATGTGCCCGCTCGCATCACGGGGACAGTAAGTCGATGGAGGGTGAACGTTATTTTTAAAGCTGGCCTTCCATAGTGGAAAGGCCTGGTAGCTTCTGGATTTTGGGGGGGGGGGGGGGGGGGTCAGTGCCCTTTGACACAAATGAGCAGAAATATGCACCATCAAAAGCAGGACAAGATCAAGAGCACATGTTCAGAGTTAACAGAGCGAAGTCGGCCTCTAATGGGTGTTATGTTTATGATCGAAATGATTCACAAACCACTAAACAGTCACATAAACCAACACAATTTATTTATAATAATAAAAAAAGAGGTTCCAGATGACAATGGCAGAAGCACACGTGTGCATGTCTGCGGTTCCAGTCCGATTCCAGCCAAAATCCAAATACAGATAACTGCGTTTCAGAAAGATCACAGCTTAATTGTTTTACCGAGAGTGCTCCATTAAACTTGCTGACTCATGCTCTGCACATCCAAGCAGCCCCTCTTTGTCCAAATTCTGATCACACAAGGTGTCACCGGGGGATCCCCCCTCGGCCGGCCGCCATGATTATGCAGCGCATTCTGACATACAGTGATCCCTCGTCTATCGCGGGGGTTGCGTTGCATGGACTGGTTATATACTACGCACAAATATACGTATCGTATATCAGTGAGGAGTTTTATCTAATACGTAATACAGTTGTAAACATTGTAATACATATTTCAACAAAAATAATTTTATATTTACTATAATATACAGTAATGCACTCGTTTTACTTACTTCCCCAGTTATATTAGATAT
>JAAGVU020000129.1:5957922-5978453 GCA_011763525.2 Mormyrus iriodes
CAGTGTACAGGCCGACCATGACGTCCAGCAGCTTCAGGGGGATCCCGCGAAGTCTCAGGATGTCCCACAGGGCAACTTGATCGACTGAGTCAAACGCTTTACGAAAATCGCCAAAGGCTGCAACGAACCTCTGCCGATATTCGCGCTTGCGCTCGATGAGAATCCTCCACGACATGACTGATGTGTCATATTCAGTACAAAAACAGGTGTTCAAACCGATACCACACAGGAATAGGAACCAGCAGTGGGGACATGATGGACAAAGTAGGGAGGGCGGGGCATCTGGGAATGGTCTATAGAGTGGATTGCGCTCTGCGTGTCTGAAGAAACGCCGATCTCCTTCCACATTGACCAAAAGCTTGCGGAGCCACGGGCACACGCACTCCGAGGCAGCAGGCAGACGCCAGCCACAGTGTGCCATTTTAACCGCGCATCAATAATTTAAACAAGCTTTATTGACAGCAGGGTCGCCATTCAGTACCACTGACAGCTGTCCTAACTACACCACCGGTTCCAGCATGACCACCAACAACAATGCCAACAAATACTGCATGCAACAATGCGCCACATTTTACTGCATATTCCGCATTCCTGAGAAGTTCATTCATACCACTAATATTCAGCTGTTATTCACGCCACTGTAATTCACAAAGGAGCATTTGGCACAAGTCCGGATGCTTCACTAGATTCTAAATATATCAATCCGGGGATGCAGTCCTGGGCCCCAACACACATCAGAGAATCCTACACCAACCGCGAGCCAGACAGCAGGTGATTCTTCATCTAAACTAACTTTCTAATGACTTTCGACCGCAATGAGGGTCAGAACAAAGCTATTTGCAGTGCCTTACTTCACCAGGAGTAAACCATGAGGTAAGACGCTATGAAATACATTAGTCATCTATACATTGCAGTTACTTCAAGGGCTGTGCCAGAGTATGATCTCAGTGAAGCTTTTAATGGATTAAAAAAAGCTGAAGTGGGGGCCCACAGGACTTGTGGTCCCCGGGTGGTACGGAAGATACTGGGATGAATCTGCAAATAAGTAGGAGAGGCCAGGGCAAGGTGTGACAGGGTAATGGGGATTCAGTTACATCAGGCTGAACTGGCAGGGGATCGATGCAAACATTAAACGGCAGGATTCACGCTGCCGGAGGAACAGCCAGAGAATCAGTACCTGCCGGGATCAAGTCCGGAGCCAGATAACTGATGCGGAGGGTGGCCATCATCTTCAGCTGCTTAGGGGCCCCCGGGACAAGGCGGGGACACCGTAGGACTGCACGCGATCGCAGGCAGACTCAGCGGAAGAGCGAGAAAAACTAACACCCGTACGGAATATGACAAATCGGCCCTAACTGCCGCATGAGAGGGACTCAGAAAGACTCGCCCAGCATTTGGCACAGAGACACGAGAAGCCGTCAGGAAGTGCCTGCAGGTAGGAAAACCCTGTAAAATGCAGATTTCACAGCAGGAGGACATCCAGCGAATCCCAGCGAGATTTACACACATTCCTCCCCGAAATCCAGCCAAGGTGTGCGTGTGGTGTGTGCGTGTGCGTGTGTGTGCGCTCACACACTGCGGTGAAAACAAGCTTCAGCTTGGAACAATTAAAGAAATTTTACAATTATAGTTGAGTGATTAATGAGGGGACATGTCAGGTTTAGCTCTTTAAAAGCAGACAATTACTGAATAAGCTGTTGGCATTTATTCTTACTAGCAATTATGTATTTAGGAGGTACAGAATGTTAGAAATTGACCGCATTTTGCGCTTAACTGCTTGAAAATATTATTAAGATCCAAATGTTACTGCTTCTAATGACAACAGGTTAGCCGGGGGAGGAACTCCAGTCTATTATTTTTTCAGATTAAAAATGACATAAAAAGGAAAAAAAAAAAACATCAAATCTTATCCAGACCGTCATTACGGTGCTTTCCTCAATTGGTTGGGCAACACTAACTCGTGCCCTTGAAAGCCAAGACCAAAGACGAGGAGAACAGAGGCTGTACGAAACGTTAAACTAGAAAAGGTCGGTTTTAAATTGTAAATGTACATAAGAGGAATGGGGAGGGATACACAGTGGAAAGGCTGGCAACAGCAGCTAACTGCACCTGCTCGGTGGCATGAAGCCCCAGGCCTTCAGCATGGTGACCTTCCTGCGAGGTACAAGCGACAGACCCGTCACTGATTCACGGTGAAATCCCATGGTAACCCGTAACATCGGGGCTCTCATTAAATGCCATCAAGTGTACAGTAAGACAAAGTGGGTTTATGGCGTTATCTGATGAAAAGGATAAATCACGCAGTCAGGATTCCAAGTTCCTCCAGTCCCAAGTGCAACTGGCCAACGGCTCACTTTTACAGTTTTTCCCTTTTATTCCAGTTAGCCCTAAATAAATTACAACTGCTATCGTGACATAACTAAAGTAGGTCTACAGTTTTCAATTGTATCTGCATGTACAGCCACGAAAAAAATCCAGCACAATTTTTTGTTGCATTTCTGAGTTTCTGGGGGTTTATCTGTGAATAATGCTTTTTTTTTTTTGCAAACTGCAGCCTGGTTCTTCTCCATTCATCATAAATGAAGGGCTTCTTCCTTGCTTTATGGGACTTCAGTCCTGCTTCTAGTAGCCTGATACACACTGTCCCAGCAGTGCACTTCACACCTGTACTTAATGTCTCCCATCCTTTTGAATGTCACTTGATGTCATCCTCCGATTCATGAGAAACTGTCGGATAAGTTAACGGCATCTGGCATTAGAAAGTCGCTTCTGCCCTTTACCTGACTGGTTTCTGGTTGTTCCCAGTGTCTCCTGCTTCACCTTGTTCCTGTGTGCTGCTGTCTTAGAGATTTTGAGCCTGGAAGCAGCCTGCTGCTCAGCGTAGCCTCTGCCAGCAGAACCAGGATTAAACCAGGATTTAAAAAAATGCAAGTTTGTTTAAAAATATCGTCTCGATATTTTCCATGACTGTATATCCATCCATCCATCCATCCACCTTCTAGTCGATTATCCTGCTTAGTGCCACAGGTGGGCCTGGAGCCTATCCAGGGAGCAGAGGGCAAGGGTACAGCCTGGGTGGGACGCCAGTTCATCACAGGGCACATACATATAATCATGAGCCATGAGCAATTCAGAGGCTAAATCAGCCTGCATGCCCTTCAACAAAGGGAGGAAACAGGAACTCCAGGAGTTAAACCCACGTGAAACGGGGAGAACAGACGAACTCCACAGACAGCGAGGGGGTGGGATTTAATTGCCATACCCTGGGGGTATGAAAACTATGACTGGTCACCCCGCCACTTTATCTTCATATGTAAGGATATATTGACGAACACATCCATTCACAGATTTAAAGCATGGCTACAATATCCACACATCCTCAGGCAGTCAGCTGTATTCTTTGATTTCATCTGTACTCCATCACATCCTTTATTCCAGGGTTTTTTCAGCAGGATAGTCAACGTTGTCTGGGTGGTGATGAATGCAAATCGCCTAACATGAGGAATGACAGACATATTTACCTTTGAATTACCAACCGCATCGCTGCATTAAATTACACGGCAGAGAAGAACCTCTGATTATTTGCAGCAAGAGTGTTGGATCGAAGGGCTCAGATGAAAGTAATCGCGAGCGACATAATTTAATAAGATATATTAAGCAAAGTCATTAACGTAAACATTTTCCACTGAAGTCTTCCCTCTTCTCACCACACAGGCATTATGTGGAAAAACACAGTCACCATCCGGCAAAGGGCATTCCAAGGCCACACCCAGCAAAAGCTGCACAGCAGTTACAGAAAAGGTTATCCACTCAGGACAGGAAGTGCATCTCGCAAGCCCACACAAGAAAGGCATGCTGGGAACTGAAGGCCCCGCCTCTGCAAAGGACAGTCATGCCTCACGTGTCGGGATGTCCTACATACGTTACATTTAGTTAGCAGACATACAAGTGAGGAAAGCTTGGGGTCAGACAGCAGAGCCAGGTAGCTTCCCTGGAACACTTTCTGTAGATATGGCCTTTGTTCAAGGACCCAATGGTGAGATAATTATTCTGTCAATCATGGGATTCTAGTCCACCACCTTGTGGGCACAGGCACGGAGCCCAAACCCACCAACCTGTAGACCACCCTAGGGCTTCATGCAAGATCAAGTTTCACAGCTCCGGAAGCCATTCTTTTATCTCAAACCAACAGTTTCATCACATATAATTGCTTTAATTATCTTCGATTCCACCTGGACCGCCAACAGTGACAGGGCATCTGAGGCTGTGCGTCTCTTCTGCATGGACAGACTGCATACGATGTGTGACTGCAGAGCGGAGAGCAGGCTAATGTACTGAACATACAGGCACATCTGGGCTTTTCTGGTTAAAGCGGTTCATCTCGGGGGAAAAGGAAAGTGCTGACAAAATATGGCAGAAGCAAGTCGGCAGGTTACTACTGAAGACACGGTGCTGATTGTGACGTCAGTGTGTGTGAGGTGAGACCTGGTGTCACCGCACAGCTCAAGCCATCTTTCTGAGCCTGTCCACAATCAGCAATAATCCCACGGCTGAATCGTCAGTGGATCCTTATGGTGGAAAAACGAGGATTTGCTTGACTTTCACTGCTAAAAATCAACTGACAAAACCCATATGTGTTGGTGAGAACAGGGAATCAGGGAATACAATTTGTTCAGAATGATCATTTCTTTGTGATTTCGCTGGAAGAATGACCTTTTAGGTTCTTGCAAGAAATGTAAACGTCAGAGAAGTGAAAGACAATGAGAAAATTACAGAGAGAGAGATGGGTATTTTTGACACTGCATTTCTCAATCATTAATTTTGGTCAAAATTACGAGGTAAACAGCCCCCTCCTCAGCCTTTGGGAGCCGCTGGCTGGGGATTGTAAACTGCGCAGAATCCTGTCGTCACGTGATCCACAAACAAGGGGACTTCATGCCTTTATAAAGCACACCATCAAGTGAACTAGGCACGCTTTTGTTCCAAAAAAAAAAAAGTTTCGCATTTTCCAACCAACCGGGCTTGAACCCCCATTCGGACAGACCTAGGTGGTTAATAATCAATAATTGCCACACGTCTAAACAGACTCATTATTACATACTTGGCCATGTACTGTATCTCCTGGGAGTCAGACTCCACAAATTGAGTCTGACAGCATAATTAGCTTAAGGGGAATTAGCAAGACGCAGAACGATGCTGCTACTAGCGATGCAGGGAAAATGCTGAAACATGCTGGAAATTAAAACATGCTGTGTATCCCAATTAGCTAGAGACTGAAATCTACATTATTCTTAGTGCAAAGCACACAAGTATCTTAAAGGCCATTAAGAAAAGCTTGAATGGGTAACAATACAAGCTATTGCCATATCTGTCGCGATTAAAGTGTAGAAAGGGCTCTCTGATAAAGTGATCCACCACTCGTGGGAGCTCTACCACGGGGAAGCGAATGAGCCTAAGGGGGCGTCAGAAGGGAAATCCACAGGATTAGGTGAGGAAGGAGAGACGCTGTTCCAGTGTTTGTTCTCACTGAAGTCACATGGTCAGAGGAAGCACCCAGAGCCCGTGAGAACTCCAGGTCCAGGGACACGACAGAGGAAGGATGCGGACGGCTGACAGGAAGCCGGAATAAAGAGCCGGTGACGAGCGCGGGAAAATCAGCGGAGGAAAGACGGCCTTCCTGAGCACAGACTGTGTGAGTGTGAGTGTGTGTGTGTGTGAGTGTGAGTGTCTGTGTGTTAGGAGAATGAAGTAGGTGAGGCAGAGCCTTCACCATGACATGGAAGACACCTTTTGAGAGATGCCTGGTGGTACCGCGACTGATATCGGGCTCTGGAGTGAGCGTCCCTGTCTCCGTGCCACCACCACAGCACATGCAACACCCTCCAGCAGAATGCCGGCTATTGCTGCTATATTGCGTTCCTACAGGATGATTTCAAATCCACACAGTTAGCTAGCAAAGATTTTCTAAGGAGGAGTCTAAGATTGTTTCAACTGCGTACTACGCAAAAGCCTTCAACCTCCAGATTACTGCACTATTAACAGACACATTAACGGTCATTAACGCACAACATGACACTGGGGCCATAACTGTAGGTAATACGGTAATCGAGCACGGATGAGAACATTAGAGCACATTAGCCTTCGTTGCACCATTAGCCCATGACTCTAATGGAAGCAGTAAGTGTGGGGCTGCCAGATCAGGGCTTAGCACTGGGCATTGATGCAGCATCCACACCAGGTGCAGAGGGCAAGGGCCTGGACCCAGGACACCATTTTTAACGACCATGTTCATGAGCATCCCCATGATCCTTAGCAAAACACAAGTCATTTCCAATTATCATTCCGACAACTTACATTGTTGCCAGACAGCTGACACTGAGGTAAGGAGCCAGGAGTGAGGACGGGGGATCCGGCCGGGCTGCACAGCTCGGGGAATGGGTTTGGTATGGCCGGCAGAGAGGACGTGCGCAGCTGTTGCTCCGCTTCCTGAAGTCTCCTGTAGGGGGTGACAATGTGAGTCATTGGAAGGCGTCACACAAACGCTTGCAATCTGTCTCTTCAAAAACAACGCCTGACTTTCTGTCCATGAACCTTCTGGGTGCAAAATAAAGTAAGAATACAAACATGGGGCCTGTTAGAAATTAGTAACAAGGAACGGAGATCTTGTTCAAAGCTTGAACCCTCACAAAAAAAGCACAAAAAAAAACAACAATAAAACTGCACGACACCAGCACAAAAAAGTGTGTCAATCACAAGCATACGGGTCTCCAGTCAGAGCGTCTGTTTCTCTGCACTCTCACTAACCCCAAAAGTAAATAGAAATTACTTTTGAAGAAGTCACAGCTAAGATGGGGTGGAGTTGCTCTCAGAAAGTAGGCCCTGAATAATAACCTCCGAATGAACCTGGGGGCCGTATAAACAACTCACGCCCCTCCAGGGACGAGCCAACACCTAGCGGTTCAGTCAGGGGACGACGGCGTTCGGAATGCTCATTCATATCATTTAACAGTCGCTGTTACTCAATACTGTTACTTTGGATAAAGCTTTTTATATCCGTAAAAATGAATCCATACAAAGAAAATACTCACAGATTAAAGAAAGGCAAACCTGACTATTCAGAAGACTGGCTTAGGCAATAATTACTCCAGTTTATAATTGCTTAGCTGGATAACTCGAATCTCGGCATGTACTAGAATATTTATATCTATACTAGACGACATCGGAAATCAGTCCTGCAGGAACATGCTTCCTAGCCCAAGAAAGACTGCCATCTCTGAACAACATCACGTCATGTTAGACGCACAGAGACAGTGGGGTCAGGCAGAATTCCAAAACCCCAAAAACAGGGACGCTACTGAAGGACATGAACCCCATGGTGGCCTCTGGGTCCAGGGCGATTGGATTTCCAGGTGATGAGTGGCAGTGGTTGGGGTTGGGGTTTGGGCTTGTAGCCAGCATCTCTATTGGCTGCTGAACAAACACCACCTAGTGGCCGGCCAGGGTTTCAGCTGTCAGCCACGTACCTCACGGCCATGATGTGCACAGGCTGGGAGCGCCGGACCCGGTGAACAGGGGAGATGGACTGAGGCATGCGGTACAGCTGCCCATTGTGCTGCGGGGGGGCAGGATCGACCACCACACTGCAGGGGGAGCTCAAGCTCTCAAAGGAGGAGTTCATGTCATTCACCAGGGCCTCCAGGTCCACGTCGTCCTCTGCAATGATAAAGACAAGTAAATACAGCAATGAACGATCCACAAAAAGCTTCTGAACATAAACAGTTTGTGGCCACAAGGGCTGAGCTGCCCACTTAGCGTCACGAAATAACGAACATCAACAAATGTGATCAGAGTCTGAGAATCACTCCCGCTCGCTGTTCATACACGTCAACGCATTTTTCCACATGGCGCCTATAATGCCCACGCAAATGATGCAATTATTGAAAACACGCAAACTCTTAATAGTTTCATCATGCAACAAAAGCTAGCGATTTAACAATGACATAAAACTCAGCACCGTTTAGATTCCGATTTCCTTACAACTGCAGAAAACCACTTAAAATCTGGAACCTAATAAAACATTGTTAGATGAACCACATTACCGCCGGATAAGATGTTATTTATACCCTGAAGAGTGTTAAGCAGAGCAAAAAAAGCAAAAAGGGCGAAAACAACTGGAAGAACGGGTGAACACAGAGACGGCTAAATGATATACACTCCTAGCTTCCAGAAGGGCACAGGCCCATTTTGATCAGTCGACAAGCTGAGATGGAGTAACAGCATCACCCTGTTCCGAGTCCCAGAGCAGAAACGAACAGGCATCATTTCTCCACTGGGCTAGAAGACATGTGGCTGGCGTATCTACTGGCTGCTGAACAAGCGCCACCTAGTGGCCTGCTGGGGGCTCGGCTGACAGCCATGATACATGTGCAAGTCAACGTCTTCTGTTCGAGCTTTCCCGACTTCCTGTGGAGTTATAAATAATTAAAAATGATTAATACGTGACATTGGCGCAGGTGGCTGTCTGTTGGAACAGCAAACACTGCGATCTTATTCATTTATTTTTAAATTAGCGTTATTAAGCAGCACTATACAGTCACAATCTGTGCTGCCTAAAGGGAGACTGGACTTTTGGCATAGCCGAATTAATAAGATTTACGACCACAGAATTCCAGGTGATTATGTAATCTTCTGATGGCCTACAGCGGCCCACACACCTGCAGGCTGGAACCAAAAGATCATCCTAAGCTTTCACTGGTCTACTCAAGCGGACAGCACGCATTTCCAGATCACTCCAAATGCCCCGGACCAGTCCTGGGAACATCAAACAATAGCCATCTTAAACCTGCCAGTGTCATCTCACATGGGACCCCCTCCCATCTGGAGAGACCATCTCTATTGAGAACACTACACAAAAACACTCCTTATCTTTCACCAACTTCACCCAACTGGACTGGCCATTAAAACCATAACACTGTCATTACATTTCACTATTTCACCAGAATTGAAATTTGCAAAGACAGACTGCATGTACAACTATCACTTCGACATCAATATATAACAAAAATGGTAGCTTTGTAACACCGATTGTTTCGACACTGTCACTTGAGGCGGGATTTGCTGGGTATATGCGTTTCAAACCACATTACACCTTTTTACGTTACCATATTGATTCACAAAGTGGATTATTGGCTGGGTCTGGATTAATTTGCAGTTCGGTATCAATCCGGACCACGGTCCAGACTGAGAACTCCAGATATAAGTCTTGCATTCCACACATGCCGATAAATGCACACCTTCTCCCCCTTTCACCAGTGTGATTGTTCAATTTTCAGAAAAGCATAAAGTGACCACTTTATCAGCAGTGCATTAACGCTGAAGTCCCAGTGTGAATCGCCATTCACCGAACTGATGGAATCCTGTCTCTTTCGCTCCGAATCAGCAAAACCGAAAGACTTTGAATTCCAGTTCATGTGAACCAACCCTCAGCTTGTAACCCGACAAAATCCTCCCGATACGTCCAACATCAATTATGACAATTAGGCTCTGAGCCGTACGTCTCCTATAAAATGATCCAAGACTGTCGACATGGACTATTCAAACCACACAAGGTCCTGTTTAGCTGGAGCTGTTGGTCTCCAAAAAGGTTTTTAGCATTTAGTTAAAGCGATCCCAAAAAAAAGTGTTTCTTCCTTGGTTCACACTGAGTTTGTTATTTAACACATTTAATATTGTTTTATAATAGGATCACAATTTGCATTTATAACTTTTTCAGACCAGTGCCCAGCTAACTTCACTTTAGGTCATATTATCAAATGATCAATGTTACGATTTTGAGACTGAAGGCTATGGTGTTAAAAAGACCAAGGACAGCTTTTGTAATAATTAAAACTATTGTAATGATGGTAATGATCACTTGCACATGCATCCTGATAAAGTCGGACCTTAATGACAGGTTTTCCTGAGGTCTAATTGTTTTACAGGTATTACTTGTGTGTAAGAGTAATCTCCCATTGGAAATCACGATAACAAGTACAGGCCTGTACACCTCACAGGTCTCCTAAAATTACAGCAGTATCCATAGCTACAGATCAGACAAATGAACACGGGAACATTACAGCTAAGAGAGGAGACACGGGTATTTTCATGGGAAACAGTATGTGTTATACAGCCCTGCAAAACATGTGACAGAAAATTAAAAAGTCTGCAAATTGCAGAACAAAAAAATCCTCTAATTTGACATGAGTTACAATCTATGTACATGCATATTGAACAGAGCAGTAAAACTTTTTACTGAATATAAATTATAATTTACATTTATTTTTATGCACATTCCTGTGTAACTATTCATCACATACGTCATTAGTGAATTGGTCTGCGGTTTTACAGCAACAAGTTGCAATTCACTAGTGCGCCACTAGATGCTGCCAAACTGCAATTCACCATTTCACCACTAGATGCAGCCAATGACCGGTTTTGCGTTTAAAACCAAATCTAGAAACCACTTCTCAGTGACGCGCGTTTTCAAAAAATATCACAAGCGGAGGCATTCCCGTTAATACTTTGCATTTTAAAATATGCTTTATAAAAAAAAAAAGACTTGACAATGCCTCAAATCTCTACCGGCATAATTATTGCTTTTCTGAATCTCAGTTCTGACTATAATATAATACATTATAATATAATGAAGGAAAACATTCTAAAGAATGAGTACAATGTCCACTGATAACATTACACACATTATAAATAACACATAAATCTTGGTCTGAGGCGTATATATAAACAGTTTTGGTGTGTTGGTCGAAACAGCCCTGGATTTTATTTTAAAAGAAATGTATTTTTTAAAATAAAGGTCAGTAAACAGACAATTTGTAGGAGCTCAGATACGTAACGCAACTCAATTCTAATGCAGGGGTTTACTTCATTTTATTTTTAATATCCAAATAAAATTCTCAAACTACTTGTTACAGAAACACAAACAAAATCGACTCCTGGTTCAATACAATTAATTGTAATATGTCATAAACGTAAGTTATCGATGTACTGTTTGGCATAAATATCGGGACCCTCCATCGACATCAGGGCAAAAACTGGGGCAGTGCTCTGTGTGAATGGACGCATCACAAATCAGCGTGGCTTTCGCCGTTATGGGGCCTGTGCAGAAATAAAAATTAAATGCTGATTAAGGTTTAAAAAAAACTGCTCGCCCACTTTCAAAACAAACCAGAGACGTATATTCTACATTAAATGCAGTCCTACCCAACTAAACCTGTGACTGATTCAATGCTAAAAACAAAGACTATAGATACAATTCAAGGTTGGTAAGTGGAAGTAGAGATTTTCTGCTAGCTGAATCACCATGCAAAAACGAACCTTTAACACAGAACAACCAAGGGCAGACTAACTGCTCCAGGGGCCCTAGGCTGACATGGGTAGGGGGCCCCCCCTAAGCGGACATTGGTGATATTTTTGGAGCAGAAAAAGAGACAAGAGGGAAATAAACTGTGGAACATCAATAATATTCTAAAAGTGCGGGACGCCAACAGTAACACTTACGGATCAGAGTGGGGGGCGGAAATGCTGCTGGTAAAATTTGCTGATGGGCATGATTTATTCACAGTGCGCTTCCCTGAACACGCCCCTCCAGCTATTCTCTGCCCTTGACTGTGCTCTCACATGACTGTCACATGACGAGACTCAGCTGACCTGGAGTACCGCAAAGTTCATCATCTTCAGCCCCAGTCTCAGGTCATCCGCGAGTCATACTGCAGCTCAGCAAAGGCCATACCTCTCATTCTCCTCACAGTCCAACAGTTTGGCTGAACCACTTTCACACCTAACAAGCCGTTTTCAATATTCCGAATAGTTTAAGTTAAATATTGGGTGAAACTTGCAAACCCTATAATTTTTACATGGAGATGAAACAGGATCGTTGACTTATCTGCATCTCGCACAGCGAGGTCACCTCCGGTAAACTATGTAAAAAGCTGCATGCCACAAAGCATGGCTGAACCACAATGGAAAAACTTTCAAAATATCGTGATATGAAATTTTGTTGTGATAAATATTGCAATACTTATAAAGCAAAAGGGTGCTGAAAATTTGCCCAAAAAATTGTAGCCAAAATGCAACTTATTCCCAATAGACACTGTCAAATACGCAAAGCAGTGCCGACAAGTAGTTCCCGATCAATATCGTCTCTATGGAATCCAAGGTAGCGCTATACAGCGGAAGGGAAATGTTCGTTTGCTTTTCTCCTGACCTATTTTTGAGTTTTTAATTTTTTTTGTGAACTCCAACCTGGCTCTTCTCGGTTTCTCTTTGATGAAAGGATTCTTCCTTGCTTTATGGGTCTTTAAGGGCTTCTAGAAGTCCTAGCAGCACACCTCACACCTGCACTTAATGTTTCCCTTTCCTTTTAAAGGTCACTTGGTGTCATCCTTCCATTCACGAGCCACTGTTGGATAAATTGATGGTGATCTCTGGCATTAGAAAGTCACTTTTCCCTCTACCTGGTTGTTTTTGGTCGTTCCCAGTGTCTCCCGTTTCACATTGTTCGTGTGTACTGCGATGCTAGAAATTTGGAGCCTGGAAGCAACCTGCCATTCAGCGTAGCCTTCTGCCAGCAGAACCAGCATTAAACCAGGATTTAACAATGCAGATTCTTAAAAATATGGACTGGTCTTATTTTCTTCAGAGCTGTATATTAAATAACCTTGAAAATGAACAATTATTGAAATTACAAAGCTTGCTACCTTATTGATGATCTAAACTGGGCTTCTGTGTATTTCGGTAATACGGTATACCACGGTATTCAGGATTCAGGTGGTGGGGAGGGGGATGGTTATTGGCAAATTTTAATACGCCAAGATTTCAAAATACCAAAATAGTTTTTGAAAATACCATCAAATTCCTGGATACCACGGTATAATGTCAGGATGATGTGAAGGTATGAAAAACTGACTATATGGACAAAAGTATTGGGACACCTGGCCATTACTTCCTCGAATTCTAAATCCACAGACATCAGTATGGAGCTGGTCCCCCCTTTGCAGCTATAACAGCTTCCACTCTTCTGGGAAGGCTTTCCACAAGATTTTGGAGTGTCTCTGTGGGAATTTTTGCCCATTCATCCAGAACAGCGTTTGTGAGGTTAGACAATGATGTTGGACGTGAAGGCCTGGCTCACAATCTCCATTCTACTTCATCCCAAAGGTGATCGATGGGGTTGAGGTCAGGGCTCTATGTGGGCCAGTCAGGTTCTTCGACGCCCAACTCACCCAACTGTGTCTTTATGGGTCTAGTTTTGTGCATTGGGAGACAGTCATGTCGGAACTGAAAAGGGCCTTCCCCAAACCATTCCCACAATGTTGGAAGCATAGAAGTGTCCAAAATGTCTTGGCATGCTGAAGTATTAAGAGTTCCCCTGTTACTTTATGTGGTCTGTGATTTCATAGCTGAGTTTGTTGTTCCTACATGCTTCCACTTTGCAGTAATACCCACCCAATAATAGACCACCCAAGTCTAATCTCAACCCCTATCGCAATCCTTGCTATCAATTTTCAATCAATTTTATTCTTATATAGCGCCTTTCACAACAGTCGCCCCAAAGTGCTTTACATGATATTGAGAGATAAGAAAAAGGAAAAGACAATGACAAAAGAAAGAAGGAAGGCCAGATAACGGAGGAGAGGAACCAAAAACTCCCAAGTAAGGAGAAAAACCTCTGGGGGTCCAAAGTCAACAGGCCGCCCAACCCCCCAGGGCATGCTAACATTATCAGACAGAATAGAGTGGGGTTGCTTGCTAGAAGCAGGTGCAAGCTGTGATTATAGTCATGCCAAAGTCCAACAATGCATCTGTTCTCCATGCTGGTCTGTGTGACCACTGTATCTGCAAAACATATCGATATTAACATTACATACCATGCAGGCCTAACAATGCACATCTAAAGGGCTTGGCATTTATAAACTTACCAAAAAAAATCATAAACTAGCCTATGCACAAAGCACATGCACAGTCCAAATGGAACAGACTTCATCTACTTGTCTGGTTACAATGCCATCTCTTACTCACATACTCTACACAGGGGAATCAGATTTGTCTCACAGGCCGAACAAAAAAGTCCTAGCTCGGCCAGACCTCTCGCTTCTGGCTGGGTTGGGGGGGGTGGGGGGTTCGGCATTAGGTCCTGCTGGCTCTGTCTTAACGGGGCCACGTCGCTCAGAGAAGGCGTGCCTGTCACCCTGTATCGACGTCAGCATTAGCAACGGAGACGCGCTCAATATGTTTACTTTTACAGTAATCGACTTACAAAGCCCCAGGCCCCACCTGATTGCCATGGCGTCGTGTAAATTAACCGCCTGTCCTCCTCGGCAAACGGACGAGGGCCAGGGTAGGCTGATTGAAAAGGGCCAGGAAATAGAACAGACACTGCTTTAATGCGAGCCGTGCGCCCATAAACCTCAAAATGCAAAGCCATAAAACAGGCAGCAGCTCTCAGTGCTGTGACTATAAATGTTGAACATTATCAAAACAAAAAAAAATAAAAATTGAGCCCATGTAGGCAGATGGGGTCATTGCCCAATGGGGCGCTATGGCTTCAGGGACACCTACAGGCCACGTGGACAGCTCTGCATCTGGCTCAAGGTTCCTCTAGTACTGCCAGACAGTAAAAACCCCACAATGACCTCATGACCCACAAGCGTTTTAAACACTGGAAACTTATCGATAAGCATCTGGCAGATGTCACTGAAGAGTCTGGCAGCACCAGGTCAAGGAAAGGCTCTTGCACTGGAAAAATCCCAGCGCATCATCATAATCCTTTTAATGATCCTGAAAAGGCTACAGCGTTCTGCCCAGGTCCCCCGCAAACGCGGCGGGAATCCCAGCAGCGAGCCTGGCTGCATCGCCACCCTCAGGACTCACGGTGGATCACACCAGCGCAGACCTGGTGGGAACGGAGCCCCTTTAACACCCACAAAAGCGGTTTGCGTGCATAAGCTCCTCTGCTTAGCACTGCCATTCCTTAATTGGGATAATCGTAAAATTCCGTGATGAAATGCGATAATGGATACTTCCTTTGTAAAGAAACACTTTATCCAGGATCAGCTCTCTTTATAAAAAAAAATTCACAACCATTCAGATGCAATTAACTAATAAATTACATATTAAAAATGCAAAACAGATGAATTTTAAAAATCCTATTAATTTGAAATAGGATTTTATTTGATAAGACTTCAGTACAATGAGTACAATGGATATAAAGCATTTATATATGAAAGACAAACCGTAGAGAGAGAGAGAGAATGATGAATTAGTGTGACTGACATTAAATTCATGTTCTTGATACTCTTAGGATTTCCACATTTCAATAACAATCTCCAGAGCTACCTGCATTGTAAACACAAAGACAAAGCATTTTCAAAAAATGCGTAACTTTTCTACATTAGTCAGTTTGAAGAAAGAACGCAGGCTTTCGACACCAGCGGACACTACACCCCAAATACAAGTTGGGAAACATTGTAACTTTGGTTTGAAACTGGGTAGTTGTGTTTTGGGTCAGACGTCTATCATCGAGCAGAGATCTGAATAAGATTCAGGAAGGCCCACCATCAGAACATCGAGCGACTTATTTACATGCGAGAGAGCGGGGCGAGGCTAACGCTCGACACAAAAGCCGGTCCAGACGTTTAATCAGTGATGGAGACAAAGCCGAGGAAGTCCAGTGTTTGTCTGGCTCCATGTGGGTTCGTTTCCAACAAAAGAACAGAGACGCTAATTGTACATTAATTGGGCTTGTGTCTATTATGGGTGTTATGGCAAAACAGCCTATTTTTAAAGCTCATTTCCAGCTCAATGGGGCTTCAAATATTAAGCTAAAACACTTCTTTTCTGAGCAAACCTAGAGAAAAAATAGTTTGCATACTCCATGTACATTTTTTTTTATAAATCGACTCCAAAGGCAGCACAGAAATATTAAACTCTATTCTGGCAGTTATTCTTTCCTCTGCGCAGAGGGAACAGCAATCCTTAATCTAGCCTCTGCATTAATATGTGAAAGTGCATTTAAAAATATGCTGGTGCCAGAGGGGAGAAATCAGCCATCAAGAGCATCCTGGAATTAAGGATCTTTCTGAATGGAAATGTGCAGCACACTGGTGGGGCGAAATAATCCCACAATCATAAAACACCAATGTAGATGGTCAATGATGTTTAACAGCAATGCAGGGAGGGAAAGCCTATGAAGTGTGTTAGTCTGTGATCTGCTCACCGCTGTTTACAGAGAATCACACCGCTGTATCAGAAAGGGGCTCACTTACCTGCTAACTTGCAAACCCACCTGCTAACTCGTACAATTTTGCTACACTTTGACAGCACCGACCGAGACGTCATAGAGGAACTTAAAGTATTACCAAAGCTCTGATTCTAGCATAACTAGTCCCGACTGACAAGAAAAAACGAGAAGTATTAGACTGCAGTGCTAAGCAGCCAGGGAAGTGGACAGAGCAGCTCTGATCAGAATTCCACACATTTTCCCAATGAGTTCGAGCCAGTAAAACCAAAAGCCACGGCTATTGATATCGCTGGAGGATTTCAATTCGGACTTAAAGGGTGTGCAACCTTTTTAATCTCTTCAGAACAGAAACAGGGATACGGTGTATAGAGGGAGAGAGAGATATGAGTAGATCCTCATCACCAGTAAAGGATGACATCAACTGAACTGACATTGAGCAGATACCAGACGAGCAAGCTGGAGGACAAACGGCATACAGCCCCCTTCATCTCACGGTAAGCGTGAACAGAGTCATCAGCAAATTTCAGGAGCAGGAACTCGCCCACACGGTGTATATGATGCAGGAGGGTTCTCAGCCCGAAGTTAGAATTATGACACGCTTTTCTCGTTCATATTTTAAAATCAATGTTCCCAACTTTCCTGTTGGAGTCTAAACGTAAAGTAAAGCGTGTGGTTTTGAAGACAATCAATGGCGTACGGCCGAAGAGTATCACCATTCACCTCACACAGTGGCCCAGTGCCCACTGCTACTGACCCCTTCATCTTAACGACACATCATGAAAGCTATTCGATGTGCAAGTTTGATCTGGGGGGGGGGGGGGCATGTGCTACTCTCTATACCAAGAAAAAAGCAGGGAGACTGAAGTTTCTCTGGAGAACAAACAGAAGGGTTCGTGGTACCGGACTGAAGAGAAAGACCAGTCACTGTTTCAGAGTCAGACATCATGGCCATGAACAGCCAGTCACACTCGAGGATAAGTCAACAGTCAAACGCCTCAATAAACAGGACACGTCAAGAAAGCCCACAGGATTTATAATGTGATTAAAAGAAGAAAACAGTAACTGTTTCACAATCTAAAGGGCAGATAAAGATAAGAAATGAAATGGAGACAGGAGGCATCAAGTTTGAGAATAAGCTGTATTTGGTGATTGAGAATTTACTACCCAAAACACACTCCATTGACCTTTGGAACTTTGTGGAGTACCAATGCCTTAAATTAATTTAACTGTAAGAGTATTTCTTGCATTACTGACAAGTATCATAAATTATTAATACACCCTACAGTTTAAGGTTGTACCGCTACGGCTCAGGGCGTGGGCTAGCTGTACGTGCTGCTACGGCTCGGGGCGCGGGCTAGCTGTACGTGCCGCTACAGATTACAATGCACCACCCATGATAGGAAAAATAATAACTAGTCCAAGTGAATGAAGCTAATTACATGAAATATAAGAGTGCCACGGAAAATATGTGCATTATATGCACGTGTATGTAAGGATAATGTCCGTTTACCCCTGAAGTTACCAATGAAAAAGGTCCACTAATTTACTTTGTTTCAAATACGAGGTTTTGTGCCCCCAAATTAGGGATTAGTGTTGCTCAAAAGTGCAAGGAGACATTTCTCCTTCAGATGTTTCATATAAATCATATACCAAAACCGAAACCAAATATTTCTATGCTAAATCTGAGATATCACACAAACTGAACATGACGACTGGGATATTACTGTAAATATCAGATTTTTTTCCCCTTTTTATACAACAAAAAATGTATTTAATGACATAATTATTTCACCACATTATACACAAATTAATTGTAAGCTGACTGAATCCCACAGTGAGTGCTACCAAAAACACATTGTGTATATTATTCTACAAATGGGGATGAAATAGAAAATTAAAATGTAATTTCTGCCCCATTTACTACCATGCCGGCACTGTGCTCTCTCATCCACTTCCCAACACCACAAAAATGTCAGACTTTACCTCCCATGCTGGGTCAATATTGTGCTTAAATCTCATGCTCTGATGAGTTTGGATGAATGTTGTGTGGCACAATTAGATCGAAAGCTTTATTATAATGGCACCCCGTGTCTTTACAATCCAACCCTTTGAACTATTCGAATGTTTACAGCAGATGGATGATGAATATATAGCTCAGTCTGAATTTAATGAGCGAGTCTCCCATTTCAAAATGAGTCTCCTTCAGACCCACATCACCCGACACACACTGCAGAGTCAGACCTGCCTCGTTCACTTCATCTCAGGCACAATGCATCTGTAGGAATCTTTGATTCCTTTAAGGAAAAAAAATCTGAATGAAAAATTAGTGAACACGAGTCATTTTACGTACCATCTTGGCACACACCATCCTGCATGAGGACACAAATGAGTATAAGCATCATACAGGCTCTCTCGTGGAAGAAGACTGACCCCTACCTTGAGGATTAGGAGAATTCTGATTGGATGAATGCCGGAAATTTGTCTCCATTAGGTCTGATGATCTGTGCTTTGGAGCTCGATCAACATTCTCCTGAAGAGACAAAGGAAAATGTTATTGCTAAAATGAAAACCAGTAAACAACACACAGTTGTACTGTTCCACAACATTCATTGACTACTTCTGTCTGAAATATCAGACCAAGAGATGTAATGATACGATTGCCTCGTTTTAACATTTACCACACAGTAACTTATCATCACTTTAAGATAAGATCATTGGCTAGGAAGAAGGGTGGAACCATGTATCAGGCAGACTGGCAACTCGAAGGACTCCTAAAAGGACAGTATGATAAGTGGCCCTGCCCAACATGACAAGGAACTTCATACAAAATGTATTTAACCGACAGATGCTGGTGAGTCAGGATCTGAGACTACAGTCAGTCTTCATCTAAGCCATGAGCTTGGTCAAGACTAGACAGAAGAGAACTGGTCAAAACAAAGGCCCCTTTCTGCCTAGAGAGACTGGGCCATTGTGGATTTCTGTATGTCACTGAAAGAAATGCACTGTAAGCCTTTGGTGGGAGAAGGAAACCCTATTGCAAGATACTGGGAAAAAGTCCATGTATGACCTTATCTGGCTGTGAAACTAGGGAGTCTTAAACGAGAGGCTTTAGGTAGTGAATCATCACAGGCCACAAGACCGAGTCAAGAGGGAAGCATTCTCTCTGATTGCCGTCTGATGACAGTCATCTTTATTGGAAACTTAATAACCCAAGCTGCCAGCACAACCCAGCATACACAGTACTACATGAACATAAGGATACAAATCACCTTTAAAGTAAATCAGTATTGTAAAAAGTAATTATGCAAAATGCACAAATCAAGCTACAGGGTTGATGTATACTTTACAGGTGGCTACCCTTGCAATAACAGTAATAAAATAAAGAGTATATTAATAATTACACATGAACAAAGGCAGGGCCTGGTCTTCACTTGGGATAAGTATTGCTCAACGAATACTTTTGAAATCTGCCGATGAACCAACACACACTCAGGGAGTCTTCCGTTCTAAATTTGAATACAGTGGTTTTCATATACGGTCAGTGACGACCAAACGCCCTTGACAACGTAACCTCAGACATGCCAGTCTAAAGGTCACGACCCACATTCCTCGCTGCTTGTTTTTTCTGTCACTTGTTTACCCTTATTTCTTAGAGACTGGGCCTCAGAAACTAGTTAGAACTAGTACTCAAGGGTGTGCGTGTTATAAGCTCCCTCTCATCAGTTTGTGTTTGTCACATTTCAACTGGAGTTTGGCAGACAGAAATGCCTTCATGATGATCACACAGAGCACGTCAGATAAAGCTCCTTCGCACGAATGGCACGAATGGCAGGTTCTCATGAACATCGGCGGTCTAAGGTGGTCTCTGCACTGATGAACCCACACACCTATAAAGATTGTAAACCTTAACTCGAAGCTGTCTGGGAGCTCAAATCTCAAGTACTGATGAAGGGCTGTCACTAATGATTATATATTATCGAGTAATCTACGGATTTGACGTTTAATTGAGTAATCGTTTATATTCATATTATATAACCTACATTAAAAATATACAGCGATCCCTCGTCTATCGCGGGGGCTGCGTTCCAGAACCCCCCAGGAAAGGTGAATATCCGCAAAGTAAAGACCACATGTTTATATGGTTATTTTTGTATATTTTGAGCCCTTATAAACCCTTTATATTCTGTTAGATATTAGGTAAGATTCGTTTTGTATGTAATTATGTATGTAAACACAC
>JAAGVU020000129.1:5986717-5997143 GCA_011763525.2 Mormyrus iriodes
GTGTGTGTGTGTGTGTGTGTGTGTGTGTGTGTGTGTGTGTGTGTGTGTGTGTGTGTGTGTGTGTGTGTGTGTGGTGCGTGTGTGTGTGGCTATAGGCAGATGGCTTCAATGTGGGTGATCTGTAAGCTTACCTCAGGTTATGTACAGCAGTGTTTCTCAACCCGATCCTTAGGGACCCCTAGACAGTCCACATTTTTGGTCCTTCCAGTGGTCCCCACGAACCGATTTGAGAAATATTGACTTACAGCACCACACAGCAAGCCCTGCTTTGAACACGAGGAGTGGGAGGCTGGGGGAGCTGAGAGTCGGGACGAGACATGTCACGTCTAAGGAATCTGGGGTGAGCACTTCAGTTACGCACACGCACACGCGCACACACACACACACACACACAAAAATATATATATACAAATAAAAATTCCAATTAAATACTCCTGAATACTGGTTATCTAGTAATCCCTGTTCCACTTTCTTGATCTTTCATCTAATGAATAAAGTCAATACCCTCTCATTTCTTTGAAAGGAATTATGACCATTCATGAAAAGGGAAATTCCCTCCCAAAATTTTACACATCTACTTCTGTCTACACCAAATATTCACAAGATCCCAAAAGATGATACATGCAGCATTTATCATGTCAACAACACATAGCACGTTCTGTCAATCTGTGTACAGCAGCAAAAAAACCCATCTTATTCAAACACATCACGAGGCGGTTTCCCCTACTGCATTCCAAATGTGACTCAGCGTCTCTGCCCGCGGACTCATGGGTAACTCATCTAGAAGTGTAATGTTCACCTGACAAACCACATGTTGTGAAAATAAATGCAAAAATGTTTACCTTATTGCCAAATCATTTGAAATATTTGGCCACTACGGCAACCACAACAACTATATTCAATTCCAAATGAGTAATTCATGACGTCTGCAAGGTGACATTTTGCTAAGATTTCTTCACGCCCAGGTATATGAACATAATGTGGAAAACGGATGCAAGACTGACCATCATCGTTAAAAAGTGATTAAACTTAATTTCAGTACATGGTACAAAAGGTTAAAACAAATGTATCTTACTGAAGCACTAAAGCTTATTTTACAATTTTTTTTTACAATTTAGACAAAGTTACATTTCTTTGTGATCACTTAAAATACCTGAAAACCTTTAAAATGCTTCTTTTGCTGTCATCCAGCTGATTACATTAAAAGCATTTCATAAAAAATACGTCTGGAAGTGTTGGTTTAAGATAAGAAATCATGTTAAACACTCAACATAGCCACAACAAATAAGGCCTCCATTAAAATAAAGCTCATGCATCGTCACCTGCCATGTCCCACAACCAGACAAGCCCTTTGCATTAGGATTCTGTCAGAAATGCAATGCACTAACCCAGCAGTGTGGTCTGTTTTATAATGACAGAAAACATTTTTAAAACTGAATGGTGGTGGAGGCTGGGACACCTAATGCTTCGACTTTCAGTCCTTAGTAAACAATTTTGAAGGAGAAACTCTGTGTTTATTTATCCTTTACTTGGTTAAGCAGGGTGGTGTTTTCAGGAAGGCAGTTTAGAGGACATATCACTGCGGGTAGGATGGACAGAAGACCTCCCCTGTGACTTTTTGGTTACAAAAAGACAAAAAAAAAAAATTTAGAACCTTGCCCCCTGCCTCTTATGAGGGCAGCAACACCCCATATTGTCAAAAAACTATTATAATCAGTTAATTTATGTATAAATTAATACAAAACTGGATTATTGTAGATGGGATGGTGAAAAAGCCTTGTTTTGAAAGTACCAAGACACTCAGTAACTCTCAAGGTTTTTGGAGAGAGTTTCAGAGCTTGGGACCGTAGTGACTATTGCTATTGTGTTTAGGGGGTCGGGGATTTGGGGCCGATTTGGTCCCTACCAGTGTTGAATCCGTTGTCAAAAATCAATGATAGAAGTCTTACGCAGGAATCATTAAAATATCACATTGTCTCTTGAATACAAAAAGTACTTTGATATGTGATGCATTGAATATATTTTCAGATAAATCTCATTTAAATGAAGAACCCAACAAAATGGTTTCATCAAATCAAAAGGGAGCGCAGAGGCCAAATGACACTGAACACCACGGGTGAGGAAATATCCCTCCACAACCTGAAAAGTGTATGTTCGGGTTGTCAGATATCGCTGAAATGGGGAAAGTTTACGCACAAGAGAACCTTGAAGCAGCGCCAGCCATCGATTTCACAAAGCGGCCCGCCCACTGACCAGAGGGGCGGGCTGCTGTGATCGGGAGCTGCTATCGCCAAACGGGACGGCCAGCACCAGTACAGGAATCACAGCAAAAACCTCACCATTCCCTAGAGGTGGAAAATTCTGGTTCAGAAAGTACACATCCAAACCAGGATTTTGTTTCAACCAATCAGCTGAATATGAAAAGAGTCAGTCACTGAGTACTCAAACAGTTAATTGAAAAAATCTCGTTTGGATTTATACTTGCTGAACCTGAATTTTCCACCCATGCCATTCTCAAATGTTTTACATAAAACGTCATTTTCAAAAGCATTTTTAAGGTTTCGCCAAAAAAATATTGTTTAACTTTTAGCGATTAAACCTCAATCTTGAATCGACGTCGATTCAGACTCACTGGCCTGAAAAAGAACACTCATGAAACCATCGGGTTCCTAAGTCATCTTGTGACTGAGGTCATCAAACATGCTTCATATCACCGTCAGCCCGTAGCTAAACCTCAGCTCTTTGACTCACTCCTGAAGTCTTTTCCATACTTGTCCAAGACACCAGGCTAACTCCAGTCCCTACCTACCCTGCAAAACCTGACCGGAAGATGCACTTTTATACATCTGTTTACTTCACAGAAGAGTCCACATGGCAATCCATAACTAAATCCAGTGAAATACAGCTCTGTGCACAGAAGAAACTGGACACTTGGGCATCATGCACTAAACAGTCGACATCTGCTGAACCAAGCATGCATACAAACGTTTTTAGGGACATCTAGACAGGTACCAAACACAGATACAATGCTGAGAATCCAACAACGCAGTAACATTACAATACCACAATGGAAGGAACACCATATTTAGGATATTTTAAGATGGTGCTGCAGCATAAAAAAATGAAGAGAGACTGCAGGTAGCTATTTCATACCACACCGCTACATAACTTTCAGATTAAGCCTCCTGATGTTGGCTTACAAAGAAGACATTAGCAGTATGCAAAAACTCAAGTAGGGGTCCGGAACCTATCCGGGAAGCTCCAGGGGCAAGGCAGCGAATAACCCAGGATGAGACACTACTTTCCAGGAATTACAATATGACTGAACTCCTGTGATGGGAATGTAACAGACGTTTCTGTTTTCTGAAAAGAAAAAAAAAAGCGGTGCCGGTCCAGTTAAAGACCCTCGGCTGCGTATTTCCTGCATTCCTCTGGTACACTGGACAGGATTTTTATTGACAGTGTTAATCGCTGAATCAATGTCATTTTCAGTGACAATGATCAATGGTGTTCAAGCATATTTTGACCTCCAGAGGGGCATCGGTGTTCATGACGAAACCTGGACTGTCAAAACAGGAAAGCAATAACACTGTATTTTACAATTTAATTGTATTGGAAGGTTTTCTGCTCGATAGGATTCATCTAATAAGCAAACTGGCTCGCTACACAACACATAGCCACTTCCCATTAATTCTGTCTGAAACGTGCGTCCATGGGGGGTCGGAATGGCTCCGGATCCCGTCAAATAAGCGACCGGCCAGGGAAGGACCAACGTCCATAGGTATCTTTTCCTGATCACTGCCATAAAATAACCTCCACCTCCAGAACACTAATATTTCATTAAAAAAATGTACGCATGCCTACAGGAAGAGCACAGCTACAAAGAGTCACGGATGCAGGAGCACAAAGTGATTGCACGCTGAGTCACAGTTACAGTTAGCATTTGTAATAACCAGGAATCTTCATGATACAACACGGTATTAGAGCTTAGGTCAATAGCACTCGCAACAAAAAAAGCTTGTTATTGGGTTATGGGGGGGAAGGGGGGTTGACTCCCCACATGACAGCTCTGAGAAATTTCCAACAGGACAAGATGAGAGCCACATTGATGCAGGGGACAACATCTGTAGCCACAGGGTCATACTATGCAATTAGGGAAACCTCAACAGAACGGACGCCTGAAAATGATTACAAAATCTCAAAGCCACCAGCCTCATTACTTTGAAAGATCTCTGCCTGTAACAATAGCGGTAGAGTGTGCATCACTATAAGGCCTTCAGGTGCCCAAGCAAGGAACACAATGAATGATTTAATTAGGGGGTGACTGGACGGTGCCTGTGGCCTCACTTCACCTGAAGAACACATTCAGACACTGTTTTAGCCTGAGCTGGTCCACTTAAGCAATTATGGCCGAATGTAAGGGTACACTCTCGTATATTGCGTAATCCACAACTGGGAGGGGGTTCAAGCCCCAGTATTTGAATTTGCCATCTCCAGCACAAACAATAACAGAACAGACCATGTTTTGGGTTATAAATATCACCAGTCTTAGAAGACCCTTGATTTGACCACAGGTTCCTGTCCACGTCTCTCTGTCTAGCTTGGGTCTCAGGGCACACCCGGGGCAAGAAGGAGCCACTGGTTCACAAGACCTCAAGACGACAGATGGTCTTTGGCAAGCCTGAAAAAAGTGTCAGCAAGAGTAGCCACATCTCACTGTGTAAGGTAATGGGTCCCTTTTAAATTTAATAAGGGTGCGGAGATTTTATCTGTCATATACAGTCTGCTTGGATGGCTGGGGTGGGGATCTTTGACATCATGTCATCTCTATTTTTAGGCAGACGTGCTTTTATTCCTGCTATAATAAAAGTATGTGTACAGACCTGTTCCAGTTTACTGAACTCCCCTCGCGGTTTAATTCTAATATTAAAACTGTAGGTGAAAGGCAACATCACCACGACGACCAAGCGGTAAAATAGTGGCAATGTTTTCCCAAGAAATTGGAGATCCTGTGGCAATATTACAAAAGCAAGTAATGACGGGAGGGATGCAGGAGAGTCCTATAAGAAACATCTCTTTGCGGAGAGAAATTGTGTAAAAAGCACACAGCCCGTTGCGGTACTGAGCTGATCAGCACCTCGGACACGGAGTACCCAGCCACGGGCGCCTTTGTCTAAAAGCTTGTTAATTATATCACCTGCACCACAAAGTATAAAATGTAAAGTTCAGGGCCAATGTATAAACATACCTATCAAAGCCTGCGTGTACTGCAGAAAACAACCGTACAAAACCACAGTGCATCTTAGACATGGGAGACTTTGCGCTGCACGGAAGGTGCCAAAGGTCGCATTAAAAGACGCCAGATCGCAGCCCTGAAACGTGCGTCCATGGGGGGTCGGAATGGCTCCGGATCCCGTCAAATAAGCGACCGGCCAGGGAAGGACCAAGCCGGCCCAGAAGATGGCTCCCAGAGACGGGGATCAAACTTTTATTTCGCTTATATTCAGCCCTAGGAGCTAGCGGTTACAGACTGTCACGCCGGACGCCTTTGCGGGGCCGCGACTCAAATGTCCCAAGAAAGTGCTCATCTGACCCACTCGAGTTTAAAGGGCGGTCCGGGCGTCCTGGGCGGTATCGCATTAGTACCGATGGCCTTTGCGGCTGGATCGTTTTAATGAGCTTTTTTCCGGATCACGGAAATACGCAGCGCAAATACCCGGTGGGGTTGCAAAGTACCAGCGCGACATTAAAATGCGCATCACCACAGCCCAGTGTTATTATTATTAATAATAAAGAGAAACACACCGCCGTATTGCGTTCAGCTGTCTACCGGGAAATCACGCGTTTAAAACGGGGCGGACATGTGGGGGAAACACGGCGTGCAGCTCCGCAAATGCTTTATTTACCCCGCAAAAGCTTCATTCACCCCACCCCAAAGTAAACGCAAACAGAAAAGTTGCATATATAAGACAATGGAGGGAAATCAGCTGTTGTTACAAACAATGACGGCATTGTTACAAGTTAGCGACATAAACGGTGTAAGCGAGCGGCGCGCATTCCCGCACGCCGGGGTGCAAACCAGCCATGGCCGCGAGACCCCGCGCGGGGGCTCCGCCGCTCACGCGCAGGACGGGGCGGCTGGAGGTATACCCGAGACTTTCTCAGAGATATATCTATATATATAACCTCTTGGCTGGCCTTGGACTTTTCAACAGTACGCATATTTACTAGTATTTTTTCTCCTATGCCGCGAAAGTCACATAAGTAGGGATAAAGGGGCTTTAAATGATTATTAGATAATGCCCGCACTCTTCGGCAGTGGCTGGATCGCCACTTCTGGGACGTTTTTAAATAAGCTCCCGTAGGCAGTGATTTGTAATTATGAAAATTTACTTTCCCGTGTTCTGCAACAGAAAAACTCAGCAAAATTTGAATTACACAGATATACTTCTAAACAGCTAAGATGAGGACTCACCTAAAAGTCAGACCTTGCCGTAGGCGAAGCTGAAAAAGAAGAACGGTGTCTCTCCCCCTTTTTACTGGAGTCGGGCAGCTCGGCACTAGTGTAAGGTTATAGCTGAAGTGCAGTTGCTCAATCTCCAGAGGTTCAAAATCCTAGCAGAGGAGACACCAAGCGCGGCCTCCAGCCTCAGCTGACTGCCGACACACACGGGGGGGGACTCCGCCCACCACCCGGGCACCGCCCCAGACCCCGCCCATCAGCACCACCCATCATCTCAGCACCACCTCTGGCTCCACCCACCAACTGGGCACTGCCCCCCAACTCCACCCACAATCTGGGCACCAACTTAATGGATAGAGCATTATCTCCACCCACCACCTGAGCTCAGCCCCCCCAACTCCACCCACCACACAGGTACCGCCTCCGCCTCCTACTGCAGCTTGGCCACCTCCTCCCTAGCTTCACCTCTCCCAGGCTGTGAGGCGGCAGTTTTGCTAGTTCAGCCTTGGCCCCTGATCCGTAAACAGAAGGTCTTGTGTGCCGCACTCCAGCCAGATACTCCTGACGTTTAAACATCCCCTGAGGGTTAAGGGGGACCTTTGGGCAGGGAAAGGCCCTTCAGTGCCTTTAAAGCTCCGAGGTCACTAAAATAAACTGTCATATAAAATTAGCGTGAAAAATTGCCTTTCAGTGACGAAGCTGACTTTTTGTGTGCTTGTCATTTTAGTTTTCCTTTTACTGAACTCTGACAGAGAAACGCCAAGGATTGTGGCAATTCGACAATTTTCTTATGGTAAGAAAATTGTTTCTCATAATAAGTTCATGTTCTCAATGCTCCTGCTCTAACCTTCACTCCTGCCTTAAAATGTTCTCAATCTGTGATGTACAGATCACTGTTCTCTCCAGATATATAAGAGTTAGGCTCTGGGCATAATGATTATTTGGTATAAATTTAGCTTCTCAGCAATTTATTTGGGTGTGTTTTAGAGGTTTAGAAAGAACCCTGAAACAAGTGTCACTTTTGCAACAGGAAAGAAACTCTTTCATGTGTGTGATCCAAATAACTATAATCAATTACGGGATTATTAACCACATCGATATTGCATAAAACTGGCATGAAAAAAATCAATGACTTTTCGACACCGAGCAACTCTACGGTCAGCTGCAGAAGCTGCACACATCTGTATCAGGTATCTGCATCGCATGTATCATCACAAAAACAGGGAGAGAGAGAGTGAAAGAAAGAAAGAAAGAAAGAAAGAAAGAAAGAAAGAAAGAGAAAGAAGACAAAGTTTGTGAGGAACCAAAAACTCCCAAGTAGGTAGGAAAAAAAAACCTCTGGGGGTCCAAGGTCAACTGGCTGCCCAACCCCCCCCCGGGCATGCTAACATTATAGAAACAGAAAGCTTAATAAAAGCTTCCTTGGCTCACACTGACCAACCAAACGGTTTCATTTCTCTACACTTTACGATTGACAGCTTGTGATTCCCAAAATGCTTTGTTAAAATCCAGACATTAAGACAGTCACAGCCTCTGTGAGGAACAGAGCATCATGGGAAATATCGAGAGCCCAGGAATGTGCTGGCAGGAGCCGTGGGGGGAGTGGGGCGGTCCGAGCCCTCAGCAGTACAGCAAGTCTGCAAACAGATTTTGACCAACTCAGATTTTTAGAGAAAAAAGTAATGGCAATTGTACGTACATAGAAAAGAATAAACTCAGAATAACAAATATTTTAACAATAACAACACAAACAGAATTTTATACGCTCATAGGAAAAAAATTGGCCAAAGCTTAATGTTGTGCGATTTCGGTTTGGCCAACTTTTTTACCCAGTAGCGTACAGGTAAGTCTTGCTCTCTCTGCAATAATCATTTTAAGCAAAGGCTATACTGTAAACATACACATATATTTAAATTTTTAGCATGAAATCATATTAGTCCTATTTACTGACTGACATTTTTACATATTTAGTAGATACTTTTGTCCAAAGAACTGTAGAAATGAGGCACACAGCACAAACATCCTTGCTGTCAAGGAATCAACTAGGCGTAAGTGCAGCTAGGCTCAGCTTCCAGTGAATGCCCAGGTATGAGTGTAAGCAACAGCCACATAACAGCTCCTAACAAAGCAAGAACCTAATTAACTAATGATTATTATAAATTATCAGATAAACTCTGATATCTCTGATATCTATATTTAAGTATAGATCTATATCTATATTTACTCTGATATCTACATTTACACTTCGGTGTATTGCCATAAGATTGTGGAACAGACACACCTAATCATAGCAGATCAGGCTGGTGGAAAATCACTATGAAGATAATATTGAATTAAATTTTGATGAATTAATCAAAGCCTAATTACGTGGCATGATGTATGTTCTCTATAATTGTGAAAGGTTGCACAGAGGAACAGTTACATTTACAGCATATTAATTAAAAGTATCAGTATATGTAGATTGGTGGTTGATACAAATAAAAAATGAGGAGATTCATTAACGATGCAATGGATAATTGACTAGGTTACTAAGCAACCCTAACAGTAGAAAGGTATTGTTATGTTTTATTCATGACAGAAATGTAATAAACAATTAAGTTTAAGCCAAGAACTTATATAACATTTTGGGTTCGTTAGATTTGGAGAATGTACGGCATACAGAGGAGAGTTACCACTGTACAAGTGCAAACGACAGCACCACAAGCCTGGATTCTATGTCGTCTCCACCCATGAGAACAAAATGTCCAGATGACATGCGGCTGGTGGATGCTGCATTTACAGGAATCTACCCATCCATCCATCCATCTGGGATGCGAAAATTTACAGGAATGAAGGAATAATGAAGATGTCAGCTGGGTTGGTCACAACACAGTTACAAGGCAGAGGACATTTGAGTACCTTGTTCTAAAAGAAATGACAATTTTTTCCCCCATTTGATCTTTTAATCTGGACATGTTTGGTAGATGGACTGTGCCACCTTCTCCTTTGCAGAACAGGAAACTAGTCTCTGCAGTTCCCTAGCAGGTAAGTTGCTGTCACTGTGAACTCGAGGAGGGAGGAGGATTCTTACCTTTTAATGCTGTCAAATGTAGCAGGATTATCATTTTTATTTCACTTGGAAACAATTAGTCAGGAGAAGAAAATGTCACATCACATACCAAAGAGGCCATTTGGTACTTAAAATACAAAAATGGTATGTAATTAACAACACTAACCAATGTCCTCTCTTCTGAATCATTTAATACTTGGACATTACATTGTAAGGTCCCTACATTTATAACAATATTTACAATATTTATTGATAGGCAGAAAATACACAACATTTAAGATGCTGAGAATCAACTAATGTGAGCAGAACCGTGTGTTACAGGAAGACCTTAGTTTCAGGATTCCTTTTTTGAGGGATTCCCTTTGAGGAGACAAAGGGGAGAAGACAAAAAAAAGATTGGGGGGGAGAAGGCAGAAGGCACTCTGCACCACAAGCGGTCATGTCCAGTACAGAGGGGGGTTTGGACGTTGGTTACACTTATACAAAGGGATAAGAAACACGTCAGATATTCTGTCACTGGTGTGTGTGTGTGATCGTGTGTGTGTGTGTGTGTGTGTGTGTGTACGTGTGTGTCTGTGTGTATATGTGTGTGTGTATGTGTGTGTCTGTGTGTATATATCTGTGTGTATATGTATGTGTGTGTGTGTATATGTGTGTGCCTGTGTGTGTATGTGTGTGTCTGTGTGTATATGTGTATGTGTGTGCCTGTGTGTGTATGTGTGTGTCTGTGTGTGTATGTGTGTGTGTGTGTATATGTATGTGTGTGTGTTTTTATGTGTGTGTCTGTGTGTGTCTGTGTCTGTGTGTATATGTGTATGTGTGTGTGTGTGTATATGTATGTGTGTGTGTTTTTATGTGTGTGTCTGTGTGTGTGTGTATATGTGTATGTATGTGTGTGTGTTTTTATGTGTGTG
>JAAGVU020000129.1:6014955-6042522 GCA_011763525.2 Mormyrus iriodes
GGGGGGGGGCGGGGGGCGGGGGGGGGGGGGGGGGGGGGGGGGGGGGGGGGGGGTGGAGGGGGGGGGGGGGGGGGGGGTTCAGCTGCTCGATCTATAGAGATAAGGCCGCTAAGGTGGAGGGGGCCATTCAAAATGGAACGTGATGACTCTTCTATTACACTCGGTGATTCACGTGGAATGAACGACACACTAAGTGTTAAAAACACATTAAACATTAAACATAAAGATACAACTTAATCTAACTGATGTTAATTATCAGAAAAACCAGCAGTGCAGCGTAGAGTGTGTGTAGAGAATAGAATTCAACACAACCAATAATCTGTCTTATTTAAATGCATCATTTGAAGCTGGAACATGAGCCACGGAGACGTCAGTTATCTTTAAATGACTTTCCAAATACTGAGAAATGAAGTGAACAAATAAGCACAGAAGAGGCAGTATTCAGTATCTAAACATTAGCTGGGCTCGCAGATGACGTCCGTCTGAGCCTGTCTCTCAGACGTTAAAAATTAACTTCTTGTTCCGCGCACATGAAGCCGATTCGGAAATAACAGTGCCCCCGTCAGGCCTGGTGGGGCACAGCGCCTCATTACAAAGCCAGGCCCACTTGGGGCACATGGGTAACGCTCTCACGTCAGGCCGAGCCATTTCCCACTTGTACCCCATGGCTTCAGCGAATTTCGATGAGGTCAGAGGCCCGTTTCGGACCTGCTGGCTATGAACCACTATGGCCACTCGCAGCTATTATGGCGCATTTCATTCAACAACGAATGTATCAAATTTATAATGCATGAAAAAAAATGCGAAGAAAAACAAAAACGTCTCATTGGCTGCAGGTCACATGATCGCTTACCTGTGGCACTGTGCCGGATGTTCTCCGGCTCCTCCGTCCTCTCGTTAAGTGTCGCCTCAGGCATGGCGTCGGGCACCTCGTCAGGCTCCTCCCCCTGGCCCCTGGGGGCCAAATCCACTGCCCCCAAGCTGCTCCCAATGCTCCCAGTGCTGGTGCTGCTCCCAGTGCTGCCGCCACCACTGCTGCTGCACAGGGTGCTGTGGCTGCTGGAGTCCTCAGCCGGGGGGCCTGGGGTCGGTGGGGGCGCCGGGGCCTTCCTCTTTTTCTGCTGGCTGCTGGTTGGGGAGCTGGAGCGCACCTGTGAGAGAGAGAGAGAGAGAGAGAGAGAGAGAGAGAGCGTGAGAGAGAGACAGAGAGCCAGGCCCCCTCTCTGCCAAGTCCCCTCTCTGCCAGGCCCCCTCTGTACCATGCTCTCTCTACTAGGCCCTCTCTACCAGGCCCCCTCTCTGTCAGGTTCCTTCTCTGCCAAGCCCCCTCTCTGCCAGGCCCCCTCTCTGCCAGCCTGTATACGTCCCACAGCTGCTCAGGCTGAGAGCTACATTCCTGCCATTGCTCCATAATGGCCAGATTGTTGACCTTCTCTCTTCTTTTTCTCCTCCTCCTCAAACTTCTAGGCCCGACTTGCCCGAGCAGGTCCACAAATATTCAGGCACGCAGCAGGAGCGGCTCAGCGGGGGTGTTTGCTGAGTGTTAGAGCACGTGCGTGCGCGTGCGTGTGTGTGTGTGTGCATGCGTGCGTGCGTGTGTATGCATGTGAGCCGTGCTTTAGTTACACACCTCAGGAAACCCGGGTTCCTAGTGCTGGGATACAGCATCCATACCTTTATGTAAAGGTACACAAGCCATTACCTGCATCTTCTGAATATAACCGTTCGTTTCTTAAACAGATTCCCTCTTCTAGAACTTTCCAAAAAAAAAAAACAAACAAAATCAAACGAGAAACCTTTTTTTCTGTACTTTTGATATTTTCAGCTGTATAAACAAAATTGCACAGATACCAGAGCTGAAATATGCACGGCCCTTGATACCTTAAAATTCAGATTAACAGTTACCTGTCACAAGTAATGATAAAAATGTACCTGCCTCAGACAAGTGCCCTATACTGGCACACCAGGGCATACTTCAGTACACCTGCTATTAGGAAATAAGAAACCTTTTGCAGTGACCCTGTGACTCCTCTCCCCTCTTCCTTTTCTCTGTAATCCCAAGTGTACATCTTCAGACTCCTTCACAAAAGCCCAGAATCCAATTTCCTCTTAACCTCAGAATCTATAACCCAATACTACTGAGCACAAGAAATTATTACATTGGCTTGGCATGTTATAACTGTAATACAGCCACACAAAGCTCAGAGTCCATAATTAGTGAGTCATGTTAATGGTGAGGCTTTGCAGCATAAGAGCATGGGGATATGTTACATAGCATATGGTCAGAAGTATATGGAAACCCTATTTAATTAGAGTGATTGCCTAATTAAACACACAGTCATGCACTCGTAGCAGAATGGGTAAAGAAGAGATTAGTGACTTCCACTTGGCATCTCCTTAGGACGCCATCTTGCTAACAAGTCAGTTTGCCACGTTTCTGTTGTGCTGGAACTGCCCTGGTCAACCACAAATTAAGTGATGATGAAGGTCAAAATGTCTGGGAGCACGTTGTGAAGTGTTTGGCCACACAAGCTCACAGAAAGGGACCTGCTCACCCAGCATCAATACCCAGCCTGAATGGGAGCAGATCCCACCAGCAATGTTCCAGCATCTAATGGAAAGCCTTCCCAGAAGAGCACTGGATATTACAGCAACAAAGGTTGAACCAATTTCATAGTAATACCCTTGGTTTTTGAATGAGAAGTTTGGTGTTTGTTTTCCCCTCTCACCACCGTTTCAGCTCGGCATGTAACACTGATAGACAAAAACAGATCAGCGATAACAGAGGACTGCACGCAGGACTTCCCTGGATTACACCAGCAAAAACAGGCCATCATCCCTATCCTGGCACTTGCAGCAATCTGGTAGCCAGGAGGCAAGGAAAATCAACATCCCATAAAAGTGCACAAATGCACAAAAGTATAAAAGCTTTAGTCTATATTACTGAGCAACTTAATGTTGTCTGTTAAATAAGTACAACTTATAGCTACACATTGTACATTCTTTCCTACCTCAGCAAAACTAAAAAGTTAACAGGCTATGCTCATGGGGTATGACGTCATGCGCTAGCTTTGCGCTGACATTTTATGGCCACCTGACAGAGTACACTAGCGTGACATCATTTACAGGCACAATCAAACTTTCACGTTTAAGCAGGCTACCGGAAAGTGCGACAGAGACGGAGTGTACAGATAACGGACTCATTTTAATGTAGCTTTCTGGATCCCATGCTCCTCAGGAAATCGTGGTTTGTGTCATCATGTCCAGTAAGTATGACTGGGCAGAGGATGTGGCTTTGTTGGTTTTCACTGGAATACGGGAACTGGGCCGGACATGATGATCCGTGGCATCTAGCCCCCCCCCCCCGCACACCCTTTAGGAATTTTATACAAAGAAATGATTAATTTCTTTGTATAGCAAAGTTGATGCTTTATAACCCTGAATGTGATTGCTTGCATGTCAGTTTTTATGTGAGATAATGTTTCTGTCTGTGTTTAGGGTACATGTGAATTTGGTTTTCATATAAAGAGAACAGCTGAAATTCATGAAAGGAATGTGTAAGTGCAAGCTGTCTCCGTAAGAATAAGGACATTTCATCATTTTCATACGGTTCTCTGTTAGGGTTACAGATGAAGAATATCTGACAGGTTAGATGGCTTTAAGACAGAACGGCGTGTGGAACTGTTTCCAGAACAGGCTGCATAAAAGGGGAAAGTCCTTAATTAAAAAATTACCACACTTAGAAATTCAAATCACAAATGTGAGCCAGTTACAGTTATTCCCATTTCTGACATGACACCCTAACAAACAAGGCTGCTTCCATCTGGAGTATCATAACGAGAAGTGGCGTATATACAAGTGTGCAAATCATATCTTTGCAAAATCTGATCAAACAAAAAACAAGAGGTGCCAATGTTTTTATTCACCCTTAAATTTTTTTTACATATGCACAGGTGTCAGGTTAAAAAATATCCTAAAAAAATAATAATACACCCCACGCCGGTGCGCTGGCTTAAGAAGTTCATGTCTTTAAGAAAAGGTAATAAAATAGACTTAAAGTAAGAAAAAAAAACTTGGTTAAAAGCTGAATAATTGTAAATACTTTTCAAAGGTTAGTTAATCAGTGCTCTTATGTAATTAGGTAAAAAAAAATCAAACAGCAAATTATAACAAATGCAACACACAAAGCAGACTGTGTTTCCTCTCCCTCGCTTTCATGCGCGGAAATAACACTATTTGCGAATAATCTTTCTGGCTTGATGCTTCCTTTGATAGGTCAGGCTACACGAGTTTCCTCTTGCCCCGCCCTTCCCATGGCCATCGGCCAATCAGGACGAGCTTTCGCTGCCCCACTATCGTTAATTAAACACAGGGCTTTTTAATTTCCCAAATCCCAAAGGAATCTTGGCTTTCGGCTGGATTTTTAATCAGCCTTAAACCAAAGTCCAAGTTATTTAATTACCAGACTGTGCAGTGTGGCCCGGGAGCCACACAATAGGCGTGCTTACAGGAACAGATACTGAGCGGTGGGACCACACACAGGCATGGTGCCGATTTCAGATGAAATGACACGCATTCCTGCAGGGTAACACTACATTCACTGCAGTGACTGAACTCAGGCTGTTGCTGAATTCTGCTCAGCAGACAAAACGGATATTAAGAGAATAGCAGATATTAAAAGGGGGTTCGAAGATTCCGGGACAGGCTTACCAGGAAACGGACAGAGTATAACAATTTTCTTTTTTAAAAATAAATAGCAGAGATACAGCGGTATGCGGCATTTACACAGATGGTCCAACACGCCAGCGTTCTGACCATACACGCTCCAATGTGCAGTCCTGAGGAAAATGCGTTTAGTCCCCAACGTCTCCAGTAAACAGTGTCACTGGATCCAAGGACGATTGTTTTCATATTTAATCTGTCACTCTGTGTTTGTTCAAAGTACTTTGTTTGATCTTTGGAGACTCACTCAGCAGAAAGTTCCTGGCCAAGGTGTGACCTCAGAAAATAACACTGTCCAAGGACGAGGGATCCCACAGTTTTAAGATAAAAGCCAGTTTTGAACCTGTGAAAGCTCAAAATCACTTTGCACATAGAGAAAAGGCTGTTCAGTAAAATCATGTGCTACTAAGTGCATTCAAACCATATATGGCCGAAATATATGTATAACAAACATGGCTGTTTTGAAAAGTTTGACATTAAGGTTGATACTGAAACCACTTTGCAATGAAAGTCAAAGCTCTCTGCATTCTAGAATAACTCATACGGGTCAGAAGCATATAAATACAGGCTGAAAATGTTCTTCATGTTTGACTCCGGTTGATCTGGGTTGAAAGACAGTCACCCGACCCTTATTCTAGCTTAATTTTTATGCATTGGTCCCCTTTAACCAAACACCCACTTAAACTTAACTGTCAGTCACCTTCCTGGTTCAGATTGAGGTTTTATAGGCTGGTTTTATTCCTAACTCTGGCTGTTTCTATAAGGATCCATGATGATACAATGTCCTAACAACAGGTATTTCAGAGCCCATCAAACTGCTAGTAAACCTGATTCTGTAACTCACGGTAAACATCACCGTGGTTACCCAGCCAGGCAGTTGTGGTGACCAGGGCACTCCTGCAAGCCCAGCCCCAAATCCTGGTCACCACCCACTTCCAGAACTCCATCTGAGCCTCTAACCAAGAAGTGTAGCACAACTGTTCACCAAGACTGTCAACTAGAGGTGCACAGTGCCGTCGTTATCTGTCTCTGTCTCTGTTCAACCAACAGAATTATCTGTCTCTGTATATATATTTGGATGAAAGGCCAGAAGTAGGTTTGGTTCATACCAGAAGTCCCATAAAAATTGTATTTTCTAACATAGTATTCATTGGCTAAGGTTTATGAACTGGCTAACACTCCCCCCCCCTTCAACTGAAGGACAGTAAACAATCAAATGTTTTATAAACTGAAGGATTCTATTCTGCATTGGAAAAGAAACTATTTACAGCAAAGATGTATAGAAAAATACCCTTCAGTTGAAGGGAATAATCTAAAATTCCAGTGATTCCCGTTTGTTGATGTTAACGTTACTGCAGTTTGCTAGGGAAACACAAATTACTACTGTACTACAGTAATTAAGTAACAGCCATACAAGGTACATGTCTATTTTTTTTCCCCAATATTTCAGTTTTTTTAATGTAAGGAATTAACACATACAGCTAAAAACGACAAGTGATGTACAAGTTTGGGGGTTTGGATTTGCATAGGAGCTTATAATCTGTACATGACACTTATGCTTGGCGAGTCGACTACAGAATACGGCGATCTCTCAGATCATTTGTAGCAAATTAAATGATTAGTTAGTGAAATCAAAGTCCCGAGTTTCAGACAGAACGGGCATGTATATCTTACGGCCATCCACAGTGACGTGGATCGATGTGAAGAACTGTAAACATGTCAGACATGGAACTCACTTTTTCCGAATAACAACATAAAACTCGGGGTCGAAAAAAAATATCTGTTTACAATGCATTATCTGTGCATTTCCTAATAATGTATTTGCATTCAGGTGCGACCTTACTGTCAACAGACTCTAGTGCCTGAGATAAGACGGTCTATCCGGGTTCGATGGCTGATGGATCAAGCCACATCAACAACCATGTTAACTAGTTGTTACTAAGCTGATGAAATTTACCATTAAACAGACCAAAACAGTGAGTTCTATGACCTAGTGACCTCTGATCAGGCCTCACAGATTCATCTACCTGCCTTAGGAATGAAGGTGTGAGTTCCCTATGTGTTGCCATCCAGGATGTACCCTGTCCGGCCCCATAGGCCACTCCAATCACCTGAATGGACAAGCATTTACAGAAAATGGATGGATGAACTGACCATATCTTACTAACAATGAAATGATCTTGTTTATGCACTGAGGCGCTACATTTTATACACTAGTAACGGCTTCCTGAAGGATATAAAGTAACCTGTTTCTCCCGTCGATGCAGATGATGCGATTAACATCAACAATGTCTTTGTTAACATCAGGCCATCTGTAATCAGGTGCCAGCATGCCCGCTATACAGAAATATTTTAACCATGTGGGAAAATACTTAGACATTAGGTTCTTTTATCCAATGCAAGCATGGAGACGCATGGAAAAGGCTCTTCAGCCCTTTAATCTTGAAAACTGGAGCTACTGAAACTCAAACATTCTCACTTTGTCACACAGCACAGCTGAGGTGCTGCTCCGCATTACTTTGTTTGCAGGAACGGATAAACATTCTCGTTGAGTTATTTGTTCAGGTGTTTTTGCATTTTTTGATCACAGACAACATGTGACCCCCCGCCCCCAACCCCCCCCCAACCCACAGATGCGTGGCGACCCTGTTTTTCCCAAGAAAGGATGACGCCATGCCTCCGGATGTTCTGGCACATTCTCCCTGGAGGTCGCCACATTGCCGTTAGCATTTTAACATGCGACATGCATTCAATAGGGATGGATGGGATGCGTTAACATGCAGGCAGTCCTCTGCATGGAAGCAAGTAGAAGCAGCTGCAGGGTACAAACCGCTGCATGCTACTCAGACCGCCGTCGTGTTCTGTGTGCTCACTACTCAGAGTACTGATTACTTAGATTTGAAGCAGCAATTAAGTAAGCAGTAAGGCCTCATGGAGATAAAAGAGTCCTGTTGCAGTATTCTGAAGCAAGGCACTGTGCTGCAATTCAATTATCCTACTCTAAATACTAGAGGGGGAAAGTTCAGATCCAGAAAGTAGAAATTCAGGCCAAGATTTTGTTTCAACCAGCCAGCTGAGTACTCTGTGACTCAGATATGTTGAAACAAAACCTTGGTCTGGATTTTTACTTTCTGGACCTGAACTATCTAGCACTGCTAAGTACTGAGCAATTTGTCCGAGGCACTCCACCCATCCATCCATCCATGGTATCCTGCTGAGGCAGGAACAGGTGGGGACGCTGGCTAAGGGGAACAGTATGTCCCGTCTCTGGGCTTAAATCCACATTTCTTACAGTCAATGTGAAAAAAAGCACAAGACCCCCCCGCAGGAGCACAACGGCCAAAGCACGGCGTGTCCTTTTCCCCGCTCACAGCAGAAGGACAGCAGGGGAGTTGTGGGCTTCCCCTCAATACAGTGACACGCATCAACCGAGAAACTTATGATGGGATTAACTGGCCACTCCAGACAAAAACTGCAGGAAAATGCTAAGCGACTGCATCCTAGCGACTGCATCCTGGCCACTGCTCCCGCCTGAGCGCTTCACAGCTATTCCAGTGCTGACACCCCCCCCATGACAAGCAGGCCTGCTGTTAATAACTGGAATGCCACTCCCCCATGACAAGCAGGCCCGCTGTTAATAACTGGAATGCCACTCCCCCATGACAAGCAGGCCCGCTGTTAATAACTGGAATGCCACTCCCCCATGACAAGCAGGCCTGCTGTTTATAACTGGAATGGCACTCCCCCATGATAAGCAGGCCTGCTGTTTATAACTGGAATGCCACTCCCCCATGATAAGCAGGCCTGCTGTTTATAACTGGAAAACACCACCAGTTTCCAACAATGCCAATGAAACCGTGGCATGGGACCAGTAAAGCCTGTGAGCACAAAGATCTCGTGCATAACAAGGAACGCAGTACCTGTCCTTGCATATATTTGACTGAAATGAGAGAAGCACATATATTTCATGTTAGAAATTATTGGTTAAACCAATTTCATTCATCATTCTTCAAGCCGGAACAGCACAATTAAAAAGGCTAAACCCACGGAAAATGGCAGGGTCAGTGCTGCTTGGAAATTAATGAGGACCCCAGAACTCATTTCTAGAGCGCGAAAGAAACATTAGATAGACCTGTTTTCAGTAGTGTTAGTACAGTTCGTGCCCAAACTGCCATCTCTTCTCTCAGAATATGGGCTACCAAATTTAGCGATGACTTTCCGTCTCGAAGCACCACGCAATCCAGTTCTCACCGAGTCATGGGAAAGCTTATTTCCATTGCATTACATCGAAAATATCACTCTCCCTAAGCTTCAGATCCATTTGTTGTTTTACATTTGCCTGAAATAGTTGAATTCTGGGGCAGCACAGTGGTTAGCACTGTTGCCTCATGGCTCAGGGACCTGGGTCTGAGTCTCTGCCTGGGTGCCATGTGTGTGGAGTTTGCATGTTCTCCCCATGTCATTGTGGGGTTTCCTCTGGGTACTCCGGTTTCCCCCCACAGTCCAAAAACATGCTGAGGTTGATTTGAGTTACCAAATTGTGCATGTGACTGGTGTGTGAGTGTCCCCTGCGATGGGTTGGCATCCCATCCTGGGTTGTTCTCTGCCTTGCACTCAGAACCTCTAGAATGGGCTCTGGACCCCCTGTGACCCTGAATAGGACAAGCGGTTACAGAAAATAGATGGATGGTTGAATTGTCTCGTTTCTCTTAAACACAGCCTGACATCAGTCAGTCAGTCCACAGCACACGATCTCAGAATAAGCCTATGCTGATGTATGATGGGCCAGCGCAGCAACACGGCTAAACTATATCCCGATCCGAAGGAACACAGCTTAGCATCTCCACGTCAGAGCTGAACCGGGTCTGTCAGGCAGCCAATCAGAGCAAAGTTTCTGGAAAGTTATGCATACACGGAGCAGCTTCTCCACATGCATACTCACTGCCTGAAGCAATATAATCCACTTAATGTACTGCTTTCTGCGAACCCCCCCGGGATGAATGAAATAGGAGTACACTAACGAGGTACACGCAAAGGCTGCATGTGACCAGACACTAAAAATAGGCCTGCTTTATGCGTGCCCTAATGCATCCAGTGCATATTTTCTGACTGATGGAACGGGGGGGGGGTGGAGAAATATAAAATATAACAATTGGAGGGCGTGATTTTGGGAGTTTGCATCGGCCAGGACTTTTTCCAGGGGAAAAAACCCTCACCTTCCACAGACATCCACAGATCATGTCCTTGCAAACATTTTCTTTGGAAACATGAAAATATAACGTATGGATATGAAAAGAGAATAATCTCCTGACAGTTAAAATCCAGTAAAGGGCAAACGAACTGGAAGTCCAAAGAGAATGCAGATGTCACCCAGTGCCAAAGTAATGTGAGGCTGTGCACAGAATGCGCAACCTACTGCAAACCCAGAGAAATTAAGAAATAAAATCCCAAATTAAAAAAGCATAAAAAGGCAGATCATTTACCCGCATCAGTCACACGAATTAGATTTATAGCCAACAATCACACCGCCATCCTTAGCAGCTCTGGCTAATCACTTAGCTTCCTTTCTGAAAGTGGGCAGAGTATCTATCTGTCTCTCTGTGTCTGTCCCTTTCTCTCTCTTGCTCTCTCTCTCTCCATCTCTGTCCCTCTCTCTCTCGGCCAGCCTGGAACACCAAGTGGAGGACAAACGCCTGGTGGCACTTCAAAGGTGCACCACAGAGCAGCTGGCACCAGCAGGGTATGGGAACAGTACCCTCCCCACGCCCAGAGGACACAGAGGACAGGCTCCAGGTGGGAACAAAGTATGATGCTCACGGCAGTTACACAACTTGATCTGCCACTTTATCATCATTCTATCACAGCAGACCATGGCGGCCGTGTCATTAGAACGGTACCTTAAACGATGTGACCCTCTCTTGCTAAGTGGATACTGAGATGATGAACCCCCTCCATCTGTGTCACTAGGGGGCAAAACCCATGAGGATGCATACAGAGACGTCCCTCCTCCTGAAACCTCTGACTTGAAAAAACCCATACGACAGTGTGTGTGCACTGCCCCTTTAACCCTGATAGAAGGGAATGAACTACTGGACAGGAGCCCCTGTTAGGTGCACTGCAGAGGTTGCCCCCCAGGTGGCAGCACATCAGAACAGAGGAGAGCTTCAAGCAATCAGCAAACACATGTACAGTTACTCTCAATAATCATCCAAAGGTCATTTATATAGCCACAATTTTGTGCAGATATTTCATTAATGAAATGCAGTCTGATTTACTCATAGATACACTTATGAAAGAGCTCATACTTAATCTGTATTTGGTTTTAGTTGTGGAGACGCCCACCCAGTCACACAAAAGGCAGAAATCACCTCGTAGGTCTCCACTAAGCACTGCAGCGTGGAGGGGGTGGGCGTAGCCTGGGGTGGCAGGGGGGCCCGCCTCTTCTTCACCTCGGCCTTCGGGGACGTCTGGGAGACGTTCATGACGGACTGCGACTGGCCGAGCGTGTTGGGGCGTGCCTCCACGCAGGAGGGGGCCGGAGCCGGGCAGACGTTCTGGAAACAAACAGAGGGTGGCAGAGATTAGAGTCCCTGCAAAGGAGGAAAGCAGAGCGCAACCCAAAAAGGGGATCTGCTCCCATACCCTAGCAACACAGCGAAGAGACAATATGCAACAGAAATGCTGAAAGTGACAAAGAAACAATGACCCAGGTTTAGGGCTATTTTCAGAGATGTTCTATTATCAGAGATGTTCCGTTTGGGGGTCCAGGCCTGATATGTGGTCCAAGAAAAATGTCCTTCAATGAAATGAGCACTATTCCCTCACTTAAGTGGAATTACAGGATAAGCTGCCATATGGCACAGGGTGAAGTGCAAACACAGACAAGAATGAGTGTCAGTTAAAGGCCGGCGTAGCTACAGCAACTGATTGGGACTGAAGGAAGGTTGTCCGGGATAACGCCATGCAGATGCCATGAGACAATAGGGCAAGGCAGCTGCCGACCCTAACCCAAACAGGTACTGATCCTAACGCTACTCAGGTATGAACCCTGATCCTAACCAGGTAAAGACACTAGCCTAAATCAGGTAAAGACCCTAACCCTAATCAGGTACAGACCCTGACCCTAACCAGGTAAAGACTCTAACCTTAACCAGACACAGACACTAACCCAAATCAAGTACTGATCCTAACCCTAATCAGGTACGGACCCTGACCCTAACCAGATTAAGACCCTACACTTAACCAGGTTCAGACTCTAAAATAATCAGTTTCTGATCCCAGCACGAATCCTGGTTGGGTGTCAATTCTTTTTAAAATCGGTCGTTATGTCAAAGAGAGTGAGAATTAACAGATGCCTCCGTGACAGAGAGCCGCTGGAACACTAAGCTCAGCGCACACAGAAACATGCACAGGAGCCGCGTTTAGGCACAACCGAAGAGCAGCTCTCAAATTGCACCTCCATCGGCCTCGCTTCTGTCTCCCCGCTGGGGATTAAACTTGCTTTTAATCCTCGAAATGAATCCTGGTCTCAACAAAAGAAGAGTTTTAAGATAGATTTAAAACTCACATATCTCTTCACAAAATATAATATTAGAAAACATCATTTTTTTGTCCAGCTAGTCACACACAATAATTACTCAGCTGAGTCAGCACCCCTGGGGGAGCCGCTCGATTTCAGGGGAAAAACCGGACATAAACCAGCCCTGTTCTCTTTCCAGTAGTCTATGTAGGTAAGAGCACTGGGGGGGGGGCAGTCTGCTTTCCTGCTTATCGTTCTTCTAATAACAAAACACAAATTAACGTGAATCTATTTTACACATGACAAAGCACACTTAACTGCGATTTCAATCCTCTTATGTTTCAACCCACTAAGTCCATTACCACGTCCCCGTGCTCCTTGTATTCCATACGAATCCCAGCGGGTCGATTAAAGCTTTTAAGAGGAGGACGAGGAAACATCCACAAATTGCCATGTCCAATGAAGTGGTCTCAGAGCAGGCACGGAAGGACAGGAGTACCATTTAAAAGTTGACCACAACTTAAATTCAGCCAACGTGACGCTCAACAGAGTGAAGGACATTCCCTCTATTCAAATCATGTCTCACTAACATACAGAAACAGCAGCAATTCCTCTACTGCAATGGTCATTCCTTCTGTGGCTATAAGATTCACATATTGGTTATAAACCGTTGATTCAACTACTGCTCGGCCAGGTGACGCATACATTTGCACCAGAGCAAAAGCAGGAGACACTGTCTGAACTTTGAGTCATTCTTCTTTCTGAACCTTTAAGCTAAGATCCACGTGTCACAGACGCCAGGACACTGCTGTATGACAGTAATTCCACCCCCTCCCTGACACTTCATCTTAAACGCCATGATGCTGTACTCTGCTCTGGGGGTGCAGGTAATTTAGAAGATGCAAGACCTGCGAAGATTACACTCTATGTTTATTACAGCCCAGTGTTTTTCGCTCCAGTCTTCAGAGACCACATTTTGCTCCCTCCCAGCTCCCAACACACCTGAACAAGGTATTTGGTGATAATTGATTGGTACAGGTGTGCCGAGGACTAGGTGGAGAAACACTGTTATAGATATGTACAATTCTTCGTTATATTTGATTTATTTTACCAGATGCTTTTATCGAAAACGATGTACATTTCTGAGAAAGCAGGGTCAGCCAGTCCCACTGAGCAACTGGGGTTAGGGGCCTTGCTCAGGGGCCCACCGGTGACATCATTCTGCCAACCCAAGGATTTGAACCTGCAACCTACTGAACACAGGTACTGCATCCTAACACGTGGAGCAACACAGAAACACACGGGATGCCTAGTTCTTTTTGAATATACATTATGTTATATGAAAACCAAACATAATCGGCCGTTACACCCAGAATTCAGTTTCCAGGTCTCTCTGCCTTTAGCGGAGCAATTCTATTGGCACGTTTCCCATGTATTTCCGTGGAATTCATGTGTTCCCCAGACACACATCAACACTAATGATGCGTTACTTTAAATCAATAAAAAATATCTTCTTTAATGGGCATTTTCTTATTATACTAGAAATAATGATCCGCAAAGTCTCTGGTTTCAGGATTTATATCATAATTCTATAATTTATCACATAAAAAATTGGATACGTGTACGCATTTCTTTTCAGCTCTAAAAGGCCTCTTCTCAGCACAGCAGGTCTTCGAATGATCTGAGCTGTCATGGTGAAACTGCAGACTGACTAAGACGAGCCACAGCAAACTCCGTGTCCTGTCTCAGTTTCGGGGAAGGCTCTCATTGGAGCAGGCCTTCATAATCGTGTACAACCACAGCTGTGAGGCGCAGAAGCTGGGTTAACTATGTCAAAGTTTCCCAAATGTCGGCCATGCCTCACGCTCAGTACTGTGCCCTGGGCAGGAGTGCAGGGACCAATCAGGCGTCACGCACTAAAATGGGCGGGGTTTTCATTAGTTGTCAATCAGCAAATCGGCAAGGACATGACTGACAGCATGACATAATCAGACTGTCTGCCGGTTTAAATACATCACCTGTCCCAACACTACTCTGATCATCCTGTTTCACTTCATATAAAAAAATAGTATTTTTTTTTCCATTTCTGAATGATCACTGCTGTCGCCTGCCAGCATTTCTCAATTTGGAAAGGGGAATGGGAAAAATGTATTTGAAAACAATTTGACTGATGAACAGAAACGTTCCAGGCACTGGAGACTTTTATAACAGTGCGACTTATGATAAATGGGACTTATATTCATGCTGGGAATACGTGTCATTTAACTGAATTCTTCCATTTTTTATCGCACTATACCACCCCCAAGGAAAATGGCACGAAGACAGCAAAAGTTGCTGGTGAAGAAATTAAACAAGTGCAATAGGCAAGTTTTATATTACAAAAGGACAGCCTGAAGTTGTGCGCTTTGAAGGAACCGGTTTTCCACATGGAGCCGGCAGTAATCTGTACAGGGGAAAGGCAGGCGGGCGTCTGACGACTGAAGCTTCCCTCCAGTGAGGGCATAACAAAACACAGGCGTCCATTAATTAGCCCCAGGTGCCCTAATCCTCTGCTGAACCCAGCTTGCTACCAAAGAAAGTCTTGCCGAAACAAGAGAGCATCCACTAAGTCTGCAGGAAAAGGCCCCAGTGAAAATCTCAAGGGCACGATAGCTTTCTGTGCCAGCCCACAAACCCACTAGTGAGGTTAAAGATGATGCCTCAAAGAGCTGCTTGGAGACGCTGTCGGGGCAGGCAGATGAAAACGGCCGGATCTGAGGGCCCGGGGGAGGCACAGTCACCGCGAGCAGATCAGCAGGACAGACCAATGAGCCTTTTAGGCGATCGAGCGTTTCACCTCAGATCAATATGAGCCTATTAGTGATGCTACGGTTTCATTAGCAACCTATTAAAAAAGGAGATTCTAAAGCCACACGGGGGACAGCAGCTGTAACTGAGGGGGGGGCTGTGGCTCAGCGAGTTAGGACGCTGTTACTGTGACTGGAACACTGGGTTTTTATTACAGGAACGATAAGCAGAAAGCAGACTGCCCCCCCCCAGTGCTCTTACTATTCACACTTGGTCTGTCTCTACATAATTCCTACATTGATTTATGAGCTGCCTCAGAAAGGACCATCTCCCACAGTTCTTTGTTAAGTCACGCTCATAATTGATAGGTCGCAACTAGAGGTCAAAGGTTATCATTTCACTGATCGTTGAAGACTGAAGACTAGTCAACTGCACTTTATCAGGCGGAAAAGGTTTCTTTTTATTACCGTTTTTAGTTGGGAAATACAGAGTGGCAATAGCGCCTCCTACCTTTGATTTCCGCCGTTTGAATTTGAGGAATCCCAGAAGGCCTTTCTTCTCCTGGCCATCGTCGCTGAGACTGTCGGAGCGGATTGATCCTGCAAGAAGCCCAACGGTTAGAGACGAGAGTAACGAACCTCATCTCAGTCCAGGTTGACGTGATCACTGGCCATGCAAACAGCTGTGAGTGAGTGAATGGCCCCCCGCCCCACCCCCACCAAAAAAGCAACACCCCACCTGTGGTTACATCAGAGGGTAGAGACACACAGCACACATGCATGTAATGTGAGGTGCCTGCAAGCCTGCTCACGCATTGCAACATGCTACATTTGTGATCCTGTGAGTCTTTTCAGCCGTTCGTTCACAAAATAGCGGCAATACCAAATATCAGCAGAAGATGGCACCAGAACATTGTTTTTCCAGCTAATGTGCCAAACGGAACCAGCAGCTGATCCTTTGCAAAGGCAATGACTGCATTACTACTGAGGGCGACAGTAGGGTGGAATTAAAGAGGCAAAGAAAAATCATATAAAAAAATGTGACTGATACTGTAAGACTTCTTAGGGATTGTACTTCATACTAATCAAAATACTGTTTGTTTTGAATACGTAAAATAATTCTGTATAACATTGCCAAAGAAACTGGCATTTACTGGATCAGTTGAGGTTAAAATTATTTAGCTTAAAAGCACTCCAACAAAACCAATCCGAAAACTGGAACAACCTTGAGGCAGCGTATATCACACAGGATATCAAATAAACTAAGCCAGTTCAAACCATGATATAATAAGAAATATGTCACAAGGGAAAGATATAACCAGTAAATTACAGTACAGTTAGAAACAGGAAAATCAATCAACTGGGAGTGGGGGAGTGGGGGGGGGGCACTGGGAGAGAAACGCAGCAAAGGCCAAAGCGATCAATCAAGCGACATACATAACGGTACCTGTGTAGTTTAGGGCAGGTGCTGAGGACATTTTGGGCTGGAGAACTGGAAACAACCACACAGGTTTGGCAGAGCTTGAGCACATTTCAGAGTGCAGAATCACCTCTGTGTTAGTGCTAAGGGTCATGCATTTTACATCCAACTACAGCTCAGGATCCTTAAAAAAGTCATGAGTGAATGAAGGAGTGCAATCTGACAGGAGACCCCAAACACTGAAGTCTGACTAAAATGTGTGAATGAAAACGAAAACCTGCTTACGCCTAAGATTGCCCGCGATAGCCGACACTAGGGGCAACTGACGTCGATCAAAAACGCGATCCGCGTGTATTTCGACTGGTAATTAAGAACGGTCCGCTGCACTAGCGCTAACCCGGTGAAAGGTATCGCTCTCCACCTTTCGATCCCCAACGGAGCCCATGATAAACATGGCGGGGGGAGCACCAGCACACACCCCTCCTAAAGAGACGCCTCTCGGCCGGCCCCAAACAAACGGAGCAGCCGGCGGACCCTGGAGCGTGAAATGGAACTGAAGTAAAACAGTGGTGGAATAAAGAGGATTTACCCAGCTTCTGGTCGAGCACATACAGCTCCCTGACGTCCAGCTCGGACAGAGACTTGTCCAGGTCCATCTCGTGGTTGCTGATGTTATCCTTCAGCAGGATGACATGGTCGGGGTTGAAGTCACACTTGTCACAGATGACTGGCACCAGGCTTCCTAGTGGCACCTGAGGACTGACCCGCACCACTGCCTTCTGGTTCTTATGGAAGTTGACCACCAGGCGTACAGTTTTCTAACAAAAGAAGCAGCGAGTCTGATTCAATTTCCATTCACCTTCAAGCATACACAAGACGAAATGAAACTGAACAAATCAACAAGTGAAATGAAATGAAATGAAAATGCAAATCAACAGCAAAACTTTGGGGACAATTTCTTCGGGATTAAACCTTTTCCTTCGCCCATTACTAGCTTATCAGCTGACCTGCTCGGGTGACAGTGGGGCAGGGCGTTCAGTTACACGGAGCGTAACACCCAAACAACCCCGTGTGACTGAAAACATTCCGCACACCGAGCGCAGCGTGTATCTGTAATGAGTGCTTGTCAAATATCTTCCACTTTAGATTTAAAAACAGCGCCTTTTTGTTTCACTTTGACACAAACGTATTTATGAATTAACAGGAATGGTTTTACTCTGTACTAAAAAAAAAATCACTCCTATTCAGAAAGGAAAGCAACAAAGAGCTTCTGAAGCGAATGTATCCAGTAACGAGCGAAGCTCGACTGAAAGCTGTGCATAATACGCCGGTGGAGCACAGCCAGGTCAGAGAGCACATGGGAAAGGAAATAAGCTCTGGGAACGAGGCAGAAATAATGCATGGTAACTAAAGGTAACGGCATCATGAAAAATTCACACCATGGCAACGGAGAAGCGGGCGACAACCTGGGGGGGGGGAAGAGCAGCAGAGAGAGAGAGAGAGATGCAGAGAGAGAGCGAGAGAGAGAGAGAGGCAGAGAGAGAGTGAGGCAGAGAGAAAAAAAGGCAGAGAGAGAGTGAGGCAGAGTGAGAGAGGCAGAGAGAGAGTGAGGCAGAGAGAGTGAAGCAGAGAGAGAGATAGCTCTCACGTTGCAGGCTCCAGGTGCCACGCAAACCTACCTTCACATGGGAGCCTTTGCCTGTCAGTGACACTCCCTGCCGCATCACCCACAGCGTTAAAGATCAGAAAGGGTAGGTTAGCGGCCATCTACATGTGACCGAAGAGGCGCCACACACGGCAAACTTAATGAGCTTAAATCTCAGAGGCATGCACGATAACGACCGGACAAAAGAGCCACCCGGGCAGACAAACAGTGGCCCGTAACGCACACGACAGCGACACCGCGGCAATGAAACACAGCGGCAGAGCCCTCGGCTTCATTGTTCCAGAATATACCGGAACACAGCAGTACTGGATACTATACATAAAATAAAAAAACTGGATCACAAGGTGAGATAGTGATCACCCTCTTTGGATCGTTATATGGTGAGAGGCAGCAACAGTCTCCGGTTGCCCTTTCTAAAAAGACGCAGCTGGCCAGTGGACCGCTAAATTGCTCCTAAAGGTGAAATTGTTCCGAAAGTAACTTGACAGTTGTGTCATGAGTCAATGCAGAAGCTGGTTAATGGGAACCGATTAATTAATGCTGCATCCACAACACCCATAAAGCCTGAATAAAGGTATCAAATGTAAAACTAAAACAAAATTTGCCAAAATATTTTTCAACAAGAAAATACAAACTGCTTATATTGCCTTGTGTATGTAATAAGAGAATACAATTACAATGCCTTTTGACCTTCAGGATGAAAATCTGCAGGTTATTTTTAATAGACACTAATTCAATGCCTATGCATATTAAATCTGCAGGGAGACTCGAATGGATTCAGAGATGAAAAGCCGAAGTCTGATTTCGGAGTCACCAGAAAGCCACCATAATCAGGAGTCAGCACCCCCCAGGGGCCAGGACTCACCTCCGGCACTCGGGGCAGGGGCTTCCGAATCACTCTGCCTTCCGGAACCTTCTCTTTGATGAGAACACAGTGCACATCCAGCATGCCAAGCAGTGCATTGGGCTTGAAGGGAACGGGTTGACCCGTGGGGGAGAGCAGCTCCAGGGTGTGGTGGGCCGGGTTCAGGTGGTACCGGCTGCACAGGTCCACCAGCAGGTCCATAAGTGCTTTGCTGTGGAGAAAGTGGGAGGGTTTCCACTCATTAGCAACGGAGAGCCGGGGGGGTGAGGGGGGGATGTATAGGGTTACCGAAGTGGCTCCAATGGGAAGACCTGTAATTACCACGGCTGATGAACCAACACAGAGGCCTGCTCAGATTACGCAGTTACATAATCCTGTGGGATATCCTAAATGACGGCCAAATTCTAACAGTTTGACCTCAGTGACACACAGCACCCCTGGAAAAATCAAAGTACGTTAACCTTGGGGTGGGGAAATCTGCAATGGTCAGTAAGACTTACAGTGGTTGAAAATGAAGTATCCAGTAATCTGGGAGGACCACACTTGCAGAACAAACGTCACAGGGGTGTTTGCGAAGCTGTACATTTTCCACTGATGGGTCCGAGGTTTCAGTTACAATAAACTATGGATGCATTTCAGGAACACACGGCCGGTGAAGTGATCACTAGTGACGAGCGTCAGTCCGAGAGGAAACCTAAGGAGGCCGAACCTATCAGAGCAAAGCCAACCAAAATCATAAAACTCGACACAAGGGCCCAGGAAGCCTATAAAACAGCCATCCCACAGAATGGTGGCCAACTTACCAGGCAACAGCTGGTGTGTTGAAATACCCCCTGGCGGACTGCTTGATATTTATAGCTGTTTGTACAGAAGCCCGAACTTTCCACTGTATTATTCACTGAAAAGGTATCTCATCTGCACCCACTGTGGCCCGCTGGCGTGGCGGGTGGCACCATGGCCACCTTGGCCCGACTCTGTGTGTGAAGTTTACATGATCTCCCCATGTTTGTGTGCGTTTCTGCAGTTTCCTACCATCATCTATAAGCATGCAGTACAAGGTGCAGTCTGTAAATCACCCCTGGTGTCTACATGCATGTCGGGAACACCCAACAACGTAACGCTACTGCCACGTGCTTCCTGAGACAGGCTCCAAGCTTCTCATGGCCCCAGATAATTAAAGGATGAATCAGACATAGTTGGTATTCCAGTAAGTACTTCATAAACCACTGTATAACACAAAGACTAAGGTGAAAAGGCACACGGGACAGTACTAATCCCTGTAGTAGATGTTTCTAAGTTCCAGTGGTTTTAACTCAAACTCCAGTTCAGTATCCATCTCCACGTCTGAGACAGGCGATGGAATATACCCAGAGTATTGCTGTATTTCGGTAGCACCTCCTTCATGTACCTCAAATACAGAATAGTTGTTTATTTATTTATCACCAGGGGCAAATTCATCAGTTTTCATATATACAATCTTGTGCTCCATGACAGACAGAGGTGAGAGCACATTTTGTGGCTTGGAGCACAGGGTCAGCCAGCATCCAGCACCCAGGCAGAAGCAGGGCTTAAGGGCCTTAACAAAATATCAGGGCACTATAATCACTCTGCTGGCCTCAGGAATCGAAACCATGACCTTCTGGGCAGAGATCCCTGGGGAAAGAGCTACACACAAGCACAGTGGTGTGCTACTTACTCAAGCGTTTTGTCTAAGAAAAACACTGTGGCCGAGCAGTAATGGAGAATGTAAAGAGAGCTGTTTCAGCTTCACACATTTAACTTTCTGAATTTTTGTTTTCTGTGCAAATGCTTATCAGATGAAAAACATCTTTGGGCAGAAATGTTAAGGTCATATGAGGGAGAGTTTAGGCTGGGCACTGTTACTGTCCTTCTGGAAAATGCATGTCTGCCTGATAGCGGCAGATATGTTGCTGACAAAAACAGGTTCTCCTTCAAATGCAGGCAAGCACCTTCAGGTTTAATTTTTATCATAACAATTTGAAATTATTGAGAGGTATACTTTCAGAAGATACTCTACAAAAATCCAGGGTATTTAGCGGTGGAGCTGTTTCGCTAAACATCTCACAGAGATTATGAGAGAGCGCAACAGCAGGGCACCCAGGAGTGAGGCGTGATGTAGCGCCAGGGATGCATATGGAATTGGGCTACAGGGCTGTCAGAACCTGCTTCCAGTCCACCCCCCCGTCAGATACACAGAAGGGATTACAGCCTACTCCACGAACAAGTGGTTGTCGTGACAACAGAAAAAAATGCAAACGTTAAAATTTAAATACACTTGCAACCCGACAGCTTTGTTTACATCTGTCATGCTTTGAATTAAACAATGGGGCCAACAAAAGGATTTTTAACAAGCTGATTGCAGTGTCAACACGTCAAATCAGGAGCTGGTGAAAGGCTCCGAGGCTTTCAGAGCCCAGTAAGAGCAAAAAATCAGCAAAAAGAAAATCTGACGTGATAGGAAATATTCACCAGGTTCCCAGATGGGAAACTCACAGAAAAGAACAGTCATCTTCACCGGATTCCCAAAGGATATTCTTAAACGATGATTTTTCCTTAGAAACACAGATTAAAATGCATTTATGCTTACAGAATATGAGCGACTTTCAGACTGTTCAGCTCATTTCGATCTATACATAAACAGAGCCACACATTTACTTATCAATTCATCACTTCATTTATCTATAACTAGATTTATTTTTTATGCGGCTACAAACGGCAGAACTCCCCTTACATTCTGCACAAAGGATTAAACTCACTGCTGTTCCAATAAGGCCTTTTTCAGGCCAATTACATACAAAATGCACCTGTAGTTCTGCATATAAACTACTAAACAGGTTGCACACCTCAACATGACAGTCTGGCCAAGAACACAAATTTTCACTGTGCTTTCCGGATGGCGGATTAATGTTAGCACAGGCACGTTCCCAAACCAATCTGATCGACGGCTTCTTTCAGCTCGCCGGTGAGTGAATGGAGCAGCTTTGAGTTAGCAGTAGATAAGGGTGTAATGAAAATCGAATTGGAATTCTGGCTGCATTGATTCAAACCCTTCAACGTGGCTCAAATTTAGAAGAAAATCAGCAAAAAGCCAAAGACAAGAACCCATACACGGGTCAGACCCCTGCAGAAGGGAACAGCTTGTGATGGCTATAAGATCTACCAGCAGCCAGTCACCCAGCACATGTGACTGTCTGCTAGAGAGCAAGCAGCTGTGTACTCAGTCATTATCATGATATTAATGGCACAGTCTGCTGTCACCCTGCCATACATCCAACTGTCACTGAAGACACCACTAACATTGACTTAATCTGGACAATGCCTGTCGGCGGGGGTGCAACGGAAACAACAGCCACAGCCGTTACTGTTCTGACATCTTCTCGGATCCACTGAGAGCAATGGAACCTCGACAGCTAATGCTGTGCTCCAGGTCACAGATATTGACCATGTAGGTCAACAACTCACCTGTGCTTAGAAACATCCAGGAACAATAAAACCTTGGGCTACATGATGTCACATCGTGGTTATATGGCGCATGTGCAATAATCGCCAGGGCTTCAGATGACAGGCGTAAACATTTGTCTGGACGCCAGCTTTTCTGTACTGTACAGACGTATACTTACACCCACAATCTGGTTTAGTTGGTTTAGCAGATTAGTAGTACGCCTAAAATGTTAACGACAGGCATATTATGATGCCCAAAAGTTAGTAATATGTAAATAATCAGCGTATCCTTATGGCTATTAAATGTATCGGACTTTAAACTACATAAAGTACCGCCACACCACCAAAGTATTTTTACCTTGTTTATCCACAGTATCTGTGGTCTGATGTTGTGGCTGCTGAGCTGTCCCTTTCTTCACCGACACTTCAGTGCTTATCACTTCCGTGATCTACCAAAACAGTGGTATGTGGTGCGCTCCGCTAACCAAATTCATTAAACAGAAGGAGACGCTGAATGTATACAGATGACTAACTTCTGGGTGTCCCAATATTTCTCTGATTAATATTTTACCTGTACTACTAACCTGCTTACTAAATTGTAGGCGTAAATAAGCATCCATATAGTACTGAAAAGCCAGCATCCAGACAATTATTTATGCCTGTTATCTAAAGCTTTGGCGATTACTGCGCATGCGCCATATAATCGCGATTATATCGCGATGTGGTATCGTGCAGCACTAGAACACGCTGATCGAGGAGCCCACGTCGGACTCATACCTGCCGTCCGCAGTCCCATCGGTTTGGAAACCTCCAGGAAGGCTGATGTGAAGGTCCACCGTGGGATAAACCATGTTCTCCTTTGTGTCCCCACTCTGCCTGCCCCCATCCGGTACGACGTTACGGGGGGTGGTGAAAATTTTGCGGGGTGCAGGCTGGGGGGGCCCTGGTGGAGGGGGGGCTCTGGCTTTCATCCTTCTGCTAGGAAAGCAACAGAGAATATTAGCATGAAGTGTGATACTGTCAGAGAGCAGAAGGAATGTGGAGCAGAACTGGGGGCACATTTAGATCAAAGAGATTCCATCCATCCATCCATCCATCCATCCATCCATCTTCAGCCTAGGCAGGGGACACAACAGAAACTTTATTAAACACAAAAGAATCAACTGCAACTAAGAGAACAACACAAAAAAATAATTAAACATGCTTAGTTTGACTGAATTAGGTTAATTAAACATTTTACCCATTTATACAGTTACATTTTGCAATATGTTTATATTTTTCATACATACCAAAAGTAAAACATTTTCATGCATCAATACCCCAAAAATTCAACTTAAAAATACCGATGACATTTCAAAAACATCACCTCTTTAAAAATAGATTGATGTGTCACAGTGTTTAACGTATCCTAAATGAACTGCTACAATTTACTTGGAACTATGGGACCTACATTACATACCATCAATACTACATATATACTACATATGTAATTAGGTGAAATAATGATTTCAGTAATAATCTGAGATAATTCCATCGGCAGTGTCAGGTTTAGGGTAACAAATGGCAACCTGCACATTGTTTTGTTTTCTGGTTGGCTGTTAAAGTCATGTTTGTCTGTAATGTCTGAAAAATCTGTAAGTAAAGAAGAAACCGCAATTTGTTCATTCGGTCGCTGGCATCCAGTGATGGAAACTGGCCTGTTACCATGGGTAACACAGGCTGTGGGAGCTTTGAGTTTATACTCAGCCCTGGACATAAATTCACCATCAAATTCTTTTCCACTCTTAAAGACCTTTAATTTAAGTTCTTCAAATGTTAAACCCAAATAATGGTGAAAATAGTAAGGTTGGCGCTTTCAAAAAAGTCAGAAGCTATAATTCTGTGCAAGCTTACGTAACCCCCGTTTAGTCAATGAGAGAATGAACTTTAACTTTGAACTTTGATTTTAAAGAATGAGACTAACCTTTCGTCTCGTAAAAACCTCAGCTAAAGGTGATGAGTTTGCATACGTATTTAACCACAAATAATATAAGCTGAGAGGTACAAGACAAACAGATAAAAATTAAGATGGAAAATTCAGTCACTCCCGAACATAAACCGTTTCCAAACATGTAAATTACTATAGCAGTACTAGACTCAGTTCCAAAGTACCCAAAGTACTCTCAAAAACAAGCTCCAAATCTGTTAAAACACAGCACATACCCTAAAATAAAATAAAAACAAGTTGGGAATTATTATTACAAATTTCAGTTTTTCTATCAATCACCATAATATTTTGGTGAATATGCAAATGTAAGGTCATTTACATATCGGACAGCTGCACTATTAAAGATGTGATTTAATGATCACCTAATACGAAACAATGACTAAAGTTATTAAAAAATAAACAGGAACAAAAGGCTCGTGGCCTGCAGGCTGCCGCCCCCCGACCCTCGCCAAGATCATACATACACATGAGATACCATTTCTAGCCTTAGTTGCAATAACTGACCAAAGGCTGCCACAAAGGAAAGCACAGACTCACCCGATAGCACTACAGTCTTAACGAAATCTTCAAGTCCACTGAAGGAGGATTCAAGCAACTTATAGATCAAAAGGTCAACATACTGTACGCTGAACACATCAGACGAGGGCTTTTTTGTGCAGCTCCGGGGTGGAAAGTATGAGTCTTCAAAGTCTTTGGACCTCAGCCTTCCTTAGTTAATCATTGATAACAGATCCCAGGGCTGTCAACATCGCTACGTGATCATGTCATGGATTCCCGTGCATGTTATGCAACCAACTGAACACTTTCCACGTCTTGCAGACAGAACTGCCACACGTTGACAAAGACAATGGCACTCAGTCGTCTGAAGGGGTCACTAGAGAGGCTAGCTACAGTTGATGTTTCTTGAACAGCTACAATGTCAGAGTAGATAGAGGCCTTCTCCCTGACCCATGGAACATCCAGCGGGCTCACCTCAGACAAAGCAGCCCTTTAGGCAGAACCAGTAACTCTATGACAGAAGGAAACACTGTTTAAATCTTGGCAGTGGAAAACACTGATAAAGATCTCTGGGGGGGTACAAATGGACCCCCCTCCTCCAGAGGGATGGTGCCTTGAATTTAATATGCTCTTTGGTCCCAGTTTGACTTGGAACTAACGTTTGTGGTTTGCGTTTCATTCCTGTAGTGTGTAATGTGTAGAGGTTATAATTATACATTAAAAAATATATATTTACAGCCAAAGTGTGTAAATGCACAAGAATTATGATTCAATTATTTACATTATGATGAAGTTCCGAAAGTGCCTGTGATTAATTGGCTATGGTTTGTAGTCAGTGGGGCACATCAAAGCAAAACAAACAGGCAGATTCCTCACGCTACTGCAATTAATAAAAGGCTCTTACTACAAGTCACTCAAACTCCTTCTCTGCTAATATATTGTTTACAAAATATATGACTACAGAAGATTAGGTGCATTAGACGTTTGTGTCTTCAGGAAAAAATTGACAATAGATATATTGTCAAAATTAAAAGACTATAGTTTGAGACAACTATGTAAATGGACATCAGAAACACCAATGAACGGAAAGGTCGTCGTAGATGCAGATGGGCCTAACAAGCTCGCCTTGCTGTCTGCTCCACCATTTACATCCAGTGCTTACTGTCCTAATAACTCTCACCGTTTAGACCCGTCACGAGCGATAATGGCCAAATTAAGAGATGAGCCATTGCACGGCTCTGTCTGCGTTCTGTCACCCGAATAGGTCTCTGTCCCCTTCAGTTAATCAGTGACAATTAGTCACACCATGTTTACAGGGCTGTGTATGGGAAACCTAGAAAACAAAGCCATCACTTTTTTCTAGAATTTTCACAACACTGTCAAGTGCCAAAGACTATGAATAACAACTTTCACAGCCTTTTTCTTTTGATATTTACTATCTTTTTTAATTTTGCAGTACAAATATGTAGGGCTGTCACTATCAATTATACTAATAATTGAGTAACCTACAGATTACTTTCACAATTGAATAATTGTTTATATATAATGTATATAAACATATTTTACACAGTGGGAGGAAATAGTGCAAATCCACATAGACACAAAGTGGTGGTGTGTGGTGACCTCAGTCTAGACCTGAATGACGTGATATTAACTGGAACTGTTACATCACAAGGACTGCAATAGTCAGCTGGGTTGAGACCATCAATAAGTTGCACAAAATTTTTTTTACCGTCGTACAAAACCAAATTTAGCAAGTTTCGCAATTTTAATCATGGTTCCTTTTCAACATTGTATATGTTTAAAAAAAAAGTCTAAGGTTTACCACCACTGCTTTTGCATGAGCTCTGCGTGTGCACTCCGGGACGATCATAATCATTCAGGAGAAAAGCAAAAAAGAATCGATTAAGAAAAGACATACTTTGTATCAGCAGCCATACCCCCTGCAGCCATCGGAGGCAGTTATTCCTGTATTGTTCAGCCCTATTCAAAACACAATTCCCTCAATACGTTCACAAAAAATACATATTATATAGTTATTATGTACCGTAATATGTTTTACGATGTGGCTAAGTGACATGGCTAATAATTTTAGCAACAATTATTTTGAGATGCAGCAATCGTAGAACGTCAACGAAGTAAAATAATTTAAGACACTAGGCTACTCCACAAGGCTAAATGGCTATGGCTAACCTTGCATTACTGGGTGAGTCCGTCAAACCTGAAAGTTTTCTCAGTATTTCAAGATGTAGTTACACTGCAGTCCTGCTGTGGTGATATTTAAGTTTTGCTTTGCAACACTGACGGACGACTGCATTTTCATTCACTTTTAAAGTGAAATGTTTCCACACACTTGAGGCTTTCACTAATTCACTTTACGCAGACTTTCTTCCATCATATTGCCAAGTAATCAAGAAGACCAGCTATAATCAATGCTTTTTTAAAACCGAGTAATCAAGTTTAATCAAGTAATCAATACAGTATACAAATAATATACATTCACTAATTATGTTATTATTCAGTTCTTCTAAGCAGGGGATTCCAACCTTTGATGACCATGATTGGTTTGTGTTGGGCATCCACCGACGGGAAGGGAGTCCGGACCGGCTGCTGTGTCAACGACACGACGACATCACTCGACA
>JAAGVU020000129.1:6058838-6075648 GCA_011763525.2 Mormyrus iriodes
CAGACATAGGCAGACACACACACACAGACACACACACAGACACACACACACACACACACACACACACACAGACACACACACACACACACACACACAGACACACACACACACAGACACCCACACACACAGACACCCACACACACACACACAGACACACACACACACAGACACACACACACACAGGGCTGGGCATGTTCCACAAACTCCACAGAACAGCTGAGCTTCTTATCTCCTAACTAGGAATAAACAAGACACAGAAGCAGCTTCGCCCGTCAGCGCCAGTGGCAACGCACTCCTGCCGTGCCCCCAGCTTTCGCATTTTAATTCTGCCGAGCAGCCGCTCGGTTTTAAAGCCAGGCCCAAGAACTGCGGGCTCACATTTCAAACGCCGGTAACCCAGTTACAAGCAGCAGCATCTGTGGCGCAGTCATTAAACCCCAGCGAGGTTTACAAGCATATGCCAACTTTCAATAAAACCACTACAGATTCAAGACTTCATTTTAAAAGTGAACTTCACTAATGTACAGCTCGCGCTGAACTCCACATGCAAATGGTCTCTCTTTGGCGTTTTAATGTATATTGAGCTGCCACCCCCTCCCGATTGCCCAAATTCATGTCTGAGATAGCCATACCAACATTTTCACTGGATCACAAATTCATAAGCTCACTTCCCAGCATGCTTTGCTGCCTCAGAAGGTAGCAAGTAACAAGCAGTGCAGAAAAGGGGGGGTGCCCGGGACTGTTCCTAGGCTGACACCGAGCTCAGGGTCTTTCCACGCAGTGCTCAGTTAATACTCCATGGGAAACTTCAAGAAACAGTGACAGTCTCATTAAGAAGGTCGCTCATTTAAACGATTAAAAGTGCCATCGTCTTTATGCCATCCTCCAACAACACGGTTAAGTCTCAATCAAATTATTAAACTAACATTTAAATATATATACTATTATTCTAATAAAATAAACAATCGCTAAGAATGCCGCAAATAAACAGCGTAACCCTTTGATCTCAGTTCCTTATGAATAATAATCCCCGTCTAGGACAGGCCCATCCTGTTTACCTGCTGATTGCAAAAACGAATGTGACTCTAAATATCACAAGCAAGCAGCTCTGTGAATGTCCAGCAACTGGACGCCTTAAAATAACCGGCCCGAACCCCGCGTATCTGCCCTGTCATTGCAGTGCATTTACAGAAAGGCCAATAATTCCAAGAAAAGCACATTTGCGCTACAGCTGATGAGAAAAGCACGGACAGCATCTGGCGCTGCAGGACAAACGTGCTGAGAGTTACTGCTCAGTGTGTATTACACACAGGGAAGTGTTAAAAACACCCCAAGACATCATTCGTTATGCTCTATATGAATTCATATACAGTACGTCAGAAAAGACTGGCACACCAAGTCACAAAAGGCAAGCGCACTGATCTACACTACAACGGATTCATATCCATTTACCATACAGTGCGGGTTAGTCAGTTAAAAGGCACATTAAACATATCTGAGACTCATAAAATAGTAATTCATGAGTTACAATGCAATACACGTGAATCTCAGAGCTAGGCTTTATAAAGTAAGGATTTGCATGGAATTGACTGATCCAGCAGACTCCTGTGTGTATCTCAAAGTTACATTTTATCGCGAAGTTTTTAAGGGCAGGACACAGATTGGTCTTTGACTAAACAGCCCCTTTAATGGATCGTTTGAAAGGTTACAGCTGAAGCAGCAGATGGTGCCGGACATCACGCTTTGGCAGCCCCGGGTGGCATGTCGATAGCGCCCGAGTGTGAGTCTGTCCCCTGCACTGTAATCATGCAATAACATGCTTTCTCATGGGGCAGAAACCCGTCCCACGTTACATGATTGTTTATGCAACAGGTAATATTCACTATCACACTTTTAAAAACAAAAGCACTACTTTTCAAAACAAAAACTGGAAGAAAAAAAGGAAAATAAACTTTAAACAAAGCATGTGCTTACCCTGTCGGTGGTTTTACAGATGCGTCCATATCCCTGACGTCCAAAAAGTTTAGTACCTAAAGTTTTCAACAACATCCACAGCTATATTCCGGGTTCACGCCGAATGCCTTAATCCGCATTGGGATCCGCAAGCGCTGCAAACGTAGGATAATAAAGCTCTACAATCCGCAAACTGCAGTGTAAAACACGCTAATTTACCGTTTCCGAGCAATGCAGCCTGATTTAATGCAATGACTGTGCTGTCATTAAACATCACAACTACTCTGCAAGACCATGACCCACAATCTCCGGATTAAATAAAAAGTACAGTCAGTCGTCAAGTCCAAGTGAGACACGGGAAAATGTCACCGCCCTTAAACGGGACACTCGTCCTTTACTGGGCAAAGAAAAATCGCAGTGAGGAATGAGCTCCGGATACTCACCGATCTACAGCTCAGCCACGCAGGACCATGAAATCACTCGCCCGTAGTGATACACGGGATCTCCACGCCTTGGATACTCCATACGGCTCCCAGGCGCAGAATGCTCTTTCTGAAAGTGAGTTATGTTTTATTCCAAGCCCGCCCCCGTCAGCACTCCGCCAGGGTCTGTGCGGCGCCCCCTGGCGGCCGCTGGAGTTTGAGGCGCAAAAGCAGTCGCCAAAGGATGCAACTCTGTAAACCCATGTAGTTAGTAGCTAATGTGTTAACAACATTAAATCAACTTTACTAGCTTCAGGTGATAGGGGCACATACCACATTCTATACAGTGGCTTTTATTTGATAAGATTTGAGTGTGGCTGTGCGTAAGGTCTTCGAGAAATTTGTAGTATCGCTGAGCTGCTTATCCAAGGCAGGGCGGTGGGGAGCCTTTACCAGGAAATTCAGGGCACAAGGCAGGGGACACCCTGGACCGGATGCCACTCCATCACAGTACTGCGTCACACCAAATTATTCTAAAAAAATAAAACGAATGAAAATGACTTGGACACAAATATTGGTACCCTTAACATAATATTTCATAGCACACCCTTTGAAAGCAATAACTGTCATCAAGCCCTTTCTGTAGCTCTGAATGAGATCTCTGCACTTTTCGACAGGACGTTTGGCCCACTCTTCTTGAGCAACGTGCTCCAGGCTTCTCTGGTTTGATGGTTGCCAACAGCCTATTTCAGCTCTTTCCACCGATGTTCAACTAGATTGAGATCAGGACTCATGGCAGGGCACTTCACAAAGGTCCAGTGTTTGCCTGCCATCCATTCTTGGGGCCTTCTTGAAGTGTGTATTGGGTTTTCTCAGTCCTTTCTCCACCATTCGAAGTACTTTTTCGTAACGTTCTTGGGTGAAGTTTCCCCTTGTAACCAGGACCAGGGAGATTAGTTTCAGTGCCGTATGCCTTCAATTTCTCAGTAATGTTTGCCAAAGTTGTCGCAGGAACATCAAGCTCTTTGTAGATGGTTTTATAGCCTTTGCCTTGATCGTGCTTGACTGGTACTTTGGTTGTAAGCTTCTCAGACAGCTCTTTGGTCTTTTTTCCATGGCTACATAGTGCCACCAAGCAGAAAAGTCAGCCGTTGTCTCCATTTAAACTGGCTGAGTGAGTGATTTGATGATTGAAAACATATGTGATACTAGCTAAGTCTGCTTGAAATCTCTACAATACATTTTCCCAATTACTTCTTAAGGGTAACAGTAAAACTGTCCTTTTCAGGATGTCTCTGTAGCCTGAGTAGAACATCACCCCTCTTTTGCACCTTTGTGGTTATGTGCCACTGCAAACCACAGCTTGTATAGGTGATAACAGATTTTCAATATATTTCAGGAATAAAATGACATTATTTGAATCAATGGCACGGGTACCAATATTGTATTAACTACATACAGTGCCACATACGTTGTAAGTTATAAGTGCTATTATGTTTACAATCCACTAGATGTCGCTGTTTGACGTATTGAAGCTGCAGCACTTTTCCCGTTACGTCGGGAGTAACGACCTATTTGCATCATGAGATTTTATCCGCTCATCACCAGTAAGGAAACACAATAAAGTTTAAGCACCGAAAGGAATACCCAACACTAACCAAAAACTCCAAAGACCAAAGGGTCTTTCCCTGAATCCACGCAACTGGCCCCACTTACACTTTCTACGTTATGAAAATCCAGACCATATGTGCGTCGTTTAATGGGATACAGGTGCAACAGGTCAGAAGTGACAGTAATAACAGGCCTGCTCTGCCACTCTGTCTCCACGTGGACAGCAAACAATACTAGTTATTATTTAATACTCAACAAATGTTCATTTTTAATCACATTTGCAAGTGCATGCTTGATCCCATTTTACAATGCAGGAGCCCAATGTCCCATATGATCTGTCTAAACGAAAATTGTTTTGTTGAAATAATAAATCTCCCCCCAGTTACTTTGGATTAACCTCTCAATGGAGTTTCACATTTTTAATGCTTTTTTTTTGCTTTGCCTGAAAACAAAATCCAGGTTATTTTTGTTATTTGTTGTTTTGCTTCTGGGTCTGATGCTGTTATATAACTATTCTGAACAAACATTTTCATTATAACTGTAGCTTTGAGGGGAATTTGAGAAAGCAGGGCCTTCCTTGCCCAAGGGCCCAATGGTGACATCACTCTGCCAGTCCTGGGATTGGGATCAGTGACTTTATGATCACAAGCACAGCAGCCTCACCTGCTAAGTCAGGGCTGGCCAATTTTATCCGCAAAGGGCCGTGTGTGTGCAGGTGTTTGGGATTACCTTTAGGTCAGCTGTTCAAACCCAGGTGTGCGGACTCTTCAGCCAATCAGTCCTCTAATTAGTAATCTAATAACCCTCGTGTATTTTACTTCTTCTGTTCTAAATTCTAGAATCTATAGAATTTAACCTCATTTGGAAAATGGACTGGGGTCACTTCAACCCCCAAAATAACAGGGGGTAAGGGAGTTGCAGTGAAAACCCGCCCACACAGCAGCACTTCCTGGATAAGATTGCCCACCCCTGTGCTTAGTCAATGTTTCTCAACCTTTCCAACCATGCGGTCCACCCGTTCACCAGCTGGGGTGGGTGGGGGCCTCGGTAAACATCTATATTCACAATGTATATATTTATATGGACACATATTTCCAGATAATTCGTTATATTTTTTGAGCCACCATTTTTGCTTAAGATTCCCTTAGCGTTGCCCTTGAACAAATTTGGATCATTAAAAAGTGAGATCATGAATGGACTGCAAGCTGAAATCTACTTTTAATTACAATTAACAAACCGTGTGTCAGACTCTAAACTGCAAAACGTACCGCCACAACACAGATGTCTTTTTACCTTGTTTATCCACAATATCTCTGAAATAATAGCTGTTGTGACTGCTGAGTCATGACCTTCGTCACCGCTAACTGAAACTTCCCCTGAGGGAGTGCTTCCCTCTTCCACGATATTACCACAGCAGTAGCATGCGTCTCTGCAAACTCATCCAACCTTACTGTGCGAAGGCTGTCCGTTCTTAAAAGACCACCTTATGATTGGCTGGAATTGAGATTGTATCTGTGATGTGATAGGCCGATGTGTGCTGTCAAGCATTGCTCCTTCTGTACAGTTTATCGATGTTTCTCATGTTCCTTTGGTTTAAATTTTATATGACAATAAGTTGATAAGTTGTTTATATCGCCCAGCCTGATCCCATCAGTAAATTTTGCCGACCAGAGAATATTCCCAGGCAGTCATCGGGTTTGCGTCCGTGCAATGACTCATCGCGGACCAAACCGCATTTCCCTGGCACTGTTTCACGGCCCAGCACCATTCTTACATGTTCTTCATGAAAGTGAGTTTATTCAGCAATTACATGCATGTGACAATGGGAGAAGTTTAAGGGAATGGTGATCTCAAGGCAGACAGTCATGTGACGTTCCTGATTATTCACTCTATCTGGTTGCTCCTCACCACCACACACAGTTCTGTGCTTTGGTGTTTTGGCTTCAGACCTGTACAGTCAACCAAGACTGCCCTCCTTGTTGTTGTGGATACTCTGACAGCCGCAAGAGCTGCATCCCAGTCACCTGACCTGACACAGTTAACGCCCAAATCTTCTTCGCCACCCTGTCTCAGCTTGGCATCACAGGGACTGCTTTACGCTGGCTTCAAAGGCCATCTTCTCTAAGTTCAGCCTGGTGTGTGGACACCATCAGGTTCCAGTCCTTCCACAGGATGTTCCCAAAACAAGATTACCCCGTTCGGGCTGTTCCAGTTCCTCCACATGCCGTTTGGGCTCAAAAATGTTGCTCAGATGTTCCAGCATTTAAACTCATGGACAGTGTGCTGTGGAACTTGCCATTCCTTTTTGTGTTTAAATGACATTCTGGTCGCCAGTGCCAGCAAGGGTTACTTTTTGCTACACCTCAGGTCCCTGTTAAAGCAACTTTCCGTTCACAGCCTGATCATAAATCATGCTAAATGTCAGTTCAGGCTGGATATCATCGATTTTCTTGCCTACTGCATGTCTAAGGATGGCACTGTCCTTCTGCCCACTAAGGTAGAGACCATCAAATATTTTCCACGGTCTGTCACAGTCAATGCACTGCAGGAGGTTTTGGGCTTGGTGAACTTTTACCACTGGTTCATCCCACAGGCTATTTAGTTTATATGCCCCCTTTATGACATCTTTAGGGGTCAGACAGCTATATCATATTTGACCCCAGGTTTGACCGTGATACAGTATACTGTATACTGGTATACGTCTGTATCTGGCTGAGCAACATTTTCGGTTTGTGCCGGGGGCCACCCTTTTGCTGCCTTCGTGGACCATGAAGTGTTGATGTTCACCACGGCCAAGAAATCTGGGCCCTGGTCCGCCTCTCAGCAATGTCAATTGTCTTATAAGAAAAGCTTATTAAAAAAGTAGATATTTCTTGCACAGTTCTGCAGAATGAAAGAGTAAACAATCTTAAATTTTACAAAAACAACCAGATGAATATTGCTTACTCACGCAGTTAAAAAATTGCACCAACAGAGGTCTCTGTAGGTCTGTAATTTCAAATGCATCACAATACTCCTGGTAGCAAAAAAGAGAAAATCCAAGCTCTGTATATGAGGAAGGTGGTACATAATGAACACACTTACTTTAAATTGTTGTATGACTGTTATAGACTCCCACTACATGGAAGCTGGGGTATTTATATGAGGTATATTAATGCAAAGCAGGAGATTACTTTAGACACTCGGAAATATTTTGTGGTTTATGAAACTGCCATGGAAGATGTGACATTAGACAAAGACTCTGTTGTGTTAAATATTACTTTACAATTATTTACTAGTCTAATTATTGTTATGGAAAGACTCTTAAATGTCAGTTTTGTTTATATTGTAATTTGAAGAGTGTTAAATGCTGTTCATATTTCTTTCTTTAGGTTGCATTATTATGGAAACTTATGTTAATTATCATATGGGGACCATATGGTCAGGGCTATGCCCCCCCCCAGGGGCAGCGGTCATTTCCCCACAGTCCCTGTGTATGTGGTGGTGGCGTGCTCCCCTCCTGCCATCCAAAAGCACATGGCTCTGTAAGCTGGCATGTCTAAAGTGCCTCGAGCGTGTAAGTTCAAAACGTTTGCCCTGTAATGCACATTTACGTTTTCTCAGTCAGACGTTGCAATTTAATTTTCAAAAATAACAATGACGTATGATTATAGCAGCTTCAAAAACAGTTTTTTCCACTTTGAGCACTGTATCCCTTTTTTACAAAGTCTAAACTGGCTTGCAGAAAAATGTCAGAAAAATGAATGCTAGATCATTAGTCACATATTTCTTTGGATTTGTAATCTCTCGACTGTACTTGGTTTTATAAGCTCTGTCTGTGTTTTCAGACAGACAGGATGTCACACTTTGGCATGGTACGCTAATTTGTATTTGAATGTTCGTTGGTGCAGAGAAGTACAATGATATATTTGTGCCAGGGCTCAGAAATTGGAAGGCCACATTCTCAGCAAGAAAGCATTGATGGAAGATTCTAGACAGATCCATCTGAGGATGATGAATGGGTAGGTGCATTCACCTCACAACATTTCTGTTTCGTGTTGCACACAAACAGCACAGAGCCAAGATTTAACATCTTTATTGGCCATATGCAACAGGTACATTGGAATGGCTACCCATTAATCCATATACAATTACATAAGTCTAAAGACAGTGAAAAACAGTACAGATAATGCAGAACATTACAGGCAGTGCAAAACAATACAAGACAATGTCAAAATAGGTCTAAAATGCAACAGTTGAATTTAATGTCTGGACATGTGCGGACACACATGCCGTGTAGATGTTCAGTGGAAATACTCTGAAAACTCTGAAGGCCAGAGACAAAAAATAGACCACTGCTAAAACACAAGCAAACAAATGAAGCATGTAATATCACGTTTTTGCTTGTTTTGTGATTATACCGCCTTAAAACAATAAATCTCATTAGATATTTAAAAATGATAATTATTCAGTTATATATTTTAAAGGACCAGAAGAAGTTTTTATTGGATAATATGCTAAATTAGTCTTCAAGAGCATCATTTTTTGTTTTGTGAAGACCCTGGAATATTGCAAATATTGTGTCCTTATGTTATCGAGATGGCCACACACACACACACACACACACACACACACACACTATAAGTGCATGTGATACAGGTAGTGTCAGTTAAATCTACTGTGATTGATCACACTCTGCTTAGTGCCCATCAGTTTAACCGCATTGCTTTAATAAGGCAGTTGCACGTGCAATCTCAGATTTATGGACAGCCTATATCACTTGCATGAGCTTTGAATCTGCTTTTGTATATTCATGTAGAGATCCAATCATTCATTAAGTTGGGAAGTCATTATTTATGAATTTCTTTTAATATGTATTTGATAATATAAAATACACTTTCAGATGCGGACGCAAACACGCAAATGCAGTGCTGACAGAGCGCGTTAAACAGCGGTGCTGCGTTTTCTATTTACATGTCCTGATATTAATGGTGTTAATCATTTTTGAAGAATTCGCCTTCAAATCAATTTTTATCAGTTACTGAGCATGAATGAGTGTCATATCGTGTCATCTCTTAATATGAGTATTTATACCAGTTAAATATCAACTCTGAGAAAAACACTTTTTTTTCTCCTTGCAACTCCTTTTTTGGAAATCCAGGAAATTGCAAAAACGCTTATGTTTAAGCATCCATTCCGCACATTTTACTCAACTCATGAAGCAGCCAAAGAGCGACCGCAGTGATGGTGAGTGGATTTGAATTTGTATTTTTTTTTCCCATTTAAAAACTCACTGAATGAGGAATCCCGGTATGTAACAAAAAATAAACAATAATAATAAATTATAAGCTAATAAAATTATCCAGATTTAATTTAAACGTTTTCGCAAAACATAAATAGACAAAGTGCATAAATATAATTCATATTAAAAAACACATGTAGGTGTTTTAGCTAAATTTTCTTATTTGCAGAATATCTGAGTGTGAACATATGCTACAATAAATTCAAACTGGATAACAAAAATGTTTTGATTTTTTTAAACGTGATTGGCATACAGTAATTTATAAAGGCAGAATTCTTACTAGCTGTAAAGAGAGACGTATTGTCATCTATCCTGTCGCGACTTCTGGCCTAGTAGAGTGCGCGTGTTCCTACCGGACCCGGGCCGAATGCACGAACGCAAGCGCCAGTAAGCGCCAGCAGGTGGCGTTGCAATCTTTACGCGCCTTATTTCTCGCTGGTTTATTTTACCATTGTTCTGCTGGCACAATCCAGAACAGGGTTTGAACAATCCCAGTAAATTATGCTGGGAAGGGCAAACTTTACTTTGCAGCATTTCTCTTCTACAAATGTGCCTTGCTTTTAATTATTTTAATAGATCATTTTTATTTTTTTGCAAACCCGATCCTTAAAATGACTAAATCCGGAAATATTGGATAAAATCATTAGTTAAATATTCATGTATTGGCTTACTTACTTGTCATAATTCACCTATTCTGGCTTTTTGTCTATACGTGTGGGAATGCCCAAATGAAAATGCAGGTGATAATCGCGTCATGTTCGATTTTTTTAGGAGAATGAAACAAGCCCGGCATACGATTACTCCGGTTACTTTTCGGAACCTCTTGACCCGAAATACACCCTCTGCAACAATGCAAACGTGATCGGATTTACCAGCGTGTTCGTGCCCACGCTGTACAGCGCAGTCTTCGTCTTCGGCTTCGTCGGCAATCTGCTGGTGGTGTGCGTAGTCAAGTACCAGAAGATGAACACCATGACAGACATCTGCCTTCTGAACCTGGCTCTGTCCGACCTGCTCTTCGTGGTCAGTCTGCCTTTCTGGGCTCACAACGCAGCCGCCGGTGAATGGGGCTTCGGGAACTTCATGTGCAAAGTTGTCTCCTTCTTCTACCTAATGGGCTTTTACGGAAACGTCCTCTTCATGGTCATCATGAGCATGGATCGCTACCTGATCATCGTCCACGCTGTCACGCTGGCTAGACGCAGGTCGGTCAGACTCGGCAGCGCTTTGGCTGCAGTCACATGGCTTGTCAGCCTCTTTGCCTCCCTGCCCAGTTTGATCTTCTCGCAAACTAAAAATGAATCCACCATAACGTGTAAAACCGAATTTCCAGAAGATAACGTATTGCGGCTTTTTACATATTATCAGCTAAACATTTTAGGCTTTATAATTCCTCTTGTTGTTATGACTTACTGTTACTTAAAAATCATCCCCACTTTGGTCTCCATCAAAGCAAGCAGGAAACACAGAGCCGTCAAGCTAGTACTCTTAATAATAATACTATTCTTTCTTTTTTGGACTCCTTACAATATTGTTACCTTCCTGATATCCCTGAAATACTTGGGGCACTTTGAAAACTGCCATGCCTACAGTATTTTAGACTGGTCTCTCAAAATAACTGAAACTGTGGCATTTACTCACTGCTGCCTGAATCCAGTCATCTATGCTTTTGTCGGCCAGAAGTTTAAGCGGCTTGTGCTGAAATTGTTGCAGAAATGGATGCAGGTTTGCTTTTTGGAATGCAGGTCATTTCCCCCTGAGCTCTCTGACAGAAGGAGTTCAGTCTATTCAAGATCCTCAGAAATCACCTCTGCAAGACTCTTATAGTTGCTCTCGTGTCAAATAATATGTTTTATTAATAAGTACCATAAATTTACAGTGCTTATGGTGATCACACTGTAGCCGGCACAAGTCTGAATATAAGTGGTTTTCTCACATACACTTTTTAAGTACATATTTTTGATACATTTTATTATAATCATTTCCGTGATATTCTTGGATTTATTTGTACTCATTCAGTGTTAGACTTTTGCATGTTTGTCTGTATTTTTCGTTACTACTTTTATTTTTTTTGCAAATTTTAAATAAATGGAAATTTTGATTTACTCGTTTTCATGACAGGCACTTGATGTTGTTGCAGCTGCAGGCATACAGTTTTCATAGTTTAACACAAGTGAAAATGTCAGAAACGTGTCAAAACGCACCGACGGCAGCAAGTACAAAAACTGTGAAGTAAACAAATGAGCCGGAACACAGACGTGAGGGGGGGTGAGGTCTCATCCTTTCAAGAAAGGAAATGGCTCGATACCCTTTTTTTTTCAAACCACAGCCCTAGGCATAATATGAATATTTCAGTTCGGTTCATGCTAGTCATCAGCAAAGAAGCCAGCATCCATCTACAGAGTGACTGAATGTCAAGAGTCGCTTGGCTGTTAGGTGGAACAAAAGAGGCAAAACAAGTATGTCGATACCTAGAAATGTGACTCATGGGACAACAATAGCATCGAAAATTGTCAGGGTTATCTATATCTGTTAGCAGCCTCTTGTATCAGGGCCCTGTCGCTGATATCTGTAGCAGTTCTTTGTAAGGAGTGCTTTTTACCAGTCTGTCTGTCTCACTGCATTAGTGCAACACTGAGGTAGGATCTGCTGACAGTAGAGTGGAGTAGAATCATTGCTGGTGCCTCCCTCCCATCCGAGCCTCTGCTCCTGGCCTCACCACACCACAGCAGTGTACACATCATCCGCATCATTATATAGTTATAAGACAGAACCTTTTTGATCCCTGTGGGGTGAGATTTCTTTGTTCAGTCAAAGAGAGAGGAAATATAACAAATTAGGAAATAAATGTGACTAAAGCATAACATAAATAGAAATAGATAAATCTGTAAGAAAAATCAGTAATAAAACAAAGACAGAAGTGATAGGCTATGGTCAGGACCAGCCGATCCTACAGGGGGCGCAGACAGCCACCTCCTTCCGAGTAGCCGGCTTCCGAGGGGGTGTCGACATCGCCAGCCAATTTCACTTGTGTGTGGCGTGCACCATCCAAGATAAAGTGAAATTGGCTGGCTCATGCCCCTAGACGTACCTGTGCCTTCTGCAGTGCTGTGACAGAACAGATACACGATGTGGGGTGCCAACTTCTGAGGGGGTGCCAACTTGCCAGCTACTTTCTCTTTGTCTAGGGTGTGGGGCACTGCACCCTGCCCACACGGTGGGTAATTACAGGAGGGACAGAGACTCGCAAGGCTCAGGCAAGCATCTTGTATATACACAGGAAAGTGCACACACGACAATCAGGAGCACAACATGAGGGTTTGCAATAAAAAACACACAGGTTGGCTGCTGGCCAGTGCTGGAGGCATCGTGCTCAGGGACCATCCCTCTCACCTACTGCCATCCTCAGTCACTGTGCTTCTTCTCCAAGCTACGCAGCTCCAGCTCCCCCGACCAAGTGGACTTGTACAGCTGCTCCCAGTCTAGCTGGCTCTGCTCCTGCTGTTCGTCTAGCTTGTGGCGATCCTGTGCCCGCTGGGCCTCCAAGTTGCCACCAGGTCTTCAGGGCGGGCTCCAGGCAGAAGTGTGCCTTGTGGTCCCTCTTCCTGCAATGCTAGCAGATCTGATCACGGGGCCTGCAGTCCTGAGCTGGCCTTCCTGGGAAACTGGCACCATCGCCCTCCAGTGTCGCCAAGCGCGCCACAGCGCCTTCGTGGACTGCCATGCAAAGAACGCTTCCAGCCTCTCAGCTTTTGCTAGAGCCTGCTTCATGTTGCAAGAGGCCAGCAGGTGGTCTGGGAGGAAAGTGCAAAGGCGAGCCATCTTAGACGGGCGTGGGGAAATTGGAGTAAGCCTGCCGGGCGCTAATGTCAGCGGACAGCACCCCCAATCTCTTTCCTCTGCAGTGGTGCCTCACGCAGAACAGGTGCCTGGTACTCACCTCCCTGCCACTGCTGTTGAACTAGAGCTTTAAGGCTGCCTTCAGGTCCTCCAGGCTGAAGCAGGCTTCTGGGTTATGTCGAGTTGGACCTGGAGAGTTCTACCCTCCAGGTGCAAGATCCAAGTGGACTGCTACCATCTGCTCGTCCCAGGCACTGCTTCTGGTGGTTAGCTGAAGCCAGCTCTTTATTACTATGTTTAATGTTGGTGATGTCTAACAGTGTCTAATTTATCATCAATGAAACATTACCTTATGTTTGTATATGAAAATCAGGTTATATATGGAGGACAATTATTATTATTATTGTTATTATTATTGTTGTTGTTATTATACAGCTCTGGAAGTTTTCATGGAATACTGCTGTTGCCATATGTGGTCTGTTTGCGGCTTTTCACTTCACGTACGAGGTCCGTTTCCTTTGCAGATAAGCGTTATTTTCTACTACCTGGCAAATCTAATTTAAAGGGAATGAGAGATGACACTCTGCTTGATTTATAGCATGTTACGCTGCAAAAACACACATGACTTATTATTATATTATTACTTATTAGCATTATAAGACTAAGAAAAAAGTACATTTCTCAGCATTACAGTTTAACGCTAGAAGGGGCGACAGAGACAACAATTTTGAATATCTGGTGTATGATTATGTAGCAACATACCATCTGCCTAGTGTCTGAAATGTATCAACCGCTGTGTGCCCTTATCCCCTAGTGAGTGTTCTATGTAGTGAGCACTATATAGTGAGTGAGTGAGTGGACAAGTGGATGTTTTGAACATAGCCTATGTACAACCCTTTTGAACCGTGCGCCTGGAGCTACCACTATTTCCCCACCGTTAAACTAGCAAAAGGATTTGGCAACGTCTTAAACAAACTTGGACCAGATTGTTAAAATAGGGCCCGTGGTCTGTTAAAACTGTTAATTCACTTAAGTAAGGGCTCAAAACGTTACTGTTTGCTGCAGCTTTTCAATGAATTAAATTAGCAGCAGTTTATTCGTACACTGCCACTACAACGTGACTTCTTTTTATTTACATTTTTATTTGTTTTGGCTTTCAGGTTCTTGTTTTGATTGTCTTTTGAATTTACTGTCTGCGATTTTAATATCTTCTGTTTTAATGTATCCCTATGCTTCGGTAAAACACTGTGAATTACCTTGCCTCAGAATTGTGCTATATAAATAAACTTTCTTCTGACAGCAGCTGAGACAGCGAGGAAGCCAGGCACCAGCCACGCTACTCCTTTCACTTTAAAGGGAAAGTCAAAGATAAGTGGGAAAGTGCAAAAACGGACGAGGCAAATTCAAATGAATTTCAGACGACACAGAGAGTCACGCCACACCCCAGAAAGAAGCGAGACTCCCAGTAATACCTGTGAAAATGGCCGTCACAGCTTTTATTTTCTTTTTAAATACAGGTTTTCTTGACATCTTAGAAGTCAGTTCTTTTTCTGATGTCTGAAGACATCTTTAAATGGAGGAAACAGGAGCTGAGTAGGCAGGGACGGAAGGGTTCAGTTCTTAGCTAACAAAGACATTTTCAAGTACGTCAGCAAAAAGATGCAGAAACAGGGGAGGGATTTGTGGAGGAGGGGGCCGGACCACAGTCAAAGCCACATTCAACATGGAGGATAAGGACTGTGAAATGTGTCATTCAGGCCTGAGCTGAGGGTAAAAAACACACACACACAACAAGCAGGGGAAGCACCAATCAGGTGGGAGATGAATGGAGCAGCCCCCAACTCATTGCTTAACAGAGAAATGTAGAGTACAGAGTGATGACCCTGTTCTGTGCAATTTACTAGATCAGTGCTTCCCAGTCCAGTCCTCAGAAACCTTCAGACCATGTTTTTACTTGGCGCTGGGAGGGAGCAAAAATGTATACTGTCTGGCAGGAAGCTAGGAGGGAGCAAAAACATGGACTGGCTGGGGATCCTCAAGGACCGGGTCGGGAAACAGCCCCCCCACTGACAAAACCATCCCTACCCTAACCTTTAAACAGTGTAACAATTTGCCAGCTCCTTCTAAGACCATTCTTGTGATAATAAACGCATCTGTTCTAGGATCCATTAATGTGCCTGCTAATTAATAGCAATAGCCCAGATTCAAACCTGCCGTTCCTTTCGGAATATGTACCCGACACATATGCAGACACTCATCACCAGCACCATAAAGAGCTCTTTTTTTAATCCTGTGCAGATCCAAATTCAGGTATTTTCATCCGTCTCCTCCATTGCCTTCGGGCTATTTCCAGCTTCCAAAAACAATTGTGTATTTTTCATATATGTAAAAAAAGCTTTGTGGAAACTGTTGGGAGGGGCACTTTATAAAAATAATATAAACTGAAAACTAATGCTTAATCTGGGTAAGATTACTAGGTGTCCAATATGTATTTATAAACACTCAAAACTGTGGTATTACGTTTAACCTACATCACCTTGTTTCAGAACATGTGCCATTTCGAGTCTCTAACTAAGTTTTTGATAGCAGAAAAAAAAAAATTGCATCCCTCGCACATATAACTATTTTTTGTAGTACTTACAATAATCAAAGCAATGAAAATGTCATAACCTGTAGCTGGTTGTTATAGAATTAGAAGTTGTGTTTATTAAATAAACAGATATATCTGTCCAGGAACTAGATGAAACTTGGCAGAGGGGAAACAAATTATAAAGGTCTATTTCACTACTCAGAATGAAAACGTGAAAACATTGTAGTGACAATAGCAAAGGATTTCAGCTCAGACACCCCATATCAAAGCACCATTAAGCCTTACCGAAAATGTTAATTATTTCCAATGAAATGTAGCATCTAATGCAAATCAATCATTTCAATACTGTGATGCATAATCTGATAAATTTTAGATGTTACTCAGCACATGTTGAGACTGGTGTAGGATTACAGGAAACCTCCGTGCTTGAGATGACAATGCGTGTGGCTCACAGGAAATTTACCTGCACAGGATACGCGGCAGTTAATCTACCAGCACCCGCAGCACCAAGGAGCCAAACATCTCACACTCCATCCCAGCTGTGCATCAGGGGAAATTATGCTCCATGGTCACTATGGACGAGGTAAGGCATGTCTGTCCTTTAATTGTACCTCGTTCGGGGTAGGCTGCAGTGGCTGGAGACCCTACATCCTGCCACATGCTTGTGTGACAGGAACCGGTAGAAATTGTCTAGGAAGTAGAGACATAGGTGGTTGCTTGCAAGGTGGGCTTGTGGTCGAGAAGTGCTGTTCAGTTGCTTTCATAAGGCAATTGAGGCATTGTTTACATAGTAGGCTATGTAGCTAAGTATACAGATCATCAGCCAAAACCAACAAGCTTTTGTTGTACACAAGCTGATAATATCCAACAGCTGTAAGCTTTCACCTTCAAACATTATGTTAGCCTCCAGGTTCGCTTTCATATCTATAATTATAAAATAGGTTGACTATAAGCAATGCATTGTAAGATCAAGAAAGTCATGATGGATTGCCATACAGATACACTATATTGCCAAAAGTATTGGGACACCCCTCCGAATCATTGAATTCAGGTGTTCCAATCACTTTCATGGCCACAGGTGTATAAAATCAAGCACCTAGGCATGCAGACTGC
>JAAGVU020000129.1:6085268-6102853 GCA_011763525.2 Mormyrus iriodes
TTGTCTCGTCTCCTTCCCTTTCCCTTCCCTTACCTTTCTGCCGATCCCCTACCCTAGACAGGGGATCGTAACAGCCTTATATATCAGTAGGAGAATTTTGAAGTCAGTCCTGAACCTAATCTACTTTTGGTTATGGTTAGGGATGGGTAGGGGTTATCTTTGTTGGGATTAAGGTTTGCCCATAAAAATTAATGGACGGTCCCCACAAAGATATGAATACAAATGTGTGTGTGTGTGTGTGTGTGTGTGTGTGTGTGTGTGTGTGTGTGTGTGTGTGAGAACTGGATGTTCTCCTTACATTTGCACAGATTTTCAATGGACAGTCTGGTTTATTCCTACACAGACATGTGGTTAGGCTGCTTCATGGCTAAATTTTCCATAGTTAGTGGGTGCCTTTGCAGTCTGTGATGGAGTGGCATCCTCTTCAGGGTGTCCCCCAGCCCTGTCCCCTCTGACGGACTGGCATCCCATCCAGGGTGTCCCCCAGCCTTGTCCCCTGTGATGGACTGGCATCCCGTCCAGGGTGTCCCCTGCCTTGTCCCCTGTGATGGACTGGCATCCCGTCCAGGGTGTCCCCTGCCTTGTCCCCTGTGATGGACTGGCATCCTGTTCAGGGTGTCCCCTAGCTCTGTGCCCTATCTATCGCTATTTTTGCAAAACAGTTTTTAAAAATGACCTTTTTTCACATTGTCCTCTCCCCAGCCCTGAAGCAGGCACCTCGGCGACAGCAAACCCGCAGAGAGCGGTGAGGGAGGAACACAGAAAACAGGAAGGGGGGGAAACAGCACCACCATCAGACCAGTCCTAGGCAGAGCTGTAACTCGCTCCCCTCACAAGACATCAAAATTCATAAAAGACTCATTAATCCAATGCAGTTACTAATAAACTAAAGGATCAATATAAACAAAAATGCAAATTAATGGAGCAATTTCAGCAGAAAAGGCGTGACAGACTAGTACCAGTGAAATCTCGCAATAAGCTGGTCATGCCCATCACACTTCAGTGGGAACCATGCTCACCTGATAAGGCACCAGTTACTACAGTTTCAACCCCGTTGATATGAACGGAGGCTAGTTAATTAGCTGTAACTGCGGGATCCATCTCATCAGTCGCTGACTAGGACTCTGTAAGGAATGTTAAAATGTAAGTGGAATAAATAACCATTGAATCTCCTCCAGCAGCATCTCCATCGAAGTGCTCAGATCAAAGACAAGGCCTCTTTTTCTATAACAGAGTAATGCTGTTGATTTCAGTAGAATTTCTTTGAAAAGAAGCTTATGTTCCTTTCTCATCCTCCTGCATGAGCTCTGCTCTAGTCCCCACCTTGCAGGCATCCACCTGGACCTTAAAGGATGGCCCAGCTGTGCAGCAGCCAGGAAGAGGGCAGCACTCAACAGGAATTTGAAGTTCTGTTGACGTCTCTCACACCAGCTGAACTTAGCTGATCCTGTTAATAAATCAGCGAATGGGGGCCACTACAGAGGAAAAAACTGTGCATAAGCTCCTGAAATAGCCCACCATTCCCAAGAAGCACACCAGCTCCCGTCCCCCTACTTTCCCCAAATAAACCACCAGCTCCGACTTTGCCAGGCTAATGGTGAGATGAGCCTCACCCAATCTCTTGAATATTGTGTGGAAATGCTGTACAAACCAGATATCACCTAATTCTTTGAAATGTTGCAGGTGCGTTTCTCAACTCCAAACTTATCACAGAATATGAAAATAATCCATTAGGAGCGATGACTGACTTCCAGGGCACAGGAGTTAATGGAATCTGCCAATAGCCTTTCAATAAGTTGAACTTAATGGCAAATTTTGCTGTGCCTACCTTATTGATGCATTCTGTCATGTGAGGAAGCAGGAATACATCAGGCTTCGTGGTATTTTTAAGGTTTGGTAAGCACAGGAACGCCTAGCTATAAGTGGAATGTCTGACAATGCCATTACCCACCATTCATTGGACCTCAAACTCTAAATGCTGCTGCCTATCTGGAGGCACCCTATATAAATGCTGGTGTATAGGTAGAGAATCAGCAATATCTGAGTCGTGCCCTATGAGATTTGTACGTGAAAGAGTGTCAGACGCCGAGTGTTGCTCCATAAAATTAATTAGAAACCTTCTCCTGTAGCAGCACCTGCCTTGCCCACTGCCACCAGGAAAGGCTGGAACATCCATCTGCCCCTTCGGCAGAGAGGAAGCAGCCTGCCCCTCGAATGCAATCAGAGCCAGAGAAAACAGGACCACACGCACAATATAAGGCATTAAAGGGACCTGATTATTCTGTTCTGGTTTTTCCCTTTCAGTTATATAGCTTTATTTGCATGTAAACTGTCTGCAAAGCCTTAAGGCGCAAAGTACACGTCGAAGGGAGCAACTCTAACCACAGAAACCACTCTTCTGTAATCTGCCTGAAACGCCATGTTGGAATTCCAGCCCTTACTTCTGTGACATGGTGAGGTCACCTTGTAACACAGTTGTTATTGGCCACCTACCTGCAAGGATCTGTCTGCAGACTATAAGACAGGGGAACGTGTAGGGCAAGCTGACCATTCCGGTAAGCTGACCAACCAGAGCACAGTGCGTTCAAGAGGGGTGGGGCTTAAAGCTGTACGAGTTATAGAGTGAGTGAATAGAGATGTTGAGTATGAGAAAAATGTTTTTGGAACACTGAAGTGTGTAAATCTCTTCTAGTAAACACAAAAAATAAAATTATGAACAGTGAAAATGAGTATAGTACAGTCCCTTTAACAGACTCACGTGGCGCAGTAGTGGAGAGGGTGTAGGAGGCTGGAGGGCCCATAACAGCAAGGGAAGTACAGCCGAACGTGCCCCTCCGGGCCGGCAAATTTTACTGAATGTTCGTTTCGATAACAGCCAATCATAGAAAATTCACATGTTTACAGAGAACAGTTTACAGTCAGCTTATTGAGTGCTCTTGGTACACTCTGTTTCACACTGAGTTTAGAGTTTTGTAAGAAGAGCAATTCTTGGAAAATGGGTGTGTGCCAACAGTTATGCCTGTTCCCAAAAATGAAATACTAGCGCCACTCCGATAAACCGATTTCTACCAAACTGAATCTACACTTGCCCTATTATAACTAAGGCATTACTGTAAGAGGTAACACTCATCTGAAATAATGAGAAATATCTATTCACGCACCATCCTTCCAGGTTAGGTCAAACACACAGTTATGTGTGAACCAATTTTTGGCTATCAAGACATGCACTCATATACCACCATTAACAAGAGTGTCACTAGTATCTTACGACGTGCAAAGCCTTGCCCTGTTTCTTAAACTGAGAGCATGGTTGTCAAAAACTGAGGTAAACAAATAATTCGGGGCTCGTTTGGATTCATTTGGGGCTCCAGTCCTCAGTGCCCCAGCCTAGTGATATCTCAGACCTTTAAGAAGGAAGTCAAAAAATAATCATGAATCATTGTTTATGACCACGACTGACAGTTTTTTTGGTTCCTTTTAGGGGTTTTCACTAGAAAACACCAAAAAACGAACGCCGCCTCACTGCGAAAGCCTCCAGCACCATCACAATGCAGGATCTTTTCAATCAAAGGTGAGATGTATGTTTTTATGTCCTTTAACACCTTTTAAACTCCTTAAAAGTAATTTGTCTGCACAGTAAAGGTGTCGGAAATGCTGCACACAGGTGCACCAGCCAGATATGATCAGGTTTAAAAGAAGCTCTGCACAAAAGATTAGAATCTTTGGAGGGTGACAGAGTAATCTTTCACACAATCAGGTGTAATCCTGTTTGCAGTAACACCTCTATGCCTGTGTGAGTTTAGTTTTTGGGCTGGTGGATGAAAAGGTACTATGCCAATAAGATAGAAAACTATTTCTGAAAACTTAATCATGTTCATGTAAAAAATATTGTTATTAATATTTGGGTGGATTTTTTTCCTAATTCCTGTATGTTATGCAAGATTAATCTGAAAATTGTGTCATCGTCAAGTGATCTCAGTATCTGAAGCTGGAATTGAAGGGAGATGGTCATTCTGCTACACTTTTACAGTTTTTCTCTGGAGCCTTTCTCAAATAATAATATTTGCAATACAAGTGTGATCCCCACACCATAATGTCACTTCAGCACAGCAGAACACATCATATCTCATTGCTTCACACAAATTTCCAAAAGTTTTAGTCCATATATGCAAATGGTTTTGTACCATTGTCATCATTTGGTGCAATTTTCAGTCTTGTGGTATTGCTGTTTTGCTGTATTGCTGTATTGCTGTTTTTGTGTTATACAATCCTGTGATACTGTTTTGCTTGCTACTGTTTCTTGGGATCTGAAGTTACATGTGCATGCGAGTGCTTTCTCCTGCCAGTGAACCTTACGTACTCTAATGAAATATCTTTCACATGAATAAGTATCAGTTTGTGAAGGAAGAATGATCAGTCAGTGACAGTGAGGAAGTGGGAACCGACTATCATTCAGAATTGTGGCGTTCAGGAGCAAACTTACACTGACATGCTGACACTATGTCTGAGCATCTTTCACTCTCAAAGTTACAGTAAAACGAGGCTGATTGTACTTTACATTTTGGTGACACTGACTAATTCATTACAGGCTTTTGCAGCTAAACCATATTGCTGTGCTATAGGCATGATCTGTTCTGAGAACTGCTCTTTAGTCTTGAGAATGTTAAGTATGTTTCATGAAATGCGCCAAAACAATCAAAATAAACTGTAATCACTTCTGTTTTGCAGCTGTCTTGCTTTTTAATTGTTGTATCAATCAGGAAGTGTTTTTTGTGTAACGCTATCATTTTTAGCCACATGGCGGCACAATTGTTTGAAAGTTCTGACGATATGTTTGGTGTGTTTCTGTCTCAAATTTCTCTCTCCGTTTTACCAGACGGCCCTTAAAGACAGGTCTCACTAGTGAACAAACATGTCCCATCTGAGTGCACTAACCAAACTTGCATCCGCACAGTATGTAGGGAAGAATTTGCTTGGCCTAGGAAGGGAGACCAAGGCGTAAGAAAAATGTTCATAAACTAGAACTGAGACCCATTCAAATAGATGATTCTTCATTTTTTGCATACCTCATCTCAATTGCCTTTCAGACATACAAACATAAAAGTTAGGACAAAGCTTGGAGTCAGAACTCAGCCATTAATCTGGGTGACCCCTTCACATCTGCGAGGATGAGGGGCGGAAGATCCCCACAAATGTGGAAATTCTCAAACAATACTTCGGCTCCCCTAATTTCAACCCATAACAGTCTGCAAGCCTGATAAATAACGTAAAAAGTATATTTATGATTCATCTCTAATCAAGCAGTACTGTACAGTACACTTCGCATGTGAAATTGCCGTGTCAATTCCTATCTTGACCATTTTATACAATATACAAACTACTGTATGAATTGGGAGCACTACGTTTTGGACTGAAAAGATTCCACGGTGGTCACAAAGACAGTTAACACGTGAGTGAAGTTGGTTGGCAAGACAATAATCTGTGACATACCCAAGCAAAGACTTTTAATATTAAATACACTGTGGCAGCAGCGAGATGGCTTCACACAGCATACCCGGAGATCTGTAAATAGCCCCTTGTCTGTGTCACATTAATAGCTGTTCTGTGGATCCGATTGTCGCATATGCCTTTACCTGTGTGTGTACTCGGTCCATGCCTGATCCTCGCGTGTCTGGATACCATGTGTGCAACCTACTGTGTGCTATGAGACCTCTTTGTTTTTCACCGTTACATGTCAATTTTGTGGCTATTGCTTATGTGCAGTCCTTTTAAGGGCTGCAATTAAAAGAGCCTGCTTGTAAAAAACCATCTTGCCTTGTCTTGTTCCTGCTACTGTGATGGTTGAATTCCCCCCAGCACCCCAATGGTGCTACTTACGTGGGCTCTTCCAAACATTGTCCGGCCAACCTGCCCCAGTCTGGCAGACCCGAAGGTGGCCGTGGAGCGGCAGACCCGGAGAAGTGGGAGCTTTGTGAAAAGGCTGGCTTGCGAGAAGAAGCTCGTGTGCTGAGGCTGAGGCAAGAGCGGACACAGGTACACATTTGCCCAGAAGCCTGGAAACTCAGCGACAGAGGAGTTGGGAGCCCCATTCGTATGAAGCACTCTGGACCCATGTAGTGCATCTTCATGTTGCCCCTGCTAGCCTGCCAGTCACCTGTCTGAGATGATGTCGGTAGCTAAAGAAGGCAGGCGCTGCTGCGGACTCCGATCGCTCACTGCCCATCGAGGGCTCTCCGTTCGCCAGCTGCGAGGAGCCACGAGGAGCCACGATGCGACCCCAGCTGTGAGCACGACTCATGGTAGCAGCATGCTGAGGTGGCTTTGCTTGACCGCGAGAAATCACACAACAGTGTAGCACGCTACACATTAATCACACAACAGTGTAGCACGCTACACATTAATCACACACAGCTATTTATATTATTTATACGGCTGGCTCTGGTCTAGCATGCCATGCTGCCTGATGGGTACCCCCAGCGTCGCAATATTATATTAATTAAGTGATGTATTATCTGAATAATTTTCATTACTGTTTTTGGCTTACTCATCATCAGTGAGTTTCTGTGATCTTTTGGCCAGCTCCAAAAGATTCCCGTTTAATTGTTCATGACCAAGTCACGAATGACTGAAACCGCAAATGTCAAATTCGTGAATCTGAAGGGGCGACTATACAATACATACAGTGTGTCCAGGAAGCCAAATAGATAGCAGCAGCAACGACTGGACCCACTGAGGCATATCATTGCTGTGGGCACATTTCCCCAGGTGGACAGGGATATTCATATAGTGCTGTGGATACTGATGTTTTTTCCTCATCACCAGGGGCAAATTAATGCATAGGCTAACCTAGGCTGTAGTCTATGGCTGCCAGTACCCCCCGCTTGGCAATTTTTATCACCACCTCCTTCCACTCAGCAACTTTTATCATCCGCTGTCCCCCCCAATCCCTCCGGACACTCGGCAAGCTTTATGCTGGCACCCTGCATGCTGATTGGTGGATTATTGCCATTACATCATCTTTAAATCTCTCTGGTTTCTTTTTTGGCTCAAAATATTACTCAAGTGGCCCACTTGGGGGCTTCCTAGCCATGTTAACCTGCCTCTGCTTTTCAGCCCAGCTGTTCAAATGAAATCCTGCCATGTCAAAGGAGGGTGGTGACACAGGCTTGTAGTGTCTTTTGAAACAAGCTGTAGAATTCTCTGGAAATAATGAGTTTGCATAAGCAATGGTCCCTCTATTCCTCAATAGGAATGGAGCAGCATATGATCTCAGTGAATTGTCTAGGAATCACAAGCTATTGGGATAGCAGCAAACGTCAAGTTGGAGAATCCTCTGTAGGGAGCCGCCCACTGGCCCATCGGCGGAATCCATCGGGCATCCGAAGGCTCTGATTGCGTGTAAGTCTTTCTGAGGACTCCTGGAAAGTTACTTACACTTTTAGACAAACCTAATTAAATATGACCCCCAATTTAATTATAGACTTATTTAGAATCTTTAACGCATTTTTGTTATTCGGATTACTTCAGGGCTTTTCTTACTAATGTTCAACTTTCATTTGTTCAGGGGGGTGGAGTTACACCAGTTTCGCTTTGGCGAATAAGGTGAGACGCTGCTACATCTGGTCTCGGTTCACAGGTTGAGGGATCCCTACACCTAACACAAAGTCAGCTTAGTCGGTCAGTCGGGTCTGGCGACTCATATAGCGCCTCCGAGGCTCAGCCGGTATTTACCAATGACTTGATAAAATAAATGGTGATGATCGATTTTGTAATTGTATCTTCGGATTTGCATCCGCATGTTTTGGACATCTGGGTGAAGAGAGCAGCTGAGCAGCCAAATGGTCACCACCTGGTAGTAAGTTGGATCCGATGGTGGGGGAAGAAATGGTGTGCTGGGAGCATATGATGGAAGCCCCTGTATGGGAGATCTTCAACTTCTCTTGCATCACTAGGGAGTCAGGGAACATTGAGGTGTGAGGCAACAGTGCTAGCCACTGCACCACCGTGCCGCCCCGTAAACGAAACAGTGCTTATTAATTAAACACTGGTATCGGATTGGTACTCAATATTGGCCGATACCCAAAGCTCAGGTATCGGTATCAGTATTGGGACAGAAAAAGTGGGATGTAGTCATCCCTGGGGGGAGGGATGATTTTTAAAACTTAGGATACAAAGCCAGGGATGAATTAAGCAGAAAAAAACTGCAATTACACACAGGTATTGTGATGTCCAGCCCTTCCCTGCGGGTCTTTTCCCGGTGTTCCCCAAAGGCGGGGCTGATTAGCAGCCACGCCTGCCGCTTGTTGATCGTTACCTCGTGTTTTTGCCCTTTGTTAATCAATCACAGGTGCCCCTCGTTTACTCCTCCGTGTTCCTCTGTATAAAAGCTCCTGTGCTCCCTTGTCGGTCATTGTAGTAGAGTAGCCTGTCCGTTTTCGTCTTGCCTTCTTTGAAAATAAAGTCCCCTCACGGGGTTCACCATTCCTGTCTGCCGCTGCGTCCTTCATACCAGCATCATGCCTCGCCGTGAAGCCCGCAGGCATGACAGAATGACCGACCCACACCACCAACTCCCCCTCCTTTCTTCAGCCTGCCTCGTAGCAGAGCAGGACCCCTTTGTCCCGCGCTTACTGGAGAACGTGGACCTGTTGAATCTCTTTCTTTTCCGGCCTGAACCCGAGGCGGCAAGGGGTCCCACCGAGAGGGTTCCGATCCTGAAGGAGAGGGAGCCCGTCTCTGAGTCCGCCCGAGGCACCCGAGAGGGGCCGACAGCAGACCGTGATGAGAAGGATTCACAGGGCGCGGAGGAGGTTACCGATGTGAACCAGCCCTGCGGTCCTGGATGACCCGGATCTCCAGGCACGGTTCAGGGAACTGGACCTGGTCTTCGCGATGGTGACTCCCGACTCCTTGCTTCAGACGATGACCACTGTCCAGGCGAAGATGAGACGGCTGGTGGCATCCTGGAAAATGGCAACCGCCGCCACATCTCAGCTCGCTCGCTCCCCGGAGGACTCGCCTGGCTCATCTGAGGCAATTGCCGGGACTGCTGTCTCCTACTGGCCCGCTGCTATCGGCGGGAAGGCCCAGTCTCGCCGGCCTGCTGCCGTTGCCAGGAAGGGTCTGTCTGGCCGGCCTACTGCCGTCACCCAGAAGGCTCTCGCCTACCTGTCATCCGCTGTCGCCTAGACGGTTCTCTCCAGCCGACTCTTCGCCTGGACGGTTCTCTCCGGCCGGCTCTCCGCTGGTACCAGGACAGCTCACTCTAGCCGGGTCTCCACCGCCATCGCCCGGACAATTCCTGCCTGGCTCTCCGCTGCCCGGACAGCTCACGCCAGCTGGCTCCCCGCCGCCGTCACCCGGACGGTTCCTGCCTGCCTGTCTGCCACTGTTGCCTGGACGGCTCTCTCCTGCCGGCTCGCCGCTGTTGCCTGGACAGCTCTTGCCTGTCTGTCAGCCGCTGTCGCCTAGACGGCTCTCTCCCGCCGGCTCGCTGCCGTCACATGGACGGCTCCCGCCTGCCGGTTCGCCATCGTCTCCCGGCCGGCTCCTACCTGCTTCCCCGTGGGCTTCCTCCCGTCAGCGTCTGCCCGAGCCCTGCCCAAGGGAACCTGCTGCCGCAGCCGCCGAGCCCTGCCCAGGGGAATCCACCGCTGCAGCCAGGTCCGAGCCCGGCCCGGGTGAACTTGTTGCTGCTGCTGGGGCCTCTGAGCCTTGCCAAGGGGAGCAGAGGGCCCCTTCCAATTCCCCAGAGCCCGCCAGGGCCCCAGCCGAGTCCCCGGAGCCTGTCCAGAGCCCCGATCTCTTCTCCAGCCTTGAGGAGATGAGCCTGGAGGAAGTTCCTCAAGCGGAGTTGGAGTGGGACCCATGGGACCAGAGTTACACATACTTGGCTCCCGCAGCCCTGGGGGAATCCAACCAGCAATGCCTGGGACGGTCCGGTCGATCATTAGGCTGGCCGTCCATCTCCTGAAGGGGAAGGCGTGGGCATGCCCGACACAAGGCTCGCCCAGGCATCCTCCTGGCTCCGATCCCGTGGTCTGCTGGGTGCCCTCTGGCTCCAGTCCCTGTCCCACGGCCTCCGTGTCGCCTCCTAGCTCCGTTCCCGCGGCCTCCGCGTCACCCCCAGTCTCCGCGTCGCCCCCTAGCTCTGTTCCCGCAACCTCCTTGTCTCCCTCCAGTCCTTCGGTCTCCTCGTCGCCCCCTAGTCCCAGTCCTATAGTCTCCTCATCTCCCTCCAATCCCTGTCCTGTCGTCGCCTCCTCAGCTCCCCGCATGATTACTCCCCGGTCCTTACCTCCTCAAAACCTGAGGGTGGTACCCCAGCAGGCTTGGGTGGGCCCTCGGCCCTTTGGGTTCCGTCCCCCTCTCTGGTCTCTATCCTCGGTTCCTGACCCTTTTCCTCTGGGCCAGTTCCATGCCCCGGGGCCTCTGCCCTGGATTCCACCACATTTCCCTACCTTAGTCCCTCCGGTCCCATCACAAGTCCCGGCCACTGCTCCCCATGGTCAGCCTCCAGTCCCTACTTTCATTCCCCACGCTCCGTCACCGGTCCCTACCTTCATTCCCGGGGCCCCATCTCTGTTGCCCCTTGAGTCCCAATGTCTGTTCCCTCCATTGGGGTCCACTTCCTTGTCCGTCTTGTTTCCCTTGTTCGTCCAAGCCCAATTTTGGTCCTCCTGCCTGCTTGTCTTGTCCGGTGCCATAGCGTCCTACTTCTCCCTTCTGCTGTTCGTCCTGGCCGGTCCCCGTTGATCTTCCCCTGGTCTATCTCTGTTCCGGTTTTGTTTCTGTCTGTCTTATTGGTGGTCCAAGTTGTCTGTCGGTCATGTCCTTGTCCCTCCTGGTCTGGTTCCTTGTGTTAGTTAGTGCCGTTGTGTTCCCTACTGGTGTCAGTCCTTGAATAGGTGCTTGCTTTGTTTTGGTTTCCTTCCTGTTGTCTCTCCAGGTCTTCTGTGCGGTATTTCCAGTCCCTTCCTGCCCGAGTCTGACGTGCCTGTCCTTGCCCCATGTCTTGACCCCATGTGCCCGTCGAGTCCTCGGCCCCCCCGGGCTCCCCCTTGATCAGACTGCCGTACCCAGAGTGTGCGGCTTTTGGGGGGGTGTTCTATGATGTCCAACCCTTCCCTGCGGGAGTTTTCCTTGTGTTCTCCACAGGCAGGGCTGATTAGCAGCCACGCCTGCTGCCTGTTGATCGTCACCTCGTGTTTTTGCCCATTGTTAATCAACCACAGGTGCCCCTCGTTTATTCCTCCATGTTCCTCTGTATAAAAGCTCCCCAGTCCTGTGCTCCCTTGTCGGTCATTGTAGTAGAGTAACCTGTCCGTTTTCATGCTGCCTTCTTTGAAAATAAAGTCCCCTCATGGGGTTCACCATTTCTGTCTGCCGCTGCGTCCTTCATACCGGCATCATGCCTCGCCGTTAAACCTGCAGGCATGACAAGTATGGCACTTTTTAAACTGTTATTTGCGGTTATTCAAGACTTTGTAAACTGGAGGTGGCGTGGGAAAAACTGGTATCATGTCGTGGACACTGAACTTATTTACATAAATTCTTCCCAAGACACAAATCGCCAAAATTATTATAATGCCAAGGGAAACCCAGATATGTATGTGAGTGCCAGTTTGTTTAGTTTGAGTTTGCTTATCCGTGTAAGTACAACTTTTAGAAATCGGTTTGTGTTTGGTTAACAGCTTGTGACTATCAGAATTTAAACTACACCATGTTTCTGCATGTTGTTTGGCTGTTTTAAGCATATTTCAGAAATCACAATCACTACTGCAATTTTCAATTAGGGGGTGCAGGCTACTACCTGAAGCTCAGAACCTGTATCTGCATGATGTTACGCATTGTGCTGCTGGCATATGATTAGCAGTTGAACAGGTGTACCTACAGTAATAAAGTAGCCAGGTAGTGTAGATGCAGTTACCTAAGTACCTCCTCACACAGCTACTCATCAAGTGTCCACAACTACAAGTATAACAACCCATTTGCTACCCACTGGAAACACCTAGTCAATACCATTGCACATGTGCATCGATATACAAAATGTCTGCTGGACCCAAAATCTGGGCTGCACAAGCGCAGTCCACCAGACACTCCTGATAAGTTATATCACTCACACTGTGCATGGACCACTTCAGCACATGGAAAACTGAAGTATGGATTGGCCTTTAGGTTGCACTATTTACAAATTATTTTGCATTTCTTTGTGTTTATTTTTCCATATATATGCTTTACTTTTATATCATGGTGCAGAGTCTCCAGGCTCATCTCCGCATGGCTGGGGACTTGGCAGGCACCCGGGCGGGCTCCGGGTACTCGGAAGGGGCCCTCTGCTCCCTTAGGCAAGGCTTGGAGGCCACGGCAGCAGCCGGTACTCGTGGACAGGGTTCGGGCGTCGCAGCAGTGGCGACTGGTCCCCCTGGGTAGGGGTCGGCGGCTGCAGGTTCCCCAGGGCAGGGCTCGCCCCTGTGCTGATGGGATGAAGCCCGTGGGGAAGCAAGTAGGAGCCGGCGGAGAGATGTGTTTGGGTAAGGGGAGAGGTGAGCAGGCAGGAACCGCTGAGTCCGTGGCCGCAGGCGAGTGTGTGGAAGGGCAGGTGGCAGCCGTCTGGGAGGTGATGGTCGCCGACCAGTGGGCTGGTGCCGTCAAAGCAATGGCCGCGGGCCGGCAGGAGAGAGTCTTCCAGGCAACGGCCTCTGGTGAGCCGGCAGGGGCTGTCGGGACACTCGGCGAGATCTCCGGGGAGAGTGCAAGGCTCTGCGGGATCCGCGGGGAGAGAGCGAGGCTTGGCAGGGCCCTTGGGTGGCAGGAGCGGCTCGACGGGACCCTCGGGCGGCAGGAGCGGCTCGACGGGATCCTCAGGGCTAGGAAGAAGCCGAGCTGCGGTGGCTGCTGCCATGTGCTGGGCGGCAATAATCTGTCGCAGCTTTTCCGTGATGGAGGCCATCTCCTGTGGCAGGGAGTCAGGGCTTACCGTCGCAAAGTCCCGGTCCAGCTCCTGCAACATTGCGTAGCAGCTCGGGGGTGTCCAGGACCTCGGGGCTGTTCTACAACCTCCAGAACATCCCCCGAAAGGCAAAAAACTGGTGGACGAGGACTGGGGAGCCCTGAGAGGGGTTGCTAGCCTTTGCCTCCGGTCTTCTTGTGGTTGGCACACAAGATGGCAGCGTGCACGGACGCAGTAGCTCGTGGCTCTTAGTCTTTAGTGCTACTTTTATGTTTTTCGTGTGTCCGTACGTATCCAAACCACCGATGCAGTTGTCAGGAGTTACTGGATATGAGCTTCAGTATGCAACAAAAAATTACTGACGAGTCTCGCCGCGCATACAACCTTCCAGACGAGATAGTGAGACCTCCGGGTGCTCCGTGAATCGTTATCGGCACCGTCAGGCGGCGAAGGCGGAGACGTGAGTGGAAGCAAAAGCGGGGATGTCACTCCAGCCTGCTAGCAAGACTGAGGAAAGACCCCTACAAACCACCTATCCCGAGTATGTACGTCACCGACGCGAGATCCCTTATCCATAAAATGGACGAGTTGGAAGTACTTATGGAGGGGAATCTATGTTCGCAACTGCTGTGTTTCAATAATATCCGAAACCTGGCTTCACCCACTGATCCCCGACGCAGCCGTTCAACTAGAGGGCCGCACCATGCACCGCTGGGACAGAAACAAAGACTTCAGTGAGAGCAGAGAGGGCGGTCTGTGCATTCACGTACATAATAATTGGTCTAAAGATAGTTTAATGACACATACACACTGCTCACTGGACCTGAAGTCCATCTCCATTAAATTACATCCTTTTTACTTACAGAGAGAGCTAACAATCGTGCTAATCACGGCTGTGTACGTACCACCCAATGCTAACGTTAGCTTAGCTCTCTCTTTGTTGTCAGACATCATTAATAAGCTACAACAGGCTCATCCTGATGGTGTACAGTACACATCATAGCTGGCGATTTTAATCAGGGAAACTTAAAGTCTCTTCTGCCTAAGCTCTGTCAGCATGTAAAGTGCCCGACCAGAGGGGGGAACATATTAGATCATGTTTATACAAACATTAAACATGCATACAGAGCCATACAACTCCCATATTTAGGTCAGACAGACCACTTCTCTCTGATTCTTACCCCTGCATACACACCTCTCAGAAGAACAACTACTCCTTTGATTAAGGCCATCAGCACATGGCCTGAAGACGCACTTTCCCAGCTCCAAGACTGCTTCACTTGCACTGAGTGAAGTGTCTTTGATCATCAGGACCTGGCTGTACACACAGAATCTGTTCTATCATACAAAAAGTTTTGCATATGTTTGCACTTTAGAAATAACCACTGCAATTTTGTTATACAAGTAGCATCCATGCTACAGTATAATGACAATAAGGGCTTTCTATTCTATTCTATTCTTGAAGACCGCTCATCATTGTCTGCCTTCGGCCCCTGCTGTTGGCCTCCGAAGGACTCAGAGACAGGCTCCCTCCTTCGGGGGAACGGAACCCTCTCGGAGGAAGTACCTGCCATGACGGTCTCAGACCCCCTAAGGTAGAGGTCCAACATGTGCCGGTTTTCGGGTAACCGCGGGACGAGCGGATCTGGCTCCGTTACGGAGCACACTGGTGAGTCAGTCATTCTGTCACGCATGCGGGGCTGACAGCGGGGCATGACGCAGGTAGAAAGGACATAGCCTGAAGACAAGATCAGTAAACCCCATATGGGGACTTTATTTGCAACCGGAGCAGGGCAAGCAGACAGACGATGGGCTATCCCACACTCAAGACAATGACCGACAAGGGAACACAAGACATGGGAGTTCTTATACAGAGGAACACAAGGGAAGAAACGAGGGGCACCTGTGGCCGATTAACATGGGGCAAGAACATGAGGCAACTATGAGGAGCAACAGGCGTGGCTAATTAGCAGCCCCGCCTGCGGGGAACATCAGGAAAAGACCAGTAGGGCGGGGCTGGACATGACACCTTGAGCAAGGTCCTTAACCGCAATCATCTGAACCTGCTTCCCTAAAATGTGTGTTGCCTTTGATAAAAGTTTGTGCTAAATGGAAAAAAAATGTAAATAAGACATTAAAGTTTATATCTTTACATTTACATTCGAAATATTTAGCAGATGATTTTGCCAAAAGCAACATACAAGTGAAGCAAATAGCACATCACAAACATACGTGCTGTTTAGGAGTCAGCTAGGCATGAGAGCAGCTAGGCTGAGTTTCCAGTGAATGTCCAGGTACAGGCATATGCAGCACTAGAACAGGAGCTACACAGCAACTTAATACTTAACAAGTATTAATTCTCCTTCGTAGTCCAACGTGTAAACTGTGAAGGGTGTGATAGACTTGGCAAAGTGTTAAAGGTTTTTCTATCAGTAGGTTTTACATGTTAGAGTTGTATTTGGCTCTAGCCCACTGGCATGAAAAAAAAAAACATGTACACACAAAGCAAACAGGATTTCCTGATCGAAACTATCAGCAAATTAATTGCAGCAAGTTCGAGCTGCCAAGTCTCTGAAAATGTTTAGCTTCACACCTTACTGCCATCCCAAGCGTGAAAATTTCCACTTTAGGTAACCACTTCTCCAGTGATCCAGAGTCCTTCCCAAGAAGAATGGTACAGGATACAATCCATCCATTCATCACTCTCAAGTACACAGTTTATCCACTCAAACATTTACCAAGGGAAAACTCACAAGACCACAGACAAAGCATCACATTCTGTGCATGCACCATACAGCAAACATTCACATATTCCAATGGACTGTTTATTTTTTACATACTTTCACAAGCATCTCCAACTCTGCTTAACGTCGGTGAGGATTTGGAACAAAACAAAACTTGACTAGACATTTTTTGTATGTACTGTGAAACAACGTCACACGGCATGCATTGCGCTTGGTGTGCAGTTTACTTTACTGAAAATCAATTGGCTTTAATAGAACCCCTTAGAGGCACTACAGGATGCAGCCCCCACAAAGACTGACATCGATGAGTTGTCATATAAGACTATACCGCTCTCTGCATGCCTCTTTGTCGACAGGAACAAATATAGCGAGGCTTTGCTCATTGGCATATTGGTGAGTTATAAGCTCATTCACAGATCTTAGCTACCATCACAAATGTAACAGACTGAACGATAGTGACGCATTTAATAATTGACATTTCTAGAGGGATTGTGAAACATGACTGACACCAATCATACGGCCCTTATCAATGACAGGTAAGTGCTTGTCTTGGATATGAATAAAGTTATAAATATTGTCTGCAAATAATAATCGTGAAAAACAGATGGGTTGCATTCTATATTATTTTGCACAGTTTAGCTGGTTTTCATATGAACCTCCTGGTGTTCACATGTTCTTTTATCTCAGCAGAAAGAATTGAATGACTGAACTGAACTGAATTAATTTATCTTTGAAAAAGGCATTTTTTGGTATTGTGTTAATATTCACAAAGCCGTGGTCTTCTGGTGTTTTTCAAAATGCATTATTGCACAGTGGAATTACTGATATAACTACATGGCGTTGTGTAATGAAACATAGTCTTAAGCTGTCAGACACTTACAGCCCACAAAAGCAGGTCCCTGTGGGTTACTGTGCATGTGCGACAGGGACAGAGTAAAGCCTGCTGTGAGTGGGCGACAGGCAGACTGGGATTTATGCCGTTTACAAAAACTAGATGGATGGACAGATGGATGGATAGATGGATGGATAGATGGATGGATAGATGTTATAAGCATCCATCCCAGTTATAACCTTCATTACAATGGTATTCAAAAACAGATGCCTTGCCACAAAGCTAATATTTTATAATCATAAAATGAGCATGCTGTGAACTGTTGTTTAGTAAATTATCCTACAGGAGATGGACAAAATAACGGAAAGACCACATGAGAAAAGATTTTGGATTAACCAAATCATTTCAGACTCAGGCTATGGTGGTGGTTCTTAATAGGCTGAATGCCAATCATCAGCAGCTATGCAGAGGTCTGACAGTCGGGGTGTTTTCGTGAGCTAAGCGTCTCGCCATTTGCAGAGAATTCCAAGAGCGACCACCATCCATGGGGCTGTCCTGAGTCTTTGAAAACTGGACTGCTGTTGCCTACGACTTTTGGAGGAACAAAACCCGCACACAAATTGTAAATCGTAGCCATGAATGAAATATTTCATGTGCACAAATTGTAAACACGAGGAAAACTCTTTCCTCATGATTTTCTTATATTGCAAGATGAAAATACCCCCATACTAATAAAGAAATTCAAGCGTGGAATGAGTTAAATGCTTTCCATGGCCATAACTCATCAGAGGTTAACCTTCATGGGAAGTTGTGGAGTGCAGAGCCCCTCCACTACCTACATCCCTCAAAACCCGCAGGCTTTTCTTTAGTCCAGAACACCCCCCCACACACACACACACACAGTTAAGGACTTGCATGACAACAATCAATTAAGGAATGAAGCTGTTCTAAGAACATAAGAACATAAGAAATGTACAAATGAGAGGAGGCCATTCGGCCCATCAAGCTCATTTGGGGAGAACTTAACTAATAACTCAGAGTTGTTAAAATCTTATCT
>JAAGVU020000129.1:6113629-6128210 GCA_011763525.2 Mormyrus iriodes
AACAGGAACACTATACGCCTCGTGCTGCTGGTGGTCATGGTGTTTTTCTGCTGTTGGACCCCCTACAATGTTGCATCATTTTTTCAGGCACTAGAATTGCTCCAAATCTACACCACATGTGAATCCAGCAAAGCTATTCGGTTGAGCCTGCAGGTGACGGAGGCTGTGGCCTACTCTCACACCTGCTTGAATCCCATCATTTATGTTTTTGTGGGGGACAAGTTCAGGAGACACCTGTTAAAATTCATGAACAGGATGCCCTTCATATATAATAAGTTCACGATTTCCAACGTTACATCAGAGTCGAGCAAATCTTATCGGTCCAATACAACTACACATGCCACTTCTGTTGCTTAAAGTTCAAATTTGTCCTAAAACATGTGAGCTTACGTTTTGCTTTAAATTATTTCTACCCCCAGTCAAACAAAGCTGAACAGGCCATAACTTCACGTTCACATGCTGATTAAAACATGTTCTGTACATGGACACATACTGTATTTACTGAGCTTAATAAGCTCTTTTGCCGTTTTTGTAGATTCTATATTTCTATACTTACTCTTGTGAAATAGTGTTTTAAGCAGTTTCTCTAAAAGCAGAGTTTCTTTCAAATGGATTGTGTGCGTAATCATCCCCCGCTGCTTCCAGACAGCTCTTTTTGGTACTGTACCGAGCCAAAATAATTGGGTTTGTCAATCTGCACCTTCCTTAAAGATGTGCTTCTCACTGAGAGTTGTGATTTCAAGGAGGCACCCAGGGGCCCATTCTGTCCATTCCTTAGACTCGATTTTTCTTTGCATTAGCGGGTGTTGCTTTATCAGATTTAAGCCTGTGTGTGGTACAGACACAGCAATGTAATGCTAAGCACATCAATAAAGTTTCAGTAATCATGACTTCTCATTTTCCCCTTTTTTCATGGTCCCCTACAACTTGAACTAATGGAGGTCCGTGTCCTTTATGATAAATAGTTCAAACCTTGAAGGAAAGAAAAAAAAAAAAATATATATGGCTCTAAGATTTAGTGCAAGTTTGTCAGAATGGTTTTGAGTGAAAATCGGGATCAGATCAAATTTTGAGACAATATCGTGCCAATCACTCCTTAGCATTTGTATTTTGAATGTTAGTGTTGCATGTCATCATCAGATTGGATTTTATTTTTCGATTCTATGTATAGTAATTGCTATTATTGGATTTATCATCATACATTATACGGTAGGATATTATGTATAGTGTCTATTCGTTGTGTTGTTCAGCACTTTGGGAAACCTTTGGGTGTTTTTAAATGTGCTTTGTAAATAAAATGACTTGACAAAACTGAAGGAACACCACACAGTGACATCAAGGGGAAAAGCTAGTGTGGAAGACACTTGCCGCCGTGAACCGGATAACGCTGTGTGATCTTTGATGGATCTCAGTACCAGTTCACAAAAAAAATACATACCTCCACTTGGATTTCATTTCGAGAGAAATCACTACAAAATTGAAGCTGTAGCATTACAGCAAAGGACGGAAAAGGGCGACTTCAGAAGCCATCTAGCGAACAATCTGTCAATCTGAAAGGAAGCAGGGGAACTTCTTCAAAGATCACAGGAAGGTCAGTAGTTCATTAACAGAGAGGCACAAAGACGATTTTCTGAATATTCTAAAAAAAATTTTTCCCCCATTGCCACCCCCCCTGGCTGCAGGGCAAAGTTTATCAGTAGACGTCTGCTAGATGGTCAATAAAATCGTTTGTGGCGAACCGCCCTCTTCATGCTTGGTGAAATTTATCGTGGGGGAATTTAATTGTGTCAACTTGACCCTAGTCATAGTCAGAGATGTAACATGAAAGACCAGTCACAGACGCAGAGGGGGTGAACATCATTACACTGAGACAAGGGTAGGCTTGGACGGTAATATGGTATGCTGTGATATTTGCATTTGGAGAAATCGCAGCATAATGTGTGGATAGCATAAAAATTATATACTAGCCAGGCCTAATGCAGGTGGTTCTACAAATAGAGGTGGGAGGAGCAGGGATTAGATGTGGAGGTGGGGGTGGGTGCCCAGGGAATCCATTGATGTTTTTCCAGCAGCGACGTAGCTATTGATACAGATTACAGGCAGAAAAATAAGACGGGGATGAAAATGTGATTTTTAAAATTTATATAAATACAAAATTCCATTACAATCCATTGAAGAGGCGATTTAACACAGACCAACAAAATAAAAATTTTTAAAAAGTCTATCCTCATGTGATTACCCAGTAATCCCACAGGATACGAACGTGTAAACTCTGCATGGCACTAGTCTTAAAAATTTCAAAGTGGATCACTTATTGAGCAAACATTTAAAATCTGCTTACACAGCTGACTCCTAATTTCCCTTTGAGGAATTTATACACCTTGAGAAATGAACAACAAGGTTTAAGCAACACAGAGGATCACGACTAAGTAATACAGCAGCAGCTCTTCACCACCGGCACATCTGATGATCTTCATCCATAATATATCTTTAGTGCATCTCAGAGATTAAATGTCAGATTACAGCCGATTGGTAGACCAAAAAAACCCTTTATAATCAGATACTCCCAAAATACATTTTAAAATAAATTTATGACAAGCATAGCATTACATGGCTACAATAGCCTGATGACCAAGGTACCCGAATTCCTGACATCAACCAAGTAAAATAATCTTCAACGGATCTAATAAAAATCATTATTAGTAGTAAGGTCAAATGATTAAAGCTAGTCATAAGAGAAAGTGGATATGTGCACTTTTCAGGCCATCAGGACAAGTCAGCTTTATTAAAGAGTCTAAACTTACGTCCCGGGGTCTGGCCAACTGTACCGTTTAGGATAGCGTTGGCGGTGAACTGGACAGTGCAGGTAGGTGAAGAGGGAGCACCTTCCAATTCCAGCAGGGTCACGTTGTTAGGAGCCTTCGTACTGAGGATGTCAGCTGGAACGTACAGGGTGACCTGAGGCCCTCGTTTGGGCCAGTACCGACCCAGGTTGAAGCCATTAATCCAGACATGCCCCTGAGACAGAATTGTTTAAAGAAGCAAATATCAGCAAGGTTATGGTTCCAAGAATTTCACTTCTCATCTTACCTTAGAATTCTTTCTGCAGCTAAGGACAGTGTGAATGGAGATGAAAAGTTTGTTTTTCAAAACTGTACACTTCCCATGTACGACCCAGCAAGACCAGAAATGGCTTCATAACTCATCCAAAAAGACAAATGACGTACTTTTAATCCATGCAGCTAATAGCGATTCAAACCGCGCACACTACAATTGCACAGTACAAGTCCTCAAACCGTCCATCCATTTAAAGCAACTAACTTGTGCTACAGTTCCTTTGGGAAACATTTAATCATGTTTTAAATATTTTGTTGGCAAAGCCATTTTACTCTGCTAGCTAATAAGCAAATGGTAATTACAAAATGAAACAATTACTTGATGCTAACTCCATGTAGCCATTTAGATAGCTTAGATATAGGGAAGAAAAAAAGACCACAGCACTCCCACTTCTTGTCTCTGTAAACAATATACCCCACCCCCCACCGAAGTTTAAAAGGATCCATGGATCAAATCATAATTCATTTTGCTATTTGCACCTTACTGACGTTTTGCACTGTTCGTCAGAGACTAAGCGTATCGCACATGCTGTACTGCCGGCTGGGGTGCTGCTAAATGACATTTCCCGGCTCGATCTCATCTGCAGGGACAGTAAAGATTCTAATCTTCTTATCCGATGTAGCCTATGTACTGTAGCCTGTCCAAGTCTGAAACCGTTCTTTTCCTCTAACAAGCAAGTCGGAAGTGGACTGAGTTTTGCAGAAATGGTTCAATGATTCATCCCAACTGCACTCACAGGCAAAAGAAAAAAAATAATAAAGATTAAAACTTTTGACGGCCCATTTGACATCGAAGGCATGTTCGTTTTAGAGAACATGATAGTTGGCAAGGGATTTTTTCTTTTACGTTAACCGATGTCAAAATAACCTTTCAAAGACACCCCTACAAATCCCCTCTCAATCATACCGATATAAACACTTCCCACGAAGTTTCTGATTTGTGTCAGAAAAAAAAAAAAAAAAAAAAACGAAAACATTTAGGCAAGACATGCAGATTCAACTAAAATAAATTTACGATAACACCTACTTACAATGTAAGTGCAAACACATTTAAAAGGACCACTTAACATACTTAACACATAGGCAACTTGACTTGTTGAAACCTCAGCAGCCAAATAAAGTATGAATGGAACACCAGTCAAAAACTGAACAGCAGGACTCCCCTGCCTAACCGAACTTAACTTCTTACGTAGGCCTACCTTGGTCCAGTCAGGGAACTGGATGTACGTGTCCTGAGGCAGGTCCGGAATGCCGCCCGGGATGCTGAAGCTGCCTTGGTAAAACGCGGGTACGGAGAGGGGCGAAGGTGAAGCTGGCGGGCCCTCAGCCCGCTCACCTCTCATTAGCACACCTTGTTTGACAGCCTCGTCGATGCTCAGGCTGTACACCAGCCAGGCCGTGAGCACCTCAGAACCCAGGGTGAGGTTGGAGATCAGACCCTGCACATGGGATAATACATCAATACGGCAGCAATACAGTGGGCTGCAGAACAGACTCCTCTCTAAGCTTCAATAACATCACTACGCTGTAAATGCATTTTGTTGGCTAAGCCTTTTGATGCTGCTAGCCCCCACCGCATGCTCCATATAATCCCAATTCCTCCACAACCTCTTTATTATCTAGGTCTCCTACACACTCACCGCAGCACTGCTTCCATTTGAGTACAATTTGTCTCAAGATTGCATTCAGATCATCACCCATGCAGTTTGAATGATCGTACTAAAGAAACAAGCGAACCAGTTCCTAAACCACAGAGGAATTAAAAAAAAGGCACAAAATTAAAATACCATTTTATTTTTGATATCAATGAACAGGACTCAAAGTTAGAGGGAGTTCTGTGGTGACGCTTAATGATAAAAATCATCTTCAAGTCATTCAGAGAAAATGAAAAATCGCAACGATTAAGGCTGTGAAAGAAAGAAGGCATTTGATACTCGCCAGTGAGCAATCCCAAAACTACTGACCATATATAGCTGCCTCTCTTATTTAAATAAAGATTGAAACATTCAAATTGTGCGTAGTAAACTGCATTGCTCATTCACCTTTTATTTCTTTAGTGTGCAGAGAAGGGTGAATTGAGTTCAACCAAAACTGCACTGGCTACACTAACGGTGAGATGATAAATTAATCCACATGAATAACAGGCAAGCTCTCTTACTCACTAAAGTAAGTTAGTTACTCATGATCACGTGGTTCAGTGATTGGCACTGTAGTCTCACTTCTGTGGCTGGGGTACGAGTTTATGCTTCTTTGGTGTACTGAAGTGAATTTTTGACTCTAAACTGTACAATGTGAAAGTATTCCCAGAAATATCCCCTGCCCTGTGCCCTCTGCTTCCTGGGATGGGCACCAGGCTCACCACAACTGTCTTCTGGATAAGCAGTAATCAATCAGAATTACTATCATCAAAATGTCGGGCTTACACTTAAAAATGTTATACTGTAACCTATATACGTATGTCCAGACCCATATGCACTCCCACTGTACATTTAAATACTTATTTTATTTATTATTCATTTGGCACGTTACTGCTATTTGCACGTATTTATGGTTATTAATGATTATTGCTGTTGGTTTTGTCTCCATATCAGGAGTGTAGCTAGAAATGCGAGGCCCCCTGACAAAATGTCACCTTAGGCCCTCTTTTAAGGCTGCCATTTTCAATACTTTTTTTCCCCAGATGAAAAGCTGAACATATACAAGGGTAACTTACAAGAGGAGAGAACAATGTGGTACGCTCACAGTGACATTCTGGAAAGTCTGGCGACTAACAACCTGGTGGGAACTGATTCAATTTTTTCCGTACTCACAGCCCGATAGGTGACCACAGTTTCTGCCTCACTTTAGCATCGAGCTATTTTCAAGTGAAACCGTTGGCAGAGTTTCCTGGCTGCGGTGATAACAGCCAGCAGGCCCGACCACATTTATATTCCGAAAAACAAAACTCAAAACAGACAATAAGGGGCTGAAAGCTCCAATGCAGCCACGGGTGACCATTTTGTACTGGAGCCATCACGATTCGCGATTAAACTATTTTTTTTTAAACCGCATTGATTAAAATTTGCCTCCTCGATCACGGAGGAATGAATGATGCAAATAAAGTGAATGAGGATCCAAATAAAAAATGAAAAGCGCTTCACATTAAAAGTGAATAAAATGCAACTTTCAGGTTTGAGAGATTCACCGAATAATGTGAAGTTAGCTGTATATTTGCGGTACCCATCAGCTTCTTGGTGTAGCCTAAGCCGTCTTTGTGTCATTACTTTTGCTTACTTTCTATGATTCCTGCATCTCAAGATACCTGCCGCTATAATAAGGCTAGTCCCACTGCTGAGCTGCATCGTTTAACATAACACGGTACATAACCATGCGATACGGTTGCGAACATACTGTGTATTAATTAGGGCTAAGCAATACTAGAAAAAGTTCGCATTTGAAAATTTTGCTATAAATATTACAATACTTTGATATTTATAAAACAAATAAAGGAGCTGAAAATTTACCTAAAGTTAACTGCAACAAAAAAAGAAGTCAAGCCTGTCAAATAAGTTGGTGTCGCACAGACAAAGCAGTGCCCATAAATCACTTGCTTTTACTTAATGTGGTCTCTAGGGAATCCAAAATATTTCCATACAGCAGAAGACTTGTCTTTTGGTGACTAATTATTGTTTTAGACCCATTTAAAAAAAAAAAAAAAAAAAAGTTCTTATGGAAAGAAACCATCAGTAAAATACCAGAACCAGAAGTTTTGTTTCCTATGACAGAGTAAAAATGTTTTAGCATAACCTATTGATGGTGCCAACCCAGCTGATCATCACAGTCGTTGCGATGTGACAATTGCATGTGCAGGACATGTGATCTCGATATTAACATCACATACTGTGCAGGCCTAGCACTGAAGGCGGCACGGTGGCTTAACCTTAGCCAACTGGTGTGCGTGGTGCTTGCATGCTCTCCCCTTGTGCGCGTGGGTTTCTGATGGATCATCAGCTTTCCTCCCACAGTCTCAAAATATACCTAAACCGACTGAATGTGTGTGTGCTAGTCAATGTAGGTATTACATTGTGGGGACCAAATGTATTTTGCCATTATTCTGATGTTGTGAGGACCGAGGTTACTTACGGTTAAGGTTAGGGCTGGGTGGAAGGTTGTCATTGTTGGGATTAGGATTTTTCCCAGGGAAATAAAGGGACAGTCACCATAAAGATATGAAGAGAAAGACGTGCGTGTGTGTGTGAGACCAGGGTTGGTTCTTGCCACGCGCTAACTCCAATATATAATGCACATATAATATGATATAAATAATTCCTCAGTTATTCGTCAAATTAAATCAGTAGATTACTATATTAATATACTTGATAGCGAGAGTCCTATTTTACACAATTATTCAGTGTCATATATCACAGAAGACACAGTGAGACCTTAATCTGACCTTAAAATCATTGATATTCTTCCCATAGTTGACTCGGCCCATATTCTCCACCAGAATGTCCATCAGGCTTCCAGCCTTCCCGGTGACATTGATGGTCTGACACTTATCCCTTTCCAATATACCTGATGCAACCTAGGAAAAGGTGGTGAGAAAATTCACATTTATTTATTCCACAGACATTTTTAGCCAAAGCAGCCTGACTCAAGGGTCCAGCAGTGAAGTCACTCTGATGAAAATGGGATTTAAACTGATGGCCTTCCGATTCACAGGCAGGAGTCCTAGCCAAGCAATACTCAGATACAGTACATATCATTGTGAGTGTGTATGCCATGTGAAGAAGTACCATTCCAGAAAGCGTAGGATTGTTATCTGAAATACCCATTTGTAATGTTAGCCAAGCATAACCCAGCAAAGACTGAAATGCCAAGCAGGATTGTTACATCTTTGCACTACACTACACACATCCAGCAACAACATCCTTCGTGTGGCTGTGATATTGGGCTACAAATAATGCTGCTACCCAGAGATCTTGATGAGAGAGTTTACCAAAGAGCACAATTACCATGACTTGGGGTGAAATGGGGATATCCCAATGGTGTCAGCATTCAGATCCAGACTGCTTTAGCCTAGCCTAGCCTAGCATGCCGCAGTTATGGTTTTGGCTTAGCCTTTATCGCCGCATATTGCTTAGACCCATTGTGTCTAATTCACCATTTCAAAAGCGAACTGAAATCTGCGTCTTTTGTTCTTACAGAGAGCGGCATATAGAAATTGATGTGGTCAACCTCACTGTAACTATTATTGTGATATTGGACAAAGGATGGCACGTCAACCCAATTACCGCTTAATTGCTGAAGTACTGCAGGAGATAAAGAAAAGTATAGGATACCTCTACAGATAGAAGATCCTGACCAAAACACAGAAGGTGTTCATTTAAAGCTTTCGCGCCTTTGTGGAGAACCATTTACCAGGCCAGGAAGCAGGTGTGTGCAGCGTTTTCACCCAGAGTTTGGCGGTATGTCAGGCTTAGCCATACTCTAAACTTAGTAGGATATAAATATCATTTTCAACCAAACGCATTATGCGGAACCAAAATGAAAAACTGATAAATGCAGAAACGGAACTGAATCGTTTCAAAACTGATACGTGAACATAGATAGTAGCAATCCCACAATAAATGAGAGATGATTCAATATGAAGGTAACTGCACGCTACGTAAAGTGCCCAGACCTGCACGATGCTCATAGAATGATTAATTAAGAGTGAAAACCAGCATGAACAGGAACTCATATTGAATGGAGCTGAGAGGCTCCAAAAACCTATTAAATGACAGGACCAGCATGTGACCAATCTAAGCGGGGGAGGGAAGACGCCGTTTATAATTTCACCACTCTTTAAACAGTGTGAATATTCACTAGAACACAACACAGCACAGGAAACACTATTCTGATTCCTGCGTTAACCATTACTTACCCCGTTCACTGAAACGTAAGCACGGTCATGGACTCCATTCAGAGGTGAGGACAGAGGGGTTGGCTGACTGCAGTCTACCGGCAGCTTGGTGCGGTACAGGACGAAGCCTGAGCTCTTTTAAAACAAAGATTCCAAAAACAAACAAGTGGAATCAGGAAGTGCTAGAGTTTAATGGTGGTTGGGAGGGTGTGAATTACGGAGGTTCTGCATGGTCACCTGCTTCAGGTCAGTGAACGTCACTGGGTAGGTGCTTTTCACAGGTCCGGAAAAGGACAGAAGGTCCACAGCATCGGATACGCTCTTCAGCTACGTGTGGACAGAAACAATGAGGGAGACCATTCTGGAAAGGGGTGACATGCTTAATACAGCAGACACACAGCGTGTCATCCCTGACATTGCGATGGTGGTCCTCATGAACATGCACTGTACCAGAATCAAGCACAGGAAACATGACAAGCACCGAATAGAGCGTGCAGAAGCCTTTCCACAGTCTAACCACAGTGGCCCCGTTCAACGCTATGATGAAGGCTATTTAACCACACATCCTTCCTGCCAGGTACAGAAATGACAACTTCCTGAGCGACTATAGCTAATAAACACAAACGTTTCGTCAGACTGAATATTAGAGAGAGCTCCTTCGACAGCATCTTCTGGAAGCACTTGTGGCGCCAGCTAGCACAGAGGATCTCCCCAGGCGCACGATACTTATCCCATCTTGTGGGGGAAGGTCGAGAGTTTGTGACGAGCGATTGTGAATAAAACACCTCCTGCTTAGGGGCAAACTTTAAGCAAGTGACAAAAAGTGAAAATTTTGAAAGGCCTCAAATGGCTCATGACATTTAAGAATGTTTCTAAGTCTAAGCATTTGAATCTCAAGGGTATAGTACTCACCCTTTCCATTTTGACAGGTCCGTACGCATACTTTGGTGTGGATGGAGGTATGGGGCCTTCTGGGACTTTATTGTACTGAAAAAGTCACAGAACACCAATTAGCAACAATGGGAGCTCTTCTAGTGGTCATCTTTACAAGCGCTTATCCAGTACTAGAAAGTAGTGGACGGTAAAGAGGGTGGGGGAGGCTCCCAGCATGTTTTTCAACCATGGGAGGGGACCATACAGATGCTAACAGACACATACGAGCCCGGGACAGGGTCTGAACCCCAAAAGTGGGGAGTACGAGGTTGCCGTGCTAACCACCAAACCACTGTGTCACAGAAGATTATTATTTTTTTGTATTTAAGTCTTAAAACAGGAAACGAAGACGTCCGCTGAGGTTAGGGCTCAGCATGGAGTTTCTCACACAAAACAGAGAAGCGTGAATATGGTGGCTTGCCGTAAACTGCAGCATGGCCAGACTCCCAGCGGCCATACCATTCGGATGACATCCCGTATAGCAAAGTACTTTTCTGTGAGATCGCCGGCCTCAGTGAGGGGAGCATCATAGTCATAGCTGGTGGGCTGGGGGGCGTAGGGGGTGTTAGCACCTGGGGAGACAGAGGGAAGGGAGCATTTCGGAAGGGGCTAGTTCGCCTGACAAACACCACGTTTCACATCTGTAATCACTTAGAAATTCACCAGGCTACTTTGACATAGACTGCATGTTCTCCGGCACAATCTGCTTACTTCCTAACTGAACTAGAGTATAGATCTATATAGAATGGAGTAAAAGATCAACGGCTGAAAGTTGACAGATCAGTCTCTACCTACCATTCCAGTATCCAAAATTTGTCCCTCCAATAAACATGTATCTACAAGAACCAAAACAGTATTGCGCTATTAATATTAACGCTGTTTTCATGCTGTCAGGACTCTTGTTTTATGCTTGAAGTAAATACAACACGTTTTAGAACAAATAATTAAATAGAACGAGAGCGATTAGTCGGTCAAACAACAGATTTATACTGTCAAATGATTTTACCTTTGCTCTCTTACGTATAAGGCATTTAGCTTGGTTACCAGGGTAACAGTTATCGTCAACATTGACCATAAAGACCACATCAAGGCCGAGTACGTACAGGTTTACGCTGGCTCCCGTCTCAAGTATCTCACCAAGCGACTTTGCCACGATCTCTTTGGGCACAACAGAGTGTGGCTCCCCCCAGTGGTCAAGCCAACCAGTGTAGAACTCTGAGTTCACCTGAATCATTGGGAGATAATCGCATAGAGACCGGTACATTCAAAAATAAAAGAGACTTTTCCCCATGGTAATTGTAAGTTTTTTTTTTTTTTTTTTTAATTTCAGTACTATTCACTGCTTTATTTTGATCATGAAATAGAAATTACACAGAAAAATATAGGGTGATTCCATGTTAATTCAACAAATTTGGCATGTGAATTACACACACTTTCCAGAGCTCAGAAATGTTTTTGGTTATTGTAAAAAAAAAAAAAAAGAATAATTTCTTATATCATATGAGCTGTAAGTTTTTCCACCATTACAGCTATACGGCTAAGTTATTGCTCATGGGAACACTCTGAAAGGCTACTTTTGCTGTGAATTTGACCACCGGTACATCTAGACTTCATCCTGCAAGATAAAAGGTTTAATTCTCTGAACAGTCCCCAAAAAAAATACTCCATGCACGTCGGGCTATTTTTATTAAATTAGCTGATTAAAAGATTAGTGTGTCGCTTGAGTGATTTTTTCCACGACGTTCAGAGCCTCATAAATCCTTTACCTCTTTGAAAAATAGCACAATTTTGCTTCATTTGAAAGCAGAGAACTTTCTTCCCAAATAAGTGGAAAAAAAAAAATAAAATCACCTCACCCACACAAACCTTTTTGAAGCTCGAAAATCAAATGAACAAAACTTCTACAACAGAAAGGCGCTTCTCTCATGGAGGGATGAAGGGGTCCAAGCAACAGGCCCACGCTGTACGCGCAGGCAGTGCAGATAAATGTGCATTTCATAATAAAAAAAATAAAGTCGTTACTCAAAGCTCTTCATGTTCTTTCATAACCGAAGGTAGCAAAAACACAAAAACATGAGACTTATGCAAAACAAACCATGAAAAACGCTTCCCAATGAACTGCCATGTCATGCAGCTGTAATGATTACAGCGGAGAGGAACACACCCAGAATTATTTTCTGCTACCCAAGGTAGAGAAAAAGGTGCTGCATCTCAAAAGGAAATATTAAAAATTCAGGTTCTTCTTCGGAGATCAAAATGGTGTGTAATTCACATGCTATATTTCCACAAAATCAAAAATGGTGATACAACAGCTGTTTGTTGAATTACAATGGACTGACCCTATACTGCGTTTGCAAGGTTAAACACAGCACTGGGTCATAACTTCATTTTACTGAACCCCCTAACACCACATGGATCAAAAAGTCCAGTACCATTAATCACTCATTTTTTTATTTTAAAAAGTGCAGGGCTAGCGCATAGCGGAATATTCTGGAAAGAGCAGATCGTGCTCTCATACCAGAGGCCCACGAGGTTCTGCATGCCGCTGTGCCTCAAAAGCAGCAGTTACATTCCCACCTGTTCACACAGAAAGTTGAGAGTCAGGATCTGACTTCTATCAGTTGTCAGAAACAACTTCAGAACGAACGCGCCTCACTCTGCACGTACAACATGAATCGCGGCACAGTCAGCACTAGGACACAAATGTGTCACGTTTATGAGGCTTTCTAGAGAAGCTAGATGTGGAGGTCCAGGATGTTCCTGTGACCCTTGGCCCCTTGTCATAAAACCAGGTTTAATACACTACAACAGCAGCCAAAGTAATGACCGCAACACACCTCAGATAGATGGATCTGAGGAAATGAAATCAGAACCAATTTATCATACTCCAAAATAAAATCAGTCACCTAAATTAAACAAATTGCCATTTCCATAAAAAAAGGTGTAGGTGTGAAAATATTTTGGTAAAGGTTTCCATTCAGTAATCAGCTCTAATTTAAAGGTTACAACGAGAAAAGGAAGTTAGAGAGGGAGGGAGGGGGGGAGAGAGAGAGAGAGAGAGAGAGAGAGGCTCTGAACAGTCACGCACAGATGCCTCATACAGACCTGGGCCGAAATCCACCGTTGCATAGAGGCCCTGCAGGGAGCCACATTTCAAATAAGAAACAGCTGCTCCATCTGTGGTGAACAGCACCACCTCGTTTCCCAGGTGGTACCGGAATAGCTGGGTGAGGTGACGGAGGTAGTTGAAATCGCATGCAAAGTAGCTGCCGTACTCATTCTCCACCTGCAATGAAAGGTGGAAATGTCCATTATCCGAGAGTGACGCAGGTCGCAGGGTGAAAATGCAGCCCGATGAGGCACCGCAATGTAGAGCCCTGCATTAGGACTGGGATCCCCCACGCAGATCTCACGGGAGCAGGCGGTTTTAAGGTTGTCGCAGGCGGGAGCGGGTGGCCAAAAATAGACAGCGGGTTCCAAGTTTGCTGGCCGGTTGGAGAGTGCAACTGATCTTGGTAATAAAATTAAAGCTGGAGAGAATGAAACTAAAGAAAAGAGTGTAAAATCAGATATCTGGAAAAGCTTTAAATCGCTTTCCTGCGCTGTCGAAGCTTGTGCGGCTCGTTCTGACTGCCTGCGTCCAGTGCGCCATCGGAGAGGCATTTAGTGTCTGTGGCGCATTAATAGCTTTTGGCCTCAGTTTACATGCGTATTTGCGATTCAAAGTGGAGGTTTTTGTTGAATTTGTTTTTATTTATCCGGTTCTTGTTCGGCTGAAATAAAACATTCAGTGCATATAAACGCATTTCATCGTACAGTATATAAGTTAATAGGTCTGCGGTTGTGTGTGGGGTTAGACACAAATATTGCAGAAGCGACAGAAACAGGCAGCGGGAGCAGGCGGTAATGGTCAGAAATTCAGCGGGGGCAGGATAAAAAAAAAAGTCCCGCGCAGGGCTCTACTGCAATGCAGACCCCCAAAACAGACAGAGCATTTTTATACGGGGGAGAGGGGCGCATTTCAAAGAAAACAAAAAGACCAGAATGACAAATCTACCCCCTGAAAGTCAATTTCCTAGAAGATCTTCTCGAAACATTTTAGTTTATGACTAGTCTGTCTCTATCCACACGCCCCCCCTTATCTCAGTTAGAGTCAGCAGGGGCATAGCAATCCAGGCAACAGCAGCACAAACCCCTTAGAGGATAAACATCTGAAGCACATTTCACATGCTGTCAAGACGTGAAACCGAGATTTGAAGAAAAAAAAAACAAAAAAAAAAAAACACACCATTTCAGTTTCCCCTAATGCTACGTTTCCTCCAGCAAAGAAGTCCTCTTTTTTTTTCCTTAAGCGCAACCTATAGCAAATAAGAGCACTAGTCAATAACGTTTTAGCTACCGATTGAGAAAGAACTCCAACATCTTCTTATAAACATTCAGCTTACGACCACTGAATGTGTGACAAGCTCCTTTCTTCTGGTCTCCTTCCTTTTCTCTATTCCTTTTCTCTGACATCCAACAACTGCTCTCCCACACACAAAGGAGGTAATGTTCTTGACCTGGTTTTCAGCCGTCCCTCTCCAGCCACCGACATCACCACTACCCCTCTTCACATCTCTGATCACCACTTAGTATCCTTTACCATCAC
>JAAGVU020000129.1:6140313-6155265 GCA_011763525.2 Mormyrus iriodes
ATGGTGATGATGGAGGAGGTTTTTCCACCAATACGCACTTGCTGAGGTCTGCCGGTGAGGAAATCCAGTACCCAGTTGCTCAGTGAAGAGTTAAGCCCCAGATCCAGGAGTTTAGTGATGCGCTGGGATGGAATGACGGTGTTAAATGCGGAGCTGTAGTCCACAAACAGCAGCCTGGCATAGCTGTTGAAAGCCCACTGAAAGCCTTTGAGATGTGCTCAGAGAAGACGCTACGGAGAGGTTCAACTCACCCACCATCAATACAAGATCTCGACGAGAAATTAATGCAAATATGTATGGGAAAATGCTGAGATGTTGCATAATCTTGTGGAAATAATGCATTGACTAATGTTCACCATAATCAAAGCTAAAGGCGATATTAAATATTAATATTAATATTAAAGTGTGCAACTTTTTTTTGGCCAGGTGGTGAATGTGTGTGAACTCCTTCAGGACGGCTGGCAAAGCATCCCAGGAGGCCACCTCATGGAACTGGCGTAGAGGAGACAGTAGGGTCAGCCAGTCCCTGGAGCAATTGGGGTTAAGGGTCTTGCTCAAGGGCCCTGTGGTGGGATCATTCTGCCGACCACAATCCCAACCCACAGAGCTGCCCCCCAACAAATAATTTTTTGTTTAATACTTCTTTGGTCAGTGCATAATTCCATGTATGTTATCTTAATAGTTTTGATTTCTTTATAATTATTATACATGGTCATGGTTGATGTGAATGCAGAATGTGTATAACAGAAGTTCAGGTAACGGATTGCACAATCACAGAGGTGCTGTGCAATCTCATCAGTTGATGCGGCATTTCAAAGATCCTTGTTAGTGATAATGGTCCACAATTCACTGCACAGGACTTTGCTGCATTCATGACAGCTAACTATGTTAAACACATTTGTTTAACCTTATATCTCCCAGCTACAAATGGGCAAGAATTAGGGTTAGGGTTCCAGCAGAAGCTCCACACGTTCTTGCTGACCTACTGTAGCACACCTCATCCTACAACAAAATAATCCCTTCAATTATTTTTATGGGCCATCATCTTCTCAGTTGCCTTGACACCTTGAAGCCATCTATACTGGCTGCTGTGTTACTAATTGCTGTTCTGAGTCTGTGTATTGCAGGTCCATTTATCCACTCCAACTGTGCACTGTTCCAGTCACTGCAGTCCGGTCCACCTACTCCATTTCAGATCTTCCCTCTGTACGCCTGCATCTGGTTTCAACCTCCGGCCAGTTCAAAAGCTAGACATACCTGCAAGAACCCAGCTTGCCAATTTTCATTGTACAGACACTCCTCACTTAACGACCTACCTGTTTGACGACCATAACCAGCTCTCCACCCAGTCAGTATTGTACTTTTGATTGTGGAAAAGACAGCATGGCATCTCTGCATCAAGCACCTCATCTCGCTTCACCCTTCCTCAGTCTCAGTCTCAGTCCTGCAGCTGCTCAGTATTCACTGCATTAGTGTTCGCAATCTCCGGTTACCTGTATTTAAGTATGCAAACCTAATTAATGAATATTAGAGTTGATTTCCTCTATTGTTTATTACAATATACAGTACACTACTGTACTGTATAAACATTTACCAGACGGGCACCCCCCCATTAGTGCCCCTTGCTGTGAGACCCCAACACCTCCACCCCCGCTCAGAGTAATACTGCCCTTAATGAATAATAGAAATATGCTTTATACAGCTGGTAAGTAATATTGTAAAAGCTGTAGTATTCTAGAACCATTAGAACTATCATAGGGTTTTTCATTTAGGAATTAAGCAAATCTGGTACCCACAGATCAATGAGTAAATGGATACTATTCATAGACAACACATTACATAGTGCATAGTGCTCGGGGCTTTGTATGTGAGCCTTGTATCGCTTTGCCTGCTTTGTGCATCTGTTAAATGTTCCCCTTGTGTTTGCAGGGGGTCCCTTCTGCAGTCCAAAAATATGGAATATGGCAAATTTGTTTTATGGAGTAAAATCTGACCCATTAATCTTTTATAAAACTGGTGCTGCAAGCAAGTACAGCACAGACTGCTGGTTTCGGGAGAAAGATGCTGTTGAACAGAACCACTGCGATGGGGGGAGATGAGAAAATTAAAAGGGGAAAAAGCACGGAAAGCTGTACGAATGGCCAGAAACCCGAGAACAGAAAAAAGCTGGACAAGATGGCGTCAGTTAAAATTTATTCTGTGCTGATTATTGACAAACAGGAGGACAACTTGCCTTAAAAATAATTTATAATAAAAAAAAACCCATGTACAGTGTTGCAGTAGAAGAAAAACATTCATATAATAAAAAAGAAAGATTAAAAAAGCAGAATATTTCAGGTCATTTCCTGGAGTCCCTCATGGATCCATCCGTCAGGCAGAATCACCGCCTGCCGCCGAATGCGATGGCAGCTCACATTGGTCAGTCACTGCCGTTCGCCAGCACGCTTCCCTCACTCTTCCCACTGCGTTTGGTGATACCGCTGAAGTACTTTTCCCGGAAGGCGTTATGACCCTGGTACGGGCTGAAGCGGGACTCCAGCACCAGTGCCTGCTTGTCTGAATCCTGCAGGGGAAATCCCACAGACAGCTTGTCCACTAGCCTTCCCTACGGTTTATATGTGGCTCAGACGTCCATTTGGAGTTAAATAGCTGCTGGAGCTGCACAATGAGTATTTTCAATTGTGTTTAACGACGCTTGAATTTACGTTGTAGTGTAAAAACAGAAGTCCACAGCAGTGTGGACTCTCCAGCTCTGCAGTGTGTATGTATGCATGCATGTGAGGAACCAGAGAGTCACGGAGGTGCATGGGAAAAGCATGCTGAGAATCGTAGAAGAGCAATTTAGAAGCGCGCGCACCACATGGGGAAGGAGCACGGGCATGTACGTGCCTACCCACCATGTCACGCCCATCACGCATGACACTGATCACGGTTACATGGAGACGTGACCACGTGACCATCTGTAATGTCCCTGGCTCAGTCCCACACGCCCAAAGACCAGCCACATTCCTCACCTCCACCTCCTTCATCTTCTCCATGGTGATGAGGCGACGGGACGTGTGGCTGGACAGGGTCTGCTCGCAGTTGCTGACTAGCCTGAGGCAGGGGTGCAGGGGGACGTTCTCCTCCCGATACCTAGGAGACATCACGCAGCTTCTGAGCTTGCTCTGCAGAAGGGTTGTGCCCAAAAGTCGACTGTGACCCCTAAAGTCAAACCGTTTTTTTTTTCCCCCCTGGTCAGTATTACGATAACATGACAAAACAGATAGCAGCTTACAAAAGAGATGCCATTTCAATGAGAAATTATAAATAAGAGGAATCATACATATATTTATATATTCTAGCATGGCGCTAGCAGTAAATAGCGGCCTGGCCACTGTGAAACATAAGCGCAGTTGTGGCTGGTCAGGAACACTACCAGGTCTTAATATCCATCCTGCGGAACTCTGTCAAGCAACCAAGGCAGGGATGTGTATCTCCATTACTGAGGTTGATGCATTGTCAACGAAGGAACTACTGATGCAATATGACATGATTCACCCCTAATACGATGAAGTGCGATCTGACATTATTTCATTCCACTGACACCCCCGCTCTCCTGTCTGTCACTAGAACTTAAAGTCCTTCACCTCAACTCCACAACCCAGAGCCGCAGACCTGTCACGTGCCTGATCTGGTCTCCCCTGGACCTGGTCTGGTGCATCTACCGGCTGCCATCAACGACACCCCCGAGAACGTCCGGGAAACCCAACACTTCTCAAGTCTTTAGGCTGAACCTCTGCACCCAGGGGCCCTGAGAGACCCCATGCTGTCTGAATCTCCCTGTCTAGGCTGACGTCACCGGGTCGTTATGGCAACACCAGGGTGACCATTATATCAGTGCTCTAGCCCTTTAATGTGGAGTTGATGGGTGTTATTTTGTGAAGCTACGACTTGACCACAGCAGTGTGCCCGCTTTTTCTGGTACCCACGCGAGCACAGGTGCGCTCTACTCACGGCTAATGCGAGAGAAGTACTGCTAGACTAAAGTGACGTAAAACCATCGCTTACCGATACTCCAAATCAGCGGCTCACACTGCCACCTGGTGGGCAGCTGCAGAATTACTGCGTACTCCAGCAATAAATTAAACATAAAGCGCATAAAGATTTAACAGTTTATTTAGCAGGAAGGCCACCGGGGTTGAAAAATATCACTTAGGTATTAAACAGCACAACTGTATACATACGTCTTCCAATTACTCACAGGAAGGACTTGGGCCTGTCCCAGGTACCACTGGGCACAAGGCAGCTGTAAACTCGAGATAAAACCTCAATACCCAGAGGTTTGAGGCCACAGCCCTACCCACTGAGCCATGTGCCGCCCTCATACAATCTTATAGAATGCAGTTATCATATTTGCTACTCACTCTGGTCTGTAGACTGGAAGCCAGTAAACCAGTCTCCCTCCAATCACCAGGTAGTGGGCCGCAAAACTTAACAGGTCGCTAAAGATGTCACTCAGGTGATAAGCCAAGGAGACAGGAACGTGACTCTCTCCACAGCTGGGGTGCAACAAAGAGGACGTCTTCAAAAACGGACTGACGAGGTAAAGTGTTGATGAAAAGCCAGGTGATAACTCAAAATCATGTTTAAGATGGAGGGACATTGACATTTGAGTGACTATAACATATATAACTAAAAACGGTCATTGTGAGGACACAGAAAAGACTCTAGTGCCGTGTTTCCAAACCCGGTCCTCAGGGACCCCCAGACAGTCCGTATTTTTGTTCCCTCCCAGCTCCCAGCCAATCAAGAACACCGAATACCTGGTATAGGTGTGTTGGGAGACAGCAAAAATGTGGATTGTCTGGGGGTAAGAAGGGCAATACTGAGAAGACACAGGGGAAGGGGTAGTCACTACTGAAAGAAATGAGGGAGTGTGGGGCACACCCACTAGTCTTCTGCTGGCTTGCTGGACTCTTTCTGGGAGCCCGTTCTCCTTGTAGACTCACGGATACCATATGGAGCTAAGACAGAGAGGAAACCAAATGCGCAATCAGCTAGAATAGAAGCAGAAATATTGGTCAGCATGCCATCTTTCGGAGTGATAGATTATGAGCGTACGGTCAGTGATAATGGCGTCGAACAGTGGCCCCTGTCTCCAGATGGCTTTGGATGAGTCTGACACCAGAACATCCACATAAAACCTCTCAGTCCCATACTGGCGGAGGTTGGCCCGAATGTTTTCGTCTGGGCCACGCCACTTCTGGCTCTTCCTGGACGCTTTTCCTGGAATAACAACACTGACTGGTCAGGCCCTAGGGTGTCCAGGTGCTGCCAATCATGCTCCCGCCCCCAGGACGACCATGGTTAAGAATACAAGGAAGGAAACATGATTTAGCCTGAGGTACGGGACTTTTCTCAAACTGCTTAGTGTAAAGCTGTAATCTCTGCAAAATTCCTTTGGATAAAAGTGTTGAACAAACAAATAATGTAATGATGAGATGTAACAAAAGACAGTGTACGTTCCGTCTCTCTCACTGATGTCAGAACACTTGCATGCAGCCACATCTCCCTAACAGCTGAAGGTGTACAACCTACTGTACATGGTATATATGCATACCTATCCCGTGAATTGTGTTGTAATCGATGTCTGTCCCACACACGTATGCTCCAAAGTGTGAGCAAGCAACCAGCAGGCTACCTGAGTGGAAGAAAAGACAGGTGAATGCCGGGAAAGACAGCAGTATGGATATTTACAGAGACTGTGTCCAATTGCACAGACTGGATGTATTCAGGACCTAATTTGCAGAGAATGTTCTACCTTCTCCAATGTATCTCTCTCATATATACAGGTTACAACAGCTTGATTTCACATCTTTATTTTTGTCTGTTTGGATCATGTTTCGTCCCCCTTGTTCCACTGTTGACCTGCAATGCTTGTAATCATAAAAAGAATGTGGTAAGCCAGTATGCCACTCAAGGGCATCTCACCTGTCCCAACAAATGGGTCAAACACCAGGTCATGAGCTTTGACACGAGCATGATTGGCCATGATGAAGGACAGACCAGCATCCATGCTGGTGTTCCCGATAAAATGCCTCGTCTTCACGCTATGGGAGCGAATCAAGACTCGCTGGCCATCAGCAATCTGCAGAGGGTAGGTCGGTAATTGTAAAGAAGAAAATATTACTACAAAACGCCACAAAGCTGGACGACCACAAACACTCCTTGCTTAAGGTCCCATCAAGGAAAATCTTGCATGCTCACCCAGCGGCCAAAGAATATATAGAAAGGCTCATCTGGGATGTTATTGGGATCAGAGCCATAATCCTCCAGCAAACAAAAGATATGGTCTGGGTTCGTCAAGTTCACCTTTCCTTGAAATGGGAGGAACTCCAAAGTCTGGAGATAAAAGATTGATTATTACACACTCCACCCTTATCTAGAAAAATACGTACACATCACCGATTTCTGTATGTCCAGCACTGTTTTATTGTTTTAACCAAAATAAATGTTTCCTGCTGGCAGCCCGTCCAGGCTGCACCCTGGCCGTATGCCCTAAGTTGTCTGGGATAATCCTATCCTGGAGAAAGTGGAGTGGATGCATAAGGATGGAATACAAATGACAGACTGAATGGAGAAAGGCTGAACACATGAAGAGGGTCATTGCCTCTAGAAAAGAAAGGTCCCTGTCTTCTCAGCTCCACTAGCACTCATTCTGAGAGACTGTCCAGTACGACACTCACATCAATCTTCTTAATTCTGTCCTTGAAGACCAGGGTCTTGTTGAATGTATACACATTGATTTTATACGTCGACTCTTGCTGTATAAAAGGGGCCTGTCAATGATGATCAGAAGAGGAGAAACTTATTTAAGGGTTACAAGGGTTTCGTTTTATTAAAGACATTTAGTTTTTCACTCACCATGTCATCTGTGGGATATCTCAGAAGGGATGCCTGCAATTCACTGTGTGTTCGTCCATGACCCCATAGTTCAAACGCTGATCTGAGGCATAAAGACATAATATTTCCATAGAAAACTATATCCCGTAAAATTCCTTCCATCCTATTAAATATACCATAAACAGTCGAATATAAGTTTACTTTTTTGCTAACAGAATCAGTGTCCGAAACAATACTTAATTCATCGATCTTAAAATTGTAACTCTTCAACAACTGGTTCCTTTAGAAGCATTGAAACTACTGTAGCCCATCAAATTATTTAAACTGGGATGATCATAAGTCGATTGATGCGAACACTTACTTGGCGCACACAGTTCTTCGCATGACAATGAGCACATCATCTTCCGACACATTATTCAGAACCCAGAACGGAGACTATTTAGATTGTGCATGGGTGAAACCAGAAAGTTTGATGTTAGTTTTTTGTATTCCGCTACAAAATCCAAATTTATCTGACAAGCTATTGTTCAGTAAATACGGTTTACCCTTTCTTTAAAGTTTTCTGCGGGACAGAACTGTTTGCCTCTTAGCGACAGCAGTGCTTTGATCTCCTGTAAAAGATCAGACAGAAGAGTGACTGCAGTAGTTACTATGTTCATTATACATGATATATGGAATCGTACGTAGCTCAAATTCATTATATACTACTGTGTATATTGAAGATATCAGTCGGGTTGTCTAGGTGGTAAATATAAAAAATAAAAACTGACACTGTGGCTAACAAGACAGCTAGCAATTTATTTTTGCACATGTCAGATAGCTGAAAAAATGAATGGGGAAAATTGTCTTTTTGTGGTCAGAACAATTAACGCTTTGTGATCAGAACTCTGAAATGTGCTAAATAAATTCATTTCAATATAAAATTCATTCAAAATGGATAAAGACGTACCGGTAGTCTAAATTCAATGTTATCTTGTGCTAGATGTAGCAAATATTGCCTACACGCTCGACCACACTGAAGCGCCATGTTTTGTGTCACGTTGAAAACAGTCCCCACGGCAATACGTCCTTATTACATGGGGTTCCACATCATCCTGCGAGTCACAACTTAGTCTTTCAACTGGTTTATTTAAATTAAAGGTATACGTAAAATAGTGACAAAGTTACATAAAAGACAGCTTAACATCTACCTCTGATGCTGATGACACAACAAAAAAGGAGCTAATGGCAAGAAGTTTTTACAAAGAAATCTCCATTTACTCAGGCTGGGTGTTACTCCAGTAATATTTGTTTTGTTAGTAGACTCAACATGATATAATTGAGAGATATTCACTGCTTTACAGTTTAGAAGCATGGATTGTTTACCAATATTTAAAGCTATTGGAATGGTAGCAGAACTTTTACAACAGTTCTATATTCCATGTAAGCATAGAAATCGTGAAGCCGTGTGGATGCATTCCGAAGAATAGACTGTCATATTTTGCCAATTGCAATCGGTGTATATATAACAAAACAGAGGAAAGTCCCATCTTGATCATTTTGTGTTGTGTGACGTGTTCTGTGATTGATCTTCTATTTTTTTTCTATGTATTGTGCAGTATTTGTACAGATCTTGAAGTTGATGAAGAAGTCAGTAATTGTCATTTCACATTTATGAACTGGAGGGCAAATAGGAAAGAACCGTCTCTGAGCCAGACTGCGCTTCAGTCTTTGCAGAAAAAACTGTTTTCACCCAACGTATCACAATTGAAGTGTTTTTAACTCACTGTCTGTATGTCTTCCTTGTCAGGTCTTAAGCGTGCTATAATCTTTGTTCTGTAGAGGCTAGAGAACCTTGTTTTAAAATATTTAATTTCATTCAGGGTAAAACTGATGCATTTGGTTGTCATTTTAAAAGCAATCAAATTTCTACCTTAATAATATTTCATATATATTCAGCATATCGATCTTTGCATTCGCAAAAGCAACCAATAGCACAGCCTTGCAAGATTGTTTTTCTAAGCTCAGCCCATTGGTGTGACAGCGACAGATGATTGGGTAATGACTGACATGTGAAGTTTTGATTGGCTTTGGAACACGTCAATCAATGTTATGAGGTCAGAAAGTATCCGCACGAGCTGCGCTTAAGCGGTGCAGAGCGCAAACCTAAGATAACGGGAATGTCACCGTTAGGGTGTCGCAGCAAGCCTGAAGACCGATAAACGCCGTGGCGTGTAAGGAAGGTTTGTAAAAAGTTACTATAAATGCCTTTCTGTGATTATATGTAAATAGGATGAAAAATCTCAGAGACAACACGAGTGACGTACATCACCACTTTTATGTTTAAAATGTCTCTTTTGCAGCAAAAAACTCATTTAAAGCCGAAATGAAAGTTGCAGGGCGTCTGGGAAATAACAAGGATAATTCGATTGTGTATATGAGAGTATTCGATAACTGCATCTGTTTATGTTGAACTTTGTGTGTGTACTTTATGCATCATCGTTTCCAGAGACGCTGGCTCACCTGTAAAACAGACTGTTGTCAACATTAATGCTGTTTACCTACAATATGCGCACTCTAAGCTGCGTATTTGCTGGCCGATGAACGCAAGTTACCTTATATGGCAATGCGGTAATCAAGGTGGAACAAATATATCAGTGTTTTAAAAGAAAATTCTAACAAGAAGTACTTTTAAAATGTACGGAACATGTGATAAATTTTGACCAAAAGTCACTGTAAACATAGGTACACTGGATGTGATTACCAGTTCATCACATTTAAGCATAACTTGCTTGCAAATCCAATACGAGCTTTTTTCCCCTGCAGAAAATGACATGCCTGGCTGTAAGCTGATCCATGCCGTGTTCCTATAGAGCCGGCCTATCATGAGCACGGATAACGCGGATGATCGGGGTAACACAATAACGGGATCATGTGCGAGCTCTGTGAAAGGGTTAAGGGACACCTGGCAGAAATGGTCCAGCGATCACCGGGCGTACCAGAAACACAACCCGTTTAGCGATGGTAGAGTGGTGACGGCACGCATCAGCAAGGGACAGGCCGGCTATGGAAGACCACAGGAGGGATCTAAAACGGAGCAGCGAGGGTTCGATGCACACTCACACGTCGGGAGAGAGGTGAAGGAGCTGTGTGACGTCATCCAAGACATAGGCGAGCGCCACGAGGATGGGACAGTGTCGGTGGAGTTCGGGAGACTGTTCGAGTGCTATGTCAGCATCTCCAACAAGGTGGTGGGAGTACTGCTGAGGGCTCGGCGCCAAGGACTGGTCCACTTTGAAGGTGAGATGTTGTGGCAGGGACGGGACGATGGGGTCCTCATTACTCTGCTTCAGTGACCAGTGGTTGCTCACACCCAGTAAAACCGTGGCATGAGATGATGGTGACCCCACAAGAAGACCAACACCTGGAATGCCAGTCCACAGGGGGGCCTGACATCAGCATTTACCTCAGCGTAGTTCACCAATACAATTAAACCTTCTTCACAAATGTCAAATTGTAAAGTGGAAACATTGTATCCTTATACTATCTAAAAATGAAAATGAAGACACTAATACAGGATAGGAATAAAGTGCCATTGTACACTGCTGGTGTTGAACATTGAACTTGATGTGGTGTCTGACGTCTATACATGTTCTTGATTAACATATTACAAAATCTTACTTTTACAGTAACTAAGGCCTAACCAGCTTTCACATACTTTGGCTACAAAATTATCCACCGTTCTGCTAACAGTTACTGCTTTGCCAATGTGGAAGCTATTTAGAGCCTATTTAGATAATTAGGTATAATTTGATATATGGCATAATCATTAAGCATAATTAGATATTCGAATATTCACCAGTTTTGAGATTTGCCATGTTTAACAATATTGTTATTCTCAGATAAGCACTGGATCGTAACAGAGGCTTACTGCTCTGCTTTATACGCTTATGCTATACAATGAATTTCCAGGAAAATTGGGGTAAATTACTGACATGAGAGAATCCTGTTTGTTTAAAATTTATCTGTACACAAAAGTCCATCAAGCCATCATTTATTTCAATAGTTAATATTTTTCAATGTACAGACATGAACATTAAATTTACAACCATATTCATATTAAAGTTTAATTCTTTATGTCGTTATGCATCACTCTTCAAATTGTAAACAGCTCTGTTCCTGGCAATACATTCAATCAAGCAATGCCATGTTAGCAATTCACAGAAGCAGGTGCAGTGACAGTCAGCTGCAAATCCACTGCCTGCCGTTGTACTATGGGTAAATGTCTTTATTATGTCAGCTATGGGGAAATGTGGCACTTGACCGTTTATGCAATTGGTCAGGAGCTATTTGGGAACTTAGAGTCTTCAGTTGCGTGAAGGTTACTTGGATATAAAGCCTTCCAGTTGGGGAAAAGGACCTAGGGCACATCTCAGAAGGGCATTCATGCTTTTTTTGAAGCATATTTACAAATAGGACGAAAAAGACAGAAATTAAACTGAATTACAATATTTGATGGATTATATCAAGTTACAGATTCATCTGCTTTTAAGCTGTAATTGTCAGTGCTGCATATCACAGTGCATTCGCATCGCATTGTGGTTTAATGTAATAAATGTGATCCAAGGATGGTGCTTGGCAGCATAGTGCAAATTCATTCCAAACATTCAGAGTCAATGTGCTTCCAGATCCTGCCATACAGAGACAGAACTAATGAATCCATGCCCTGGCCCAGGTGGCCCTGGCTGACAGAGTGGAGTGTGTTTCACTGCACCGGGTCACTGCCCATGAGATTCAGCCTCTGGATCAGCTGGTCAACCTGAACAAACAGACAGACAGACACAGAGAAATCAATTTTGGGTCTGGTTTCCTGCTGGTGTTTGGCAATGCATCAATGTAGTTCACACAAAGTTATATGAGAAAGCACTCATCAGAATGAGCTCTCTGGTCCAGATGCATGCAGTACAATGCAGTGATCGTTGGACACTGGTGGTGATCAAAAGGAACTTAATGAGCCAGTTTCCTTTTAAATTGATAACAGAAGGGAGCATTCTGAGAAATGTGATCAAGGACCTGGAGGAGGTGCGTACCGTGATAAACCACATGGAGTTGGGCCTGTATATGAGGCGTGACTTGAAGCCCATCTGACTGACTGGTGCCAGCACATGGAGGTGTAGGTGAGTTACGGAGCAGAAGGGGGGCCAATGGAAGCCCAGTCTGAGAAGATCACCGGTCAGAATATTTAACCTCAGTTAGTACAGACAAACCCTGTGAGCCTGACTGGGATAAGTGATCGGGAGACGAACGGATAGTCCAGAAATATTTCCAGGTCAATAAATACAGCAAATTTCACGAAATATTAAAAGCTGGGGATGGGCATTGAACATGCAACCCAGGAGGTGTGAGGCCAGAGTGCTACCCACTGCGCAAATCACAAATGATAAGCCCATCAAATAGAGCAAAATAGCATTAATCTGTCTATATTCTACGGGGAAAGGTGCACATGGTCATACCTGACGTCATCAAGATCTGTTACGTTATTGTTCTGCAGAATGGTCTTCCCCAACTCTACCATCTTCTCCACTGTTGACAGACAATAAATCAGACCAACCCAGCTAACGCAGAGTATCCTAAGGCATTGCACCTTTACAAAATCAGACGCTTATGTATATTATTATTTATAATTATTATTAACCTAAGGGAACGTGTTCTTTCCGCAGGGATTTACAGTCGCCGACGTGATTTGTAGGAACGACCAGGTAATGATGTGGCGCGCCAGGGTTTATGTCTGGGAAACAGCAGAGCTCTTCATCCTGCGGTGACAGACAAAACAGTTATATATCATTCGGTGGTAATGTTCAATTATTGTCCGTTTCTGGGTTGATGTACAGTGAAATTAATAGCTATGCCTTTTGCGCGTAAACGCAGGGTTGCCAACTTTGGTCAGCTGGCTGAGGTAAGATTTTCAATTCAAGACAAGTCTGCACACGCATTTATATGCATACAACAGGTTTAATACCTTATAAATAGTCTGTAGGATTTGCAAACTGCCCAAACGTTTTTTACGTGGCTAATTTTAGGTTTATAATGGAATGATATAGATTTGCCATAAAATTTCTTGCGCGAGAATGAGTGTCAGACCAGATGCGTGAGAACTGGCAGCGCTAGTGACGTCAGATTTATTTCAGTAAAGAAGGCAAGTCAATGGACTCCGTCTGTCTATGATTTAAATAATGTATCATAGCAAACAGGGCTTTAAGTGGGGAAAACAGGTGTCAGTGCGCCCCATGTTATTCAGAGCGGGCAGATTAAGGTTTTTCTGAAGAGAAAAACACTACGGTATTGCATGCCGGCGAATACGAGCCACTGCAAGCACCAACTAATACCCTCACATGAGTCGTTACATAAGTGGTGTGTAATGAAGCTCTGATCATTATCTTAACTCCTGGTTTATACTGGCCATCGATCACTTAGATCTGATGTCTGTCATTATCAGAGCTAGCACGGAAATTGCTGTTTTACTTATCATACTTACAGAATGCAGCAGATCAGATTTAACTTCTTTATTGATAATCTTGCAAAATATGCATTTGCTATCGTATTGATCGTTCTGACCGCCGCTGCCTTCTTCACCATGTCTTTCTTCCGTCCCTGCATTCGTAGCCATCTTCACAAGCGCCTGCAGGCTAGGAGAAGATGTCAGTAAACATCGAGTTCAAGGGAAAAGCAAACAATTATCGATTCGCACCACCTTGGATATTTGAACGCCCATACCTGTACGCAGGACGGATGATAGATTATTAATACTTAGTGCAAAGATTGTTCGAGGGGCAGGTGCTCGACTGGGGAGCGGGGGCATATTATTCGGTGATCGTTCGGATTTGGATGCCCCAGCCTAGTGATGCCTCTATATGTACGACTAAGAAAAAAACACTTGTCCATTAACTAAAGCACCATAATAAATGGAAAGAAAGTAACAGCACAGAATTAACACCTATTAATACATTTGCATAAACTGAGCAAAAAATGTAGAACGGAACTTAATAAGTGGTTATGGACGATGGTTGGAAGAACCTATCTGTTTCACACTGAAATGAATCTTGCACCACAAATGTATTTTTTTTAGTTACATTGACAACACCTCTGGGACCAGCATTTGACTCTCCGCCATGTGTATGTGTGGAGTTTGCATGTTCTTCCCGTTTTGTTGTGGAGTTCCCCCTGCCCGCAGTCCAAAGATAAATGGCGGTTAATTGGAGTTGCCAAATTGCCCATAGGTGTGCATGTGTGAGTGAATGTTATATGACTGTGCCCTGCGATAGGTCGGCGCCCCATCCTGGGTTGTTCCCTGCTTTGTGCCCATAGACTCCAGACCCCCCGCAACCCTGAATAGGATAAGTCGTTGCAGAAAATGGATGGATGGGTATTGAATGTAAACCCCCCCTGTGGACCCTCCTGACTTTGACAATTCCAGACAGTGGCCAGGTATTCTTATTGGTTCAAATATTAGGTCAACGATGGAGTGACGAATGTGACTCTTAATTTATGGGTCTGTGTCGATGTGTTTATGAACTTATTTTCCAATCCGCCTGATAAGATGCTAAATAAATGGCGAATATTAGTCTTAATCAGCAGGGCAGTACTGAACACTAAATGTTGACTTAGAGGGAAATTTACCATTTATTCTGTAAATCTCAGAAATTGTGCAACTGTCAGTTCAGATTTTTCCTCTAGTAGTTTGCATCAGTAGAAATCTGAGATTTTTTTATTGGTCATGTACGATAAGCAGAATGAAATGCTTACTCTTCCAGCCACGCCCAGCACAACGAACAACAGTATAGAAATAAAAAATAGATACCAGACAGCTATTCATCACGTAAAAGGCTTGGGCGAAGAAACTGTTCTTTAATCTGGCACTGTTTTAATGTTTCTTTGCCTCCTACCAGACTCCAGCTGCGGAAGTAGCTTGTGGACAGGATGGTTTGGGTCCTGCAATATACTTCCCCCAGAAGAGCTGGACGAAGTGGCCGGGGAGAGGGAAGTCTGGGTTTCCCTGCTGAGGCAGCTGCCCCCGCGACCCGACCTCGG